>JAFJTQ020000009.1:0-510460 GCA_022559915.2 Septoria petroselini
CGTTAGTGTAGCATAGTGCTATAGATTCATTTATAGGGCTTAAGACTATTGTACATTGGATTCCGAGCGATTTCAAAATCTCAGATTTTGGTGCGATTAGTGCTGGCCCACTCGCTATGCAGGCCCACTCGCTTATCACGCACGTTAGTCTCCTACGATAGAGTCTCGGCACAGACGCCCACCTTAGTTCTGGCTAGTGCACCTGTCCATAGACTTTTCTAACTTTCTATTATCGCACTTACGTTTCTCGTCGTCCCTTTTCCTCTCCACCTCTCTCTCGCCGCTGTTGGACTCGCTACTACGGACACATGGCTGCTGCCGCATAGAGCAGACCAGACCCGGCCCCGTCACCCACCCCCGTGCATGTCCATGTTCTCTTCCTTTGACTCGCACGCCGCCAAGATGAAGAACGGACGCAACCAGACCGACGTCCTGTCCATTGAGCGCACGCTCGGCCTCAAAAGCGAGCGCGGCATCTCGCGGCAGGGCAACAAGGAGTCGCCGCCCATCGAGGCCATTCTCAAGGGCATCAAGCTGATCATGGTCGCCTATGTCAACCAGGACCTCACCGTCATCCGCGACTCCGACGCCCTCAAGGCCGAGGCGACGGCGCTGTTTGACAAACACGGCCCTCGCATCTGGCCCCCCCCGGACGAGCCTCGCCCGCACTGGATCGAAGAGCCCAGCGACACGCGATACGAGGGAAAATATCCCCAGGCTCGCCACTACAGCGTGCCCGACGACTACGAGTAGTACGTGTGCTTCTTTTTGTGCTGTCTTGCTGTCTTTTCATACCATTTTTTTTTGTGCCGTCTTTTTACACCATTCTTTTGTGCCGTCTTTTTACACCATTCTTTTGTGCCGTTTTTTTGTGCTGTCTATTTTAACAGTGCTGACTCGTGGCAGCCTCAAAGAGCGCTTTATCCAACTGGTCATTGAAAAGTCGTGCAACTACCATGAAAACCAACTGCAAAAGCACCGTCGCCACACCGCCAAAGCACTGCAGACGCAGCTGAGTGCGGACCACGACGACGACTTTCGGGCAGAAGACCACGACCGCGATCACTCCGGGTCGGAGAATCCCTCGCAGCCCGCCAGCAAGATTGACGAGTTCCAGTCGCAGTTTGCCGCGTACACGCAGCCCGTGCCAGACGAGAACTTGCGACCGCATGGCCTCCCATCGAGCAACGGCGCCTATCCGCGTGGTGCCCGGAAGCGCCTGCGGACGGACACGACGGCCGGTGGCGGAAGTGCCACCAAGAGAGCACGCAGTGAAAGTGACGCCGGATCTTCGACTCCTGAAGAGTCGTTGGTCGTCAGGCTCAACGTCGGTGAGCACGCCCTTGGCAGACTGGCCGTCACGGACGCAAGCTAACGGCTCACAAAGCCGACATGGCAAGCAGGATACGCGTCCCCCAATCACCCAAGAACAGGCTCTGATACACTATCCGCAGGCTTCTGACAGTGACCTCAAAAGACTGTACGACGAGGTCCAATCTCAACACAATCAAGGCCCCGACGTCCTCGTCGCAAACGCCGGCTACGGCAAACGCACTTCTGATATTCTGGACATTGACATTGAAGAATGGGACTATACAATCAACGTCAATCTCCGCGCTTCCTTCATCCTCACAAAGCTAGCAGTCACCCATATGAAGTCGAAAGGCTGGGGTCGAATCATCTACATCTCCAGCATAGCCGCAGGCGGCACATCCATCAACGGGTGTCACTACTCCGCCTCAAAAGCCGGCGTGCAAGGCTTGAGCAAGAATCTGGCGATCAAGCTGGCCAAAGACGGCATTACATGTAATGATGTGGCGCCTGCGATGATCACAGGCACAGGTATGATCCCTGATGAGGAGTTCTTGAAGGGCACGCCTGGTGATGTGAAGAATATCCCGGTGGGGCGAGCAGGCTCGACGCAGGAGTGTGCGAATGTTGTTACGATGCTGGCGAAGACGGGTTATATGACTGGGCAGTCGATTCTGCTGTCGGGCGGATTGAAGTGAGCAAAAAAGGATGAGCCTTCAGAAGCGTAGGTGTAGACTCAGCTTGTTTGAAAGCAAGCCTCTCAGTCTGAGATATAGTCGCGTCTTTTCGTGGTCAATTGCATGGTTCATTGTTAAAGGAAGAGGAAAGTAATGGAAGCAAATGTGACATTGCCAAGACTCCTTGGCGGCGCGTTGAACCTTGCCTCTCATCAACGTCACCAGCGCGACTGGCATCTCCCAAACAACGACATTTGGAGAATGGCCGACAAGCTGACAGCAGCCCTGGAGGGCTTGTCACTGGCATCTGAGAATATGCACGAAGACATTGATGATCTGCTCGACCAAGCAAAACCTCGCAAACGATCACGCAAGTCGCCCGAAGAAATCAAGGCGAATCTCAAAGGTCAATTCTTGACTCCATCGACCTCATTCAGCCCAGAATGGCTGGATCGCTTGCAACAGCGATGGGAAGTGCCGATCAACTATAACGAGCTGTTCGCTCTCGGTCCAACCCAGACCAGGACCATCATTCGCTTCACGAGAGAGGGTCTCGAAGGACGCGTTACTGGGTACAAGGAAGTGACAGTGCCCGCGAACAGTTCAACGGCGAAGAACTCGACATCTCTCCTGCGGAAGCCTGCTAACCGAGCCGACTTTGTGAGAGGAGCAGCTGGTTTCTACCCATTTGCCCCGGGAGGACTGGATGCTGTTGAGGCCACTGCCGCGTACGAGGACGAGGTCATCCAAAAACAACAAGATGCCACCGGCGCGCGGAAATCTGACAAGTTGAACAAGGTCATCAACTTTGCAGCCGAGGGCGGTTTGCTTGAAGTACCACCTGGCTTCGGCAGAGGTCTTCGCGTGAGCGAGAAGCCTAAGCAGGACGACGAGGCTGCCAAGGAGGTGGAGGAAGTCCTCGAGGAGCAGTCAGATGTGCCACAGGCGCTGCAGAATGGCGTACCACTGCCAAAGGAGAACGGTGAGCAGGACGATGATGAAGACGGCGATGCTGAAGAAGAGCTCGATGCACTGCTTCCGGTTGAGTTCCCTGCACTGGCAGCTCATGGACCTCTTGCTGTTGCACGCAACAAGCAAGGTGGTCGAGAGTGGGCGCACATGGTTGATGTCAATCGAGACATCACAAACTTCAAAGAGCTCGTGCCTGAAATGGCACGGAACTGGCCGTTTGAGCTCGACACCTTCCAGAAGGAAGCAGTCTATCACCTTGAGAATGGCGACTCTGTTTTTGTCGCGGCCCACACCTCTGCAGGAAAGACTGTAGTCGCCGAGTACGCCATCGCACTTGCAGCCAAGCACATGACGAAAGCCATATACACTTCTCCGATAAAGGCGCTCAGTAACCAAAAGTTCCGTGATTTCCGGAACGAGTTCGATGATGTCGGCATTCTCACTGGAGATGTGCAGATTCGGCCAGAAGCCAGCTGTCTGATCATGACTACGGAAATCTTGCGAAGCATGCTGTATCGAGGAGCAGATATCATTCGCGATGTGGAGTTTGTCATCTTCGATGAAGTGCATTATGTCAACGACTCCGAACGTGGTGTGGTGTGGGAAGAGGTCATCATCATGTTGCCAGAGCATGTCACCCTGATCTGTCTGTCTGCTACTGTTCCAAACACTTACGAATTTGCTTCATGGGTTGGTCGGACCAAGAAGAAGGACATTTATGTCATCTCGACGCCTAAGCGCCCTGTACCGCTCGAGCATTATCTCTGGGCTGATAAGAAGATGTTCAAGATTGTCGATGCCAACAAGCACTTTATCGAAAAGGGCTGGAAAGATGCCAATGATGCAATGAGTGGTCGCGACAAGATTATTGCCGCAGAAGCCAAAGCAAAAGAGAAGGAAGATGCAGCAGTCGCTGCGGGACGTGGTGGAAGAGGTGGCCGTGGTGCTCCACAAGGTCGTGGCGGTCAGCAACGAGGAGGTGGCAATCAGCGCGGAGGGCCTCAACAGCGTGGTCGAGGTGCGCCTGCGACTCGCGGCCAAGGCAATATTGCTCGCACTGGAAGAGGCGGCGGTCGCACTACAGCGGCTCAGGACCGCAACATCTGGGTGCATCTCGTGCAACACTTGCGCAAGGAAGAGCTCCTGCCGTGCACCATTTTCGTCTTCTCCAAAAAGCGCTGCGAGGAGAATGCAGATGCACTTTCCAACCTGGACTTTTGCACCGCCGCAGAGAAGAGTGCCATTCATATGATACTGGAGAAGTCGCTGGCACGTCTCAAGCCGGACGATCGCACGTTACCGCAGATCCGGAGGATTCGAGATTTGCTTGCGCGTGGCATTGCAGTCCATCACGGCGGACTTCTTCCCATTGTCAAAGAGTGCGTCGAGATCTTGTTCTCAAAGACGCTTGTAAAGGTCCTCTTCGCGACAGAAACCTTTGCCATGGGGCTCAATTTGCCGACCAGAACAGTCATCTTCTCCGGCTTCAGAAAGTACGACAACAAGTCTTTCCGAGATCTGCTGCCTGGAGAGTATACCCAAATGGCAGGACGTGCCGGGCGGAGAGGTCTCGATACAGTGGGGTACGTGATCCTGGTCAGTCCGGGTGCAGATGAAGCGCCTCCTGCAGGTCGTCTTCGACAGATGATGCTGGGCGAGCCTACCAAGCTGAGATCACAGTTCCGTCTGACGTACAACATGATCCTGAATCTACTCCGTGTGGAGGCGTTAAAGATTGAGGAGATGATCAAGCGATCGTTCTCCGAGAATGCCACGCAAGCTCTGCTCCCGGAGCATCAGAAGCAGATTAAGCTATCAGAAGCAGATCTCGAGAAAGTAGTACGCGAGCCGTGCAACATTTGCGACAAGGACATTGATGCGTGTCAAGCTGCTGCGGTCGAGTACGAGAAGTACACTGCAAGCCTCCATCTCATGATGCTGTCGACACCAGTCGGTCGCCGCATATCCCAGCCCAAGCGCCTGATCGTCTTCAAGGGCAGGAACGATGTCCGGACTGCCGGTGTGCTGCTTCGAGAGGGAGCAGGTAGGGGTTCCTCGCCTACAGTGCAAGTCTTGGAAGTGCTTTACCGCAACCAACGCAAGCGTCAAGATGCAGACTTTTTGCCGTTCCTGCCTCGCTTCCGTCGCCGCTTCGTGGACTTGCCACAGAACGACAACGAGATGCAGCTGCGGACCGTTACGATATCTCTCGATGATGTGCAGGGCTTGACCGGATCTCACATCCAGATCGATGTCAGCGGTGTGCTACAGCGTGACCCCGAGGCGATGACCAAGGCAAAGTCCGAGCTCCTCACCACTTGTTCTTCTTGGACGTCGTCGACGTGGAACGAGTTGGACTACTACAAATACCTCAAGGACATGAACATCCGGACACTCCTCGACGAGCGCAGCAAACTAGCATCCATTGCCTCAGACGGCGAGTGTGTCCACTGTCCCCAACTTCCCAAACACTTTGCCATGGCACACGACCAGTGGGTCATCCGGGACAAGATCGACTCGATCCGGCAACTCATGTCTGATCAGAACCTGCAACTCCTGCCCGACTACGAACAGCGCATCAACGTGCTCAAAGATCTCGGCTTCATCGACGACGTATCGCGCGTCGAGCTCAAGGGCAAAGTCGCATGCGAAATCCACTCTGCAGACGAGCTTGTCCTCACCGAACTCGTGCTCGAGAACGTGCTCGCAGACTACGAACCGGAGGAAATTGTTGCTCTGCTGTCGTCGTTTGTGTTCCAGGAGAAGACCGACGCAGTCCCCAACATGACTCCGCAGCTCGAAAAGGGCCAAGAGACCATCATTGCCATTTCCGAAAAGGTCAATCGCTATCAGACCCTCCACCAAGTCATTCTCTCTTCGGATGACTCCAACGACTTTGTCTCCAGGCCGCGGTTCGGGCTGGTGGAAGTCGTGTACGAATGGGCGCGTGGGATGCCTTTTTCGCGCATCACGGACCTGACTGACGTGTTGGAGGGCACGATTGTGCGGGTGATTACGAGATTGGACGAGACGTGCAGGGAAGTGAAGAACGCGGCGCGGATTATTGGCGATCCGACGCTGTTCAATAAGATGCAGGTGTGCCAGGAGCTTATCAAGAGGGATATTTGTGCCACTGCAAGTCTGTACATGTAGTTGGTTGTGTGTGAGCTGCCGTAGGGGGCCAGGGCTGAGATGGTGTGGAGATGGGAATGAGCATCCAGCGTGCCATTGTGGCTGACGGACAGAAATAGAAGACCACGGATTCGCAGTGTCGAAGAATAGCAGCAGTGCGATGAGTGAGCCAACAATGAATTTTGACTGTACCACGCGCGCCTCTGATCTTCCACGTGAAAGCGCCTCTGACGTGATGGGCAACCTGATCAGGCATATGCGAGTGTGCATGGGTGTGAAGGGCACTTGTAGTAGGGCTAGCGAATCGATCTTCCGCCGACGAGAAGCGAGCAGCCAGCTTTTCGCATGCCCAGGCCGATGAATTATTGTGCTGCGCATAACTTGTATGCGGTGGAGGGAATTTCTATGCCATTTCGCCGCGTGTTGCTTGAGTATTAGTTCTGTGGCTGATCTGGTTGGACTGGCTGTCGGGAAGATGCTGGAGGAGAGAGATGCACGGTAGGTAATAAGGTAGGCGAGTAGTCTCGCGGTGATCAGCTCAGAGGACAATGACTGGACGCGTCTTGTGGACTCTAGTTGACTTGTCGGTTCTCTCAGACGGCATGTTTCGGGTCGTCTAATCAGTACCTGTTCTGGTGAAGAGCTGGAAAGGCCTCCGGACCCGCGAAGTGAAGATCAACAGTGTTAATAATTGACACGCTGTCCCGACTCTGATGTGAAGTGAATTACTCATCACATTTGATTGCATGTGTTTTGTTGTTGTTGTTGTTGTCGTTGTTGTTATTCTGCTGCTTCCAAAGTCTTGGCGTGACTTCTGGACTCCACATTGATCCCGCTTTCTTTCCTGCCTTGTCGAATTAATTCTGGCGGGCACTGTCCTTCTTTCCACCCACGACACATTCATCCACCATGGATGCGGCCGCCCTACGCACGCGGATCCAGGGCACCTTGACCACCGAGGCCGAGGTCAGGCGGCAGGCAGAAATCGAACTTAAGGCGGTGCGTGGAAACAGCTTCTCCCGGATGTGACGAGACACATATGGACAGAGATATGAATAGAGAGAGAAAAACGGACACTGACTCTTGTGGTTGGCGGCGAACAGGCGGAAGAATCCCCGGGCTTCCTCGATGCGCTGCTCAACATCCTCGAGGCCGAGCAGGAGAACGGCGTGAGACAGTCCAGTATGACTTCCCATGACTCCCCATGACAACACCCCTCACAGCAGCAGAAGACGCGCTGACTCTATCGCCCGCAGCCGCCATCTACTTCAAGAACCGCGTCACCAAAGGCTGGGTCAAGGCCGACGACGCGCAGACGACGCCCACCATCATCCAGGACGACGAAAAGGCCGCCGTGCGCCAGCGACTCGTTCCCGTCATCGCCAAATCCCACCCCAACATCCGCCCGCAACTCATCGTCGCCCTGCAGAAGATCCTGCACTACGACTTCCCGAAACAATGGCCCGACTTTGTTGATGTCACCAACAACCTCCTCCACTCGCAGGATGTCTCCGAAGTCTTTGCGGGCCTGCAGTGTCTGCTGGCCATCTGCCGCACGTACCGATTCAAGCTCGGCGAGAGCAGGGGCGACTTTGACAAGATTGTCGAAGCGACATTCCCACAGTTGCTGAACATTGGAAACAGCTTGGTTAATGAGGAGAGCTTGGAGGCGGGAGAGATGCTGCGGACCGTGCTCAAGGCCTACAAGCACGCCATTTACTTTGAGCTGCCACTGACTCTGCGGTCACACCAGTCCATGGTAGACTGGTGCACCCTTTTCCTGCGCGTGGTCGCAAAGACACCTCCGGCGAACTCGATGCTGGAAGACCTGGACGAGCGCGAGATCAACCACTGGTGGAAGTGCAAGAAGTGGGCATACGTGAACCTGAACCGGCTGTTTGTGAGATACGGCAACCCGGCAAGCTTGCAAAAAGGAAATGGCGAGGACTACTCGGCCGTTGCAAAGAGCTTCATAGCCACCTTTGCGCCGGAGATCTTGAAGGGATACTTGGGCCAGATCGAGCTGTGGGTGCAAAAGAAGGTCTGGTTGAGCAAGCCGTGCTTGTCATACACACTGGGATTCTTGGACGAGTGTGTCAAGCCCAAGGCCATGTGGGATCACCTGAAGCCGCACATGCCAGTCCTCATTGAGCACTTGCTCTTCCCGGTGCTCTGCCAAACGGACGAGGACCTCGAGCAGTTTGAGGAAGAACCGGCCGAGTACTTGCATCGCAAGTTGAACTTTTACGAGGAAGTCTCGGCACCGGACGTCGCAGCGACCAACTTCCTCGTTACGCTCACCAAGGCGCGGAGGAAGCAGACATTCGAGGTCCTGTCCTTCATCAACAACATGGTCAACAAGTACGAGGCGGCGCCGGACGACCAGAAGAATCCGCGCGAGAAGGAGGGCGCTCTGCGCATGATTGGAACACTGGCAAACGTGATACTGGGCAAGAAGAGTCCCATCGCAGACCAAGTCGAGTACTTCTTCGTGCGGCACGTGTTCCCCGAATTCCGCAGTCCACATGGCTTCTTGCGAGCTCGTGCTTGCGACACACTGGAAAAGTTCGAGTCGCTGGACTTCAAAGACCCCAACAACCTCTCCATCATCTACCGCAACATCTTGGAATCCATGGCCGACCCAGACTTGCCCGTTCGCGTCGAGGCCGCACTGGCGCTCCAGCCACTCATCCGCCACGATCCAATCAGGGTCATGATGCAACAAAACATCCCACAAATTATGCAACAACTCCTCAAGCTGGCGAATGAGGTCGATGTCGATGCGCTTGCCAACGTGATGGAGGACTTTGTGGAGGTCTTTGCTGCCGAGCTGACGCCCTTTGCTGTCGCGCTGAGTGAGCAGCTTCGAGACACGTACGTGCGCATCGTGCGGGAATTGATCGAGCGCAACCAATTAAAGGACGGCGAGGACAATTATGGCGATTTCTTGGACGACAAAAGCATAACAGCCCTCGGTGTTCTACAGACGATTGGCACCCTGATCCTTACTCTTGAGAGCACGCCCGATGTGCTGGCGCACCTAGAGACGATTCTCATGCCCGTCATCACCATCACACTGGAGCATAAGCTGTACGACCTGTACAACGAAGTGTTTGAGATTATTGACAGCTGCACATTTGCTGCCAAGGTCATCTCTCCGACCATGTGGACCGCATTTGAGCTCATCCACCGCACATTCAAATCTGGCGCCGAGCTCTACCTCGAAGACATGCTTCCCGCACTCGAGAACTTTGTCAATTACGGCTGGAGGCAGCTGCTGGAAAGCCCGCAGCACCTGGACGCTATTGTCGATATGGTCCGGACCATCTTCCGGGATGACAAGGTTGGTGGAGTCGACAGAATCTGCGGTTGCAAGCTCGCGGAAATCCTCATGCTCAACCTCAAGACTGGAATTGACAATTACATTCCGGAGTTTGTCCAGCTTGCTATGGGCGTGCTGACCAATGATGACTTGAAGGTGAAGTCGTACAAGATCCACCTCATGGAGATGGTCATCAACACAATCTACTACAACCCCCGGCTGGCGATAGGTGTCTTGGAAGCCAATGGCTGGACGAATAAGTTCTTCAGCATGTGGTTCTCGAGCATCGACAGCTTCACGCGCGTGCACGACAAAAAGCTCTCTATTGGTGCCATCACTGCGCTCTTATCGCTTCGAGGCGAGGAAGTGCCGCCCAGTGTGCAGCCTGGCTGGCCAAGACTACTACAAGGAGTTGTCCGTCTGTTCCAGACTTTGCCTGCCGCACTGAAGAACCGAGAAGAGGCACAGCGGGATGAAGACTTTGGGCTGTCTGGCGACTACGATGACGACGATGAGGTAAGTTCCGTTGTCGTAACACTAATATACATCACTGACATATCCTCAGGAAGAAGAGGAGTGGGAAGCAGAGGATTGGGAGGCAGAAGAGACCGAGGAGAGTACCGATGTCAAAGACGAAAGTACTGCCTACCTTGACTTCCTTAGCCAACAAGCAAGCAAGTTCAACGCCGCCGTCGGCGATGACGAGGCCGATGACGAGCTTGAAGAGGAGAGTCTTTTGGAGACACCGCTCGATGCGATGGAGCCGTACGGCTTGTTCAAGTCGACGCTTGAGAGTGAGTCTTTCCATGATTCAAGTCTTCAGACATCAGACTAACTTTTGTCTAGCCATGCACACCACGCAACCACAGTTTTACGCACAACTCTACGGTATGCTCGGCCCCGAGGAGCAAGCAGTCGTCCAGTCAGCCATCGAGCAAGCAAACAAGCTTCAGCAGGCTCAACAGCAGGCTGCGGCAGGCGACGCCACCACACCCACCCAAAGCACCAACGGAGCCTAGAAGTCTCTCAGCTGCAAAGCGGCCAGGAAGGCTGCATTTGATGGATTGAACAAAATGGCCGAACTGATGCCACCCAAACTGCTGGTCCAGCTTCAGCGGCGATCCGACAATGGTGATCATCCTGCATACATTCTGAGGGATGCAAAATGGGCCATGAGATGGGATAAGGAACGTGATACCCCCGGCGGCGGCGGCGACCTCTCTATCCGGGTTACGATGGCTCTGTAGGTAGTTGATGGGTGGGATTTTGAAGAGCCGGCTTCGATGAAAGGGAATGAGGCATGAGGCATGAAGCACGTTTGAGGTATTTGATAGCGTTTGCACCTGGAGGGCACTGGCAATATCAGAATTGAATGGCAGCCTTTCAGACTCTTCACGATGCTTCTTCTATTCAGTCCTCTTACACATCTGTCGATTTATTGCTGTCCGCTGTAAAGACCTTGACGACGTTTTCTCATCGATGCTGGTTCTCCCTTCTGCCTGTACTTTGATAGTTTTCTCCACATCCACTGCGTCATCCCTTTCATGCGTATCCCGATGCTGCTCATCCTTCTCCTCCTCCCTCTTCTCAACCGGCTGAGGCTGGTCATCCTCGACATTCCTCAACTTCCCATCCGCACTCGAGCGATCCTTTTTCCAAATACTCCACCCTCCACTCCAGCCCACCCACCCTTCCTCCCACGGCCCTCGACTCAGCGCCACCAGCAGCGCCACACAAATACTCGCGACGCTAAAACTCCCACTCGCCACCCAGCCTCCTTTCTCAAACAAATTCGCCCCGACAGACGTCCCGGTGAGTTGTCCAGCGAACGTAAACACCATAAACGCAGTATTCACCCTATTCCGCCCTTTCGGTTCGACCGTGAAGATGGACGAGCGATTCGCAATCTGCGAAGTCTGTGTTCCAAAGTCGTTTAACAGAGCCTGCAGGATCGGGCCCGCGAGAGAAATTGTTCCGGTGTACGTTCCTATTGTGATGCCGAGGAGGCAGTATGTCGTGCCGAGGATCACGGTGAATAGCGGGACGAAGCGGTCTGTGACGAAGCGCGCGTAGAGCGGGCCCATGCACATGGCTGAGATGCCGATGAGGGCGAAGAGGCCGATGGTGAGGGGGGAGAAGGAGTAAGGTTCGCCGGCGAGGAGGAATGTGAGCGTCGTCCAGAAATTTGTGAATGTCGCGGATGTGAAGAAGGATATTAGACAGGCTTGGATGAGGATCGGGTGTTTGGTTAGCATGAGCAGGATGCTCCAGAGCACGCGGAAGTAGTTTAGGTTGTTGTTTGTGGAGGGGTAGTCTGGCATGAACGCCCACAAGAAGATGAAGATGAGGTATTGGAGGGCTACGCTGAGCCAGTAGATTGTGCGCCAGGAGGTGTATTGCGTTACGACGCCGGAGAGGAGGCGGGCGAAGAGGATCCCGAGCATTAATCCCGTGGTCACGATGGAGAGGGCAAAGGCCCTGCGGTTCGGAGGCGCGAGGTCGCCAACTAATGGCATCATGAGCTGTGGCGTCACAGTCATAATCGCCGAGATGAACTGTATCGCAGAAAAGACATGCAGAGAATCCGTAACCGCGAGCCCGATACAGAGCGTCGAAGTGAAGAAGACGAGAGTCAGGACAAACGGCCTTCGAGGGAGCATATCTCCAAGTGGACACAGGAAGAGCAGTCCCGCGGCATAGCCTGCTTGTGCGAGCGTGGGGATTTGGCTGACTTGTGCGTATGAAACGTCGAATTCTTCGGCGAGAATGTTGAGGATGGGGTGGTTGTAGTAGAGGTTCGCGACTGTGAAAGCGCCCGCGAAGCCGAAGAGGATGTTGAGTGCGATGGAGAAGACGGGTGGCGCGGAGGGGTTGTAGCGGCCTGGGAAGTGTTGGAATTAGTGTTGTTTCGTGCAGGACTGCAAGAATAGCAGAGATGGGTGAGAAAAATGCAGACTCACAATTCGGAGGAACCCAGTACACCACATCGTAACCTCTCTGCCAGATCGACGGCGGCGTTTTGCTCTGCGTCTGCGTCTGCGAACTTGCACTTGTTGTTTTACTCCGAGTTATAGGACCATCGGTATTGTCGTTGTCGTTTGAAGTAGAAGTCAAAGCCGTCGCTGATGAGGCAGTAACTCCATCCTTGCAGAGTTGCTTCTCGCAATCACCAGGTGCATCTTGCACAGGCTGGTGTGTTCTCTCTATCTCCTCATCTTCTTGGTTCTTGACAGGATCTGGTGAGGTCGGAGAAGGTTGCTCGGCACTTGATCGACCGGGATCGGACGTCGTCATCATCGCTGTCAGACCGCTTCACGAACCATCAACCGTCCATGGGGGGAGTAATGGGTGTGACAACACAATAGCTTTGTGGCACACCTAATATCGAAACACTTGCACAGTGTAATGTTCATGCAACTGTCAACTGTCACCCAGAAAGTGGCGGATGTTGAGGAGCCGGCATGTGTATGCGTCTATTTTAGTCAGCATTCTGCAAAGCGTCGTTCACCGAGATGGGTGCCGATATCCGGGTACTAATGGCACACCATGCACATCAATCCTGAAAGTCAATCTTGAAAATCCTCCGGGGAAGTAGATGTGTCAATAGCATGGCTTTTCGTTGAGTATAGACTACTACATTCTGTCAGCACTTTGCTGCGACCAGCGCCTTGCTGTCCGCTTTTTCCTTCGAGATTATTCAGTGCCCAACCCGCTCACATCAGAAGGACCCACGAATCCAACTGTTTCGGGGTCCGAGTGGCACCAATTTCTCGGGGTTTCGTCCATGACGATCGCAGTAGATTCAGTTTCCTCTCTGGCCTGGGAGATTGTGTATTGTGTATGTGGTCGCGCGCCTGCTAGCTTCGTAGAGTACTGATCCATAGAGATAAGAGGACGGTGTAAGAACACCTCTCCTACCTGACCCGAAAGAGATGTTCATATCACATCCCACTCCGAATCAGAAGCACTGCTGACTTCTCGTCCAGTCCCTCGATCTGACCCGAATCCCAAGTCGACTTCGGAGGATCGAGCTTGGTGTGGCTCTATGTTGACGAATTCAAAATCGGACTCGCTTTCAGATTCATGGTCTCCCGATTGGCTTGGCTTCGAGATCACTTCGTACTCGGCGTCAGAGTTGGTCTTCTCCACCTCTACTCTCGCCAGTGCTGCAGAGATTCCTCCAATCTGGTTGGCAGCAGAGGGACGAGTGATGGCGTTCAGCCTGCTTGTGAGTCCCTTCGACACAAGATCACCCACTGCTCGCCCCTTGTTTGCTGTGGCCGCTGATGGAGTCTGGCCTTTGTCCGCATCTCCTGCCACCGTTTCTTTGCTCCGAGCTAGCACAGTGTCCATGTCAAGTCGCTCATAGGGTTGCCAAAACCGTGCATCATACCCCTCCAGACCGGATTCGCCACGTTTTGGCCGCTCTGGCTCCGATACATGTGAGAGTTGGGGTCTCTGTCTGAGAGTCAATCCATTAGACTTGCGTTTTCCCGACAGACTGCACCCGTCCAGCGTCTGTTCATCCTTGTTCCGCCGCAGACCAATTGTCTGCCCCATTCCATCTTCTTCCGTGGCCGGATTGCATCCAGTGGTTCTCTTCGATGGCCCGGCCATGGCAGAACCACTTGCCGGGAACTGCTGTCCTGAACGCCGACGGGACTTATGAGTTAGATCCTCGTCATCGCCGTGGAAGTGGTATACGTCGTCGAAGATCTGCTTCGCTCTGCTGTCATCGCGAGAAGCATATGTCGCTGGAGCGTACGCCTTGAAAGGCATCTGTATGATGGCTTGCGCAACTGTCAAATGTCAGTCTTGGAAAAACTGTTCGTTCTGCTTCTTCACTCACTGTGATCGTCCTCAAACCTCCTCTCCATGCCGACTTTGCACAAATCCTGGTGAAATGGTCGCAAGTCGAACGCAAGACTGCGGAATTCGAAGTTGTCGCCGAGACCATGGCTGAGGAAGCAGGTTACGCAATATGCGACTATGGTCTCGATCACGCCACAATGCTCCCGCATGTTTCTGTACACGTAATCTATGGCAGCGCACAGATCGACAGGCCGATCGGGAGATGAACACCCAAACTCGCATTGTCGAATGATGTGCATGTTTGCAAAGCTCTTCAGGTCAGGTATGTCGTAGATGTCGCCGAGGCGAAACATTTGACAATGGACCAGCAGCGACGTCGGCACATCTTCGAGCACTTCTCCGGTAGCAGTAGGCAAGTGGTATGTTCCAGAGTATACGAATTGCAGGAACGGCCTGATCGTCAGGCTTGTGCAAGCTTCCAGATGGAGTCCATTGCCGTCGATGGCTTGCGATAGCAGGAAGCTGCAGTCCTCGATTGGGATCCAATTTATTCCATGAATACGTTGCACGTCTCCAACATCATTTGAGAACGATACCGTGACATGTCCTGGGGGAAACAGTTCCAAGAAGGACATATCGAGGACCGCTGGAAGTCTCGCAGCGGAATCGCTTCGCGCCAGAGGGCTCTGCTGCGTCTGACTGCACGGCGGTTCTGGCGACCAGCCATCGCGCTCAAAGTCGGGATGCCGCTCAAAGTCTGGTTGGGTAGGTGCTGGGAAATGGAAGTCGGGGAGAGGACTTCGCCTGCGCGCTGCGGGTTGTTGATGGCGGCTGAAGTAGCTCTCGTCGTTCGGTCGGTCCAGCCAGGACCTGAAGTCTGGTGTGGGCGGTGGCTGCGATGGCCACGTCTGATCGGCCATTCCATCGTCGTGGTCGATCAGAGGCTCCAGCCGTGGTGACACTGTATGACTTTGCGTGTACAGCAGACTTGCACGTTTCTGCTCGTCCATGGCCACGACTCCGACGGCGAGAGTGTAGATCACGCGTTCGCAGACGTGATGGACAAAGCTGGTTGCCAGTCACTGTTGAGTCAAGCGACGCAGCTGGAGGGAGATAATGAGTAGGTCGCACTTGCCTGCCAATGCTGAAGGCTGCCATGACCCAGGCTGCCATGTCACGGGCGCGATGCCCCTCCTCGTGGACTGCAGTGACTGCTCACAGCTGGCCGAATACAGCTGGCAGCATGTTGTGCGGCGTGTGATTGGGTCGTGGTCCGCGTGAGCCACAGCCTTGTACCTCTACCTGAAAAGCCAACGGCTGCTCCGGTGAGACGCGTCTACCATTCAGCGGGCGGCGTTCCTTCCAGTACTACCGCCAAGGCCTCCGCGTTCTTGCTGTCGGCGGCTTCCATGTTAGCGGAGAAGCTACGCGTGGCTTCGTGCAAGATGGAGGATCACAGTGCTGGCGGCATGTCATGTCACGTTGACGGCCGTGGAGATAGGGGGAATGGGCGATGAGGTCGGAGGAAATGGTCCGGTTCGGGCCAAGAATGCCGCTTCCGCACGATGCGCCGATATGCAGGGATGTTTCGCGCTGTTGAGATCAACAACTTCCAATGCTTTCCAG
Organism: Septoria petroselini; assembly: GCA_022559915.2. Classification (NCBI taxonomy): domain Eukaryota; kingdom Fungi; phylum Ascomycota; class Dothideomycetes; order Mycosphaerellales; family Mycosphaerellaceae; genus Septoria; species Septoria petroselini. Next base: position 15,853 of record JAFJTQ020000009.1, read on the forward strand.
TCTGCTCAATGTAAAACATCAACCTCGACGGACGCTCATCATGGGTCTCTTTTCGATACTCCCCGAGAGTCTGCGCACCGCGGAGCTGTGGATTTCGAGAGCATGCGTGAGTCGTCGCTGTGGTGAAACCCGCCGCACATCACAGAGCTAAGTGGCATCTAGCTCGTGTTCGCGCTGTTGCTTATTGGACCATGGCTGTTCCTGATCATCTACGATATCCTGCTTTACATCTGGCGCACGGCGACGTACAAGTTTCCATATGTGGGCGGCCGAGCACGTGGCAAGCAGAGACCGCGAGCGCCGAGCCTCACAGCGCGGCCCAGTGGCTCCAAGAGACGGCTGAGCGTCATATCGCAGGCCCGGCAACACGAACAGACGACGACTACGGCAGACTCGACAGGACGACAGCGCGATCCTGATGACACGACACCTCATGTGCCTTCCAAGTTACGGCAATCGAATTGATTGGGAATACATTCAGCATTTCAATCAACCACTGCCGCCTGTCTACTCTGGTCCTGTCTCGGGCTGTCTCGGGCTGTCTCAGTCTGGAAAGGAACAGGAAGACGGTCGACTTCTGAGGAATTGGCGTACCTCATCTGCACCGAACTCAGCTCCAGATGCACACTTCGGTCAGATTCCATCGATGTAGATGCACATTCCTGGGATGTCGAATCTTGACGCTTGCGAACCCCTGCGTTGGGTCCGATGACCTTCACCAATCTGTCATACCAAGCCACTGTCTCATCTTTCTTTGAACCGCCGCTGAACGATGCCCTCAGCTTCTGCTGCTTCGGCGTGCGAACCGTGCACAAGGCTCCTCGGCTTCACCGCTTCACAGGTAGCGTGACCTAGCAAGAGGACTCCTTGGCTCATATATGCCTACGGCTCAGCAGAAGGATGAGATCATATCGAGTGTGGTCAAACATGGGTACTGTCAACTCATTTCCTCCAGCCGATTGCGGTGCGTCGTCTGTTCGTCGCGTCAAGAAAGGTCTCGAAGCCTGCACCCGATCTCGTCGTCTTTGTGGATTTACACCGAAGATGCCGCCGCCAAACCGTTCCCACGCCTTTATGGACTAGGACCACTTCCGATCTGCAAACACACATCACGGCTTCGACCCGCGGGCAATCAGTTCTCCCGTGATGTCTTATCATGGCTATGGGAACGATGGAGGATTCGAGTGCCGCTTAGCTATTCGCGATGCAGATGTCTTGTGGCACCATTTCATCCGACGAATCTATACTGAGTAGAGCGGCATGGTCTGGTATACCGATGACGACCTACGAAGATTCCACTTGGTCAGCCAGTTCTATCGGCTCTGTAGCGATTGCTGCATGCGCAACTTTTTACAACATCCAGCAGGTCGAATCTCATTCAAATCGAGGCCCGAATAGGCTGGAACGCACAATGGCTGTACACAATCATACCGACCTGAAACTTGCTACTGGGCAGCCTTTGATGTGAAGAAGCTCTACCACATCTTTCGATACACCGGCCCGGGAGCACATCTCATTGCAGATCTCGCTGCTTCTCTCCATCCTCTTGCGGCTCGTCGTGTGCATCGTTGATTGCATCTGTCGTCAGCTTAAGTCGCCGGATTGGAGTCGCCCAGGCGATGGCCTCACTACCCTTGCTGGCACCTCGAAGCCAATTTGACTGCTACGCCATGTCGCCTTGGCTCATAGGATTCAAGAGGACCCAGTTACCAGTTTCGGAAGCTCGAGATGCACGGACCTTGATAGCTGTTTCCTAGCTTAAGCCATGGACTAGTCGCGTGGCCGCCGGCCCTCACCACAACCAGCTTAGATAACAGTCACAACAGTCAGACTGGGGTTGAGTCTAAACTACACGCGCCCTGCCGAACAACATACCTCTACGATTTCATATCTCGTCACTGAATCACTCGTCACTGATCTCTCGTGACAACTCCGCAGTACATTCTGCCAACCTCTACCACCTATAAACCATGGCACATGTACTACTCGTGGTCCTGCTGCTTCTTCCGTCCCTGGCGTTTCTGCTTGATCGATATGGTCAAGCGCAACGATCGCCAAGTATTGAGGTTGATGGTCAGCCACTCGAGACGGACGCACAAGATCCATTTGCCGCCATCGAACCGCTGAACAATTTCGACTGGAGAACAGCCACGCCGTTGCAAATTGCACCTCTGAAGCCGAGATACCACCTTACGATGGCGTTGGAGAACATAACACTTTCTGATATAGTAGCCATGGACAACACGTATGCAGAACGTGTGCAGATACGTCGTCAGATTATGAATGAGCACACCGATGCCACGATTCGATGCAATGCCGTCTGTTCTGGAGCGGTCGTCGAGCTACACGACTGGATGTTCGGTACCTACTTGCCCAAACGATACCCAACAGTGTACAAGTTCTGCTCCGAATACGATGAGAAGTCACCGGCCCAGCTGCACAACACAGTTTCAGACGAGTACATTTTAATTCGCGAGCAAGACCCAATGGCAGCGTTGAAAACATTAGGAGCACACGTCGACACCGACTTCCTCCTCCTCCTGCCCTCCTCAACATCTCCCGACGGCCAACCTTTGTATCATCTCCAAGCCTTTGTGTGCTGCTTCCCATCCGGTTTCAGTCTACGCAAGAAAATCGGGCAACCGCTAAGTGCAATTCACATTCCCGTGCCAGGGTACAAGCAGAAGCTCGAAAAGTCCATGGATCGCTTCTTCGCGAAGCTGCCAGTCGGAAAAGCTGTAAAGCGGTCGAATTGGGCTATGACTACCAACACGCAACTGTTCACTGAAGGTGGAAATCATTTGTACGAAGACGGGAGGACGTCGGAGTCGGCAGATTCCACTGATCACGCTGGCGAGAAGCTAGACATGACAGCCGTAATCGACGCTCAGAAAGCTGCGGTCGTTATTGAGGAGTGCCGATTACGAGCGGAGCGACAGACGTTGTTCCGGCTGCCGAAGAGTGGAGCGGTGGTGTTCTCGTTCAAGACGTGCCAGTATCGACTGGCAGATGTCAAGAAGGAGGGGTATGGCGAGGCTTTGGCGCAGGCTATTGAGGGTTTGACGACGGGGAATGTGCCTGATATGGCGTTTTACAAAAGGGAGGTTGTTTGGGGGGATAAGGTGAAGGAGTTTTTGAGGAGTTGAGTTGACAACATAGATGACATTGAAAATTGTTTCATCACAATACCATTTCAAAGGGTCACATGTATTCGTTAAAAAGTCTCGATTCAGAGCATGGGATAATGTAATCGCAAGCAGTAGTTGAATATAACCTCCTCAGAAAATCGCCACAACATTCGGCGGACTCGCCACCCCTCCCGGCACAAACACCGGTTTACTTACCAAAAAGAAACTCCACCTCCCCTCCTTCTCACACTGCACTGCCAACTTCTCCAAATCAAACAACTCGCCAATCGGCATCCCCCACCCCGCCAGCATCACCTCATGCAGCAGATACTCTTTCTGCGTCGGCCACGCCTCCCAGCTCGGATGATCAGCTGCGCACGCACTAAAATTCTCCCACATAAACTCCATCATGTCCTCGCTCTGTTCCACGCCCGTAAAAGTCGGCGGTAGTTTCGCTCGGAGCGTCTCAATCTCTGATTTTGAGAGCGCATTGTACGCGACGAGGTACCCCGTTCTGAGGATCAATATGTCCCCGAATCGTATCTCTGTGCCTTGCTCCGCCGCGACCTTTTTGAGAGTAGCGGCGGATATACTCGCTGTTTCAAAGGCGTTGTGCGGGATCTTGTGTCTTAAGCGATAGGCGTGATAGTCGAGGAGGATTCCCCTCCCCACGATCCCCTGCTCTGCCCATGCTCCGATGCCGTTTCTATCTGTTTTTGCTACGCCGTTGCGGCCGTGGATTTCGTCTAGTGTGAGCCCGTTGTAGAAGACTGCTTCTTTTTGGTAGCCAAAGTGGCGCAGGCCGTCCCATTGTGAGGATGATTGTGTGTTGAAGGTCCAGATGTCGTCGTTGACTATGCGCGGAGGTTTTTGGTAGATTTCCTTGGAGAAGGACTGGCGGTTGAAGAAGGGGACGTCGGCTTGGGCGTCGAGGGGCCAGTCGAGGTTGATGCGGGTGCCGGTTTGGATTTCGGAAGCGGCGGATTTGACGGTGGAGTCTGTGAGGCGGTTGAGGGTGCCGAGTTGGTCGTCTGGGCCGTATCTGTAGCAGGTCAGAGGACGATGAGCGCAGACAGCGCTATGCTACTCTACACGTACAAGCCCCAGGCATTGTGGTGAGGACCGCTCTTGTCAACGGGAAGCTCGGAGAATCTGGGGATACCGGATGCCATGACGGAGGATGTGTTAATCGACTACGACTCTTCCTACCTTGTAGACAGGTCTATGCAAGTACTGTCGGCCTATGAGTACACGACTGTTGACCCCTCGTTGTGAGCTGCGAGATCGGTTCACGGCGAGCTGGAGGAGTCGTCGAAGTGGAGAACGCGGAGAGAGCTTTCCCGAGGAAAAAGGCACCATTCGCGCTGAGCAGCTCAAGAAGTATGGCAATAATTGATGGGCTTCTTATCGTGATCGCGACCTCGCCTAGCGATTGCAGCTTCGTTGTTGGGTTGATCGTAGATCAGATTCCTGAACAAAAATCTCGGAACAGAATCTTTTTGATCCCCACGGTGGACGACAATATCCATCCATCATATTGAGACCCCATTGAAAAATTGCACACGCTGTACCCCAAGGCTGAAAAGAGTGTTTACGAATGCCCTAGGCGATGCTGTGTACGTACGTAATACCGCTTCTACGCCTGGGTAGAGTGGACTGGCAAAAAATTGCATCGACGAGCGAAGCAAACCTCAGGCAGATTGTTACTCTTCCGGTTACTGCCCTCTGCTGGATTCAAACCATAGCGATGAACGATGGGCAAAAATAAATGTCAAGATGTGCCCTCTACTGTTAGGATGTTAGTGCGTGCTCCACAAGAGAACGTTGCATGTGTAGACGAACCTGGATTCGAACCAATGACCTCGTCATTACTAGTGACGCGCTCTACCCCTGAGCTAAGAGGGCTGATTGTCTAACATGAATTTGACAAAAATATAATACTTTGTTTTGCCACGCAATTAGACAATCAGGCTGTCCAAAATCCGTATCTGCTATTCCCGCTCGCCGTCATTGTCATTATCTATCGTAGGGGAAGGAAATTCGCTCATACCAAAATCAGCCACGTATACCATCGGGCTAGGGACCCCGAAGAACCGATGCTTCAGTGTCCTTTCGCTTTTGACTTTACGCAGATATACATGTTCTACGATTGTGCGAGTTGTTCAGAAAGGACATGTTTCATCAAGTTTAGAAGTGGCTGTCTTACGAATTGATGTAGGATGACCACATTTCCCAACACGAAACAATCAAGTCTGTGTTAATATTCTAGGCTTGGATCGTTGTTGAGTTATGTATAAACTCAGCAAGAAGCATTTGCAAGCAAAATGACCTCAAAAGTGTAGCGTACATGGTTATGAAGCAGATAGATCTCGGTATTTCCGCAGCTAGAAGTAGCTTTCACACACGCTCTATCCTCAAGCTATCCACACAGACCGTCCGATCCAACGAAGATGTTCTCGCATTCCCGCTGGAATGAACACATGTTGTTATCTGCAATAGATTGGGCAAGTAAGCAGACTTCACGCCACCTAGAAATGTCTACAGTCAACTGCCTGATCTCTCGTCCAAGTCCCACGCAATCATGCAAGCTGTGCGGGAGTGCCACTACAGCTAGCTACTCTTCAATCTCAATCTTCAAGTCCGAAAAGCTAACCTCAATCCCCTTCTCCTCGTCCTCGCCTTCATCAGCCGTCGGCTTAGCCGCGTAGACACCAACCCAAATTTCCTCTTCGTCTCTACCTTCCATGAATGCCCACTTGATCTCTCGCATCGGCTACAATCATCAGTTAGCATATCCCTCCACATCCTAACGTTCTTGAATCACTCACCTTCATCTTCTCCTCCCCATCCTGCGCAGCATAAATCCACAACGTCTTCTCCTTCTTCTCGATTGTGAATCGAGCTTTCTGGTGGTATTCCTGGCTCATGGGCGCCAGAGACCAGTCGCTGAATCGATCGGTGCCGACGATGCCCAGTACGGCGCTGAGTTCGAAGAACTCGATTCCAGCTTTGACCCACTTGCTGGGTCGAACGGGGTTTTCAGGCGCGTCGTCTTGGGCTTGCTTTTTATCTTCTGCGTCATGTGGGCTAGGAGAAGCAGATGACGGGAAGGCTATGATCAGGCCGCCTTGATCGTACTGCGTATGCCATGGAGCGTAGACCGTAACGGAGATGGATTTGAACTGCGAGGCTTGGATGCTTTGGTAGATTGTGGGAGCGTTGAACACATCGTCGGATTCGGACCGGCGCCATATGTCTGTCTTTGGAGGCGCGGTGATGGTGAACGATTCGGTGGTGGGATCTTGACTAGGAAGAGAAGCTCCATTGATCGAAGTCCACTGAGGAGCCATGTTGTTGCGGGTACGTCACTTCTGTTGCGGGAAGAAGGAAACGGGACCGCTGTCTGGAGAGTGTGAGGTCTGCTAGATGTGCCCTGCACGATGCAGGCAGATCTTCTTATCTCTGTTGTTGAATGAGGCTTTTAAAACAAAGCTGATGTTGTCTGATAGGCGGCTAGACGTGGCACTAAACCTGACGACATTGTTAAGTTGACCTGCATACAGCAAGTCGGCTGCGGAGGGACGAATCAGGGTGAACCGCAAGTGGGTCGTGGAGGCGCTCCTTCCTACCTCGGTAGAGTTGCTACGAGATTCGCCGCGAGTGAAGGGCGGCACGTACAGAAGCAATAACACCTGCAGCATCATACAGCGGCTGCTGCTTGGAGTGCCCATACCGGCTTACACGTGGATACAGGCAGGGCGAGATCGTGACAACTCATACCGCTTGCAGAAATAATGTGGCACCACGCTCACAGAACAGATTTCTCGCTTCGACACATCGAGCATTAAGCATCTTCACTTCCGTTCTGACCAGTGCGATACCTCTCCCATGCCTGCAGACCCTTCTGGACACCTACGGCCAAGCCTGCAGCTCGCGGCACACAGTCTTCCCCATAGCTGATGTGACTGGTCCGCCATTTGAGCCAGCTCTCTGCTCGAGCGCCTTCGGGGGCATCGAGAGTGCCGGTCGCGACATCGATGATAAACTTCCTGTCGTCCGCATCGTAGAAACAAGTCGCGCCGCAGTTTTTGCAGAAGTAGCGACGGCAGCCCTCGGAGGACGTGTACTTCTTGAGTGTACCAAAGTTGAAGGTGAATGGTAGAGTTCCATTCTCACCAACCGAGAGGTCAAGCATTGGAATGAACGTCCAGAATGTCGTCTCTACTCCCGAGGCCAATCGACATGAGTTGCACATGCATAGGCCAGACAGGTATTTCCTGCCACTATCACGCAGCCAGAACAGCTCGATTCCATCAGGTACATTCGACTCGTTGATATCATCCGGGAACGTGAGATCAGGCCACACTTTCTTCGCCAGCGCCGATCTTGGAGAGGGTCGGCTGACGTGGAAGTCGACTCCGCCGCATTTGCAATGTCCTCGAATTGTGTCCGGCGAAGACAATTGGCGTGGGGCTAGTCCATACAAGGGAAGTTCTTGCTCTGATGTGTCGGACGGCTCTTTGTCACAAGGAAACTGAGCAGGCCAGCGCTGGAGCCTTTTCCCCTTCACGTCCACCAACATGTCCGAGAAACCGCCATCCAATGTATCGATGATATGCTCGTGGCCTTGCCAATCGAGAGCATCGTCAATCATTTCGAGACTTCCAGTCATGACACCCCAGGTAACCTGTAGTTTGTTAAGCGCGGGACGAAGTCAACGATATGACTACTCACCTCGCTATTGAGGTTGTCCCCATCAGCCAAGCAGCGAGCTAGCGTGTGGCATCCGCATGTGGGACAGAAGTATTGGGTTACGCGCTTCGTAAATGCAAAGCCTGTCAGACAGTCCACGAGAGATGTCGCGGGCTCGTAATATGCGGGCAAGAATGTGACCGTGAGACAGAGTGCCCCTGTCAAATGTCGGCATGAAGTGCAGTGACACATGTAGGCTTTGAGCGGAAAGTCCTCATTCCGTATATTGATCTCGTGAGCGCTGAAGCCGCAGATACATGTGGCCTTGAGGGTCCGCTTCTCAGTTGCCATCTCTGATGACGGGTGCTTGGGGGTGTAGAGCCTGCGCTGGAACCGCGGAGCTGGAGACCACTTCTATGGAATATCGTAAGCACGTTCTTCAGTGTGAGGCAGTCAGTAGTAGCTGAGAAGGGCAGGTCGATATGGCGGAGCGAAGCGGTTTGTCATCAGTGCATCACTTCGCCAATTCGCATTCGAAATTCTTCCGTGGCAGGCAGCCATCGCGTTTCTGACTGCTTTCCTCAATCGGAAAGAGTGAGATGTTGTCAACGTGATGTATCTGCACTGCAAACAGCCAGGCTATTCTAGTTGCAGAGCAGGAGCAGACCACCGCGATGGTTTTGTGTTCGAATGCCAAGACAAGTTCTCCAGTCCGTCGATGATGACAGAATCACCGAGTCGTGATAATTTCAACTTCCTCACTTCTTCACCTCACATTGCGCCTCACTTCTGTCGCTCCCTTCTGTTCGGTGGCTTCGCGCTTTCCTGTGGCGTTCGTCAACAGTTTCTGCGCGTGTGAGACGCAACACAGACAAAACATCGCCAACTTGAGATTCGACGAAGCGAGGGACAACCATGGGCGATTCCTACCACCCATCGCGATACCGCGACCGTGACGACCGCGACGACCGCTACGACCGCTACTCGCCTCGGCGTCGCCACGATCACTACGACAGCTACCGCAGCGAGCGCCCGCGCGACGATTACCGTGACGGCGGCTTCAGCTTCCGAGGTGCTGCAGGCGACCGCGAGTCCCGCACTGACAGCTACCGCCCGCCGCAGAGCGACTTCACATTCCAGTCGGCAGGTCCTCAGGCACCACACTTTCCACCTGCGTCGCGCGATCAGCAGGCGGCCTCGCGCCAGCGCCAGCGCCCAGACCAGAAGAGAGGCCGCGGCGGACGCGGCGGAAGAGGCTTTGGGCGCGGAGGTCGATTCATCCCTAAGCCTGCTCACAAGCGCGCGATTCTCGGCTTTACAGAGGGTACGGAAGCGCCTGAGGAGATGCTTGGCCCAGCCGAGCACGCCAAATTTGTCGAAATGGACTCCAGTGATGCCGAGTCCGATGGGGCCGACGAAGCAGAGAACGGAGACCAGCCTCGAAAGCGCGCAAGAACGACCAATGACACAGATCAGCAAGACCGGCCGCAGTGGTCTAACCCTGACCCATATTCTGTCTTGCCGCCGACAGACGTAGTCAACACCGCCAAGAAGGATATTGTCCAGACCATTCGCAAGCGAAAGGCCGAGGTTGCTGCATCGAACGACGCCACCAACTCCATCAAAGACAATTCAGACTTCATCTCGTTCAATTTTGACGAACCGGAATCGGAAGGGGAAATCGACTCGTCCGAGGGTGATGATGACGACCTCGTTGCTGCTCCGCCTTCACACGCGGCCGCTGACTTACCGCTTCCACCCCCTCCACAAGATTTTGTCATGCCCACCGATGAGGAGCTCATGCAGACGTACACCAGCAATAGCACGAGCAAACGCAAGCGCGGTCCCGAGCAGACGCTGTCCTCGAGCGCAGGTGCGATTGTGGATGAGTGGCTTCCAGATGGCTCGGACATGACCCCATGGCTCAATGCAGAAAACGGCTTCCAGTCCAATGTCGGCTTAAAGTAGGTGCCACGAAGTTCGCCTGCGGTCAGTCGATCCCAGCTAACCAGGTGTCAAGCAGGTTGCATACAGAGGTCATGGACTTCTTCGACTACGTTGCTCCTCGGTCATATGAGCGCTCTGCTCGCGTGGACCTGATCACCCGTATCGAGCGAGTGGTGCGACAGGCACCCGGAGGTGGTGATGTTGAGGTGAAGTCTTTCGGCTCCTTCGCCTCTGACCTTTATCTGCCGACCGCAGATATGGACCTGGTTGCAGTATCCCGACAGTACATGGCAGGCGGCAAGCCCACATTCTGTCAAACCTCGACCAAGATGCACAAACTCGCAGCGCTGCTGAGAAGCTACAACGTTGCAAAAGATCACATGGTCACGGTCATCGTCAAAGCCAAAGTGCCCATCCTCAAATTCGTGGACGCCCTGACGGGCATCAAGGTCGACATCTCCTTTGAGAACGATTCCGGACTGAATGCTCTGCCCACCTTCCGTGATTGGAAGGCGCGCTTCCCTCGCATGCCAACTCTAGTGGTGCTGATCAAACAGTTCCTGACCATGCGAGGCCTTAACGAGGTCTTCCTTGGCGGCATTGGAGGCTTTACTATCATCTGCCTCGTCACGAGCATGATGCAACACATGACACCAGAGCAACTCAGTGACGAGAACTGCAGTTATGGCGAGCTGCTTCAAAAGTTCTTCGACCTGTACGGCAACAAATTCGATATTCGGTATACAGGAATCATGATGAACCCAGGGAGATATTTCCGGAAGGGAGTAGATCCAGTTTACTGCAAGGTCAACCCAAACACACTCACAATTATCGATCCGAATCGGCCCGAGAACGACATCTCTGGAGGCTCTCGTCAAATCGAGAAGGTCTTCAAGTGCTTTCGCGGCGCACACACTGAGATCCAGAGACGCTTGAATGACGTCCGCACCGGCAAATCCAAGTCCGACAGTATTCTGGGCTGCATCATCGGTGGTAATTACGCATCGTTCCAGGCGCAGAGAGAACTCTTGCGAAGCCTGGAGCAAGGAGGCCAATCACAGCAATCTTCGGAGCTGCCTCCTCCATCAACTCGATCATTGCCGCCGCAGTACCAACCCGGATACTACAACTACCCACAATATCCGGGGCCACCGCAATCATATGGGCCCTCGAATCATCCGCTTCCAGCCCGGCCTGCGCCCGCGTCGCAATATCCCGCACATTCGCTGCCGCCACCACCTCCACCGGCACAGTCTGAGTACGCACCCGCGCCTTACGGGGCAACAGCTGCTGGAGACTGGTCTGAAGGTGAACAGAACTACGAGTCAGCTCCTCCATCTGTTGTCAACCGCTTTTCCCGATTGCGATGATTCGCAAGTCAAGGACAAGAGGCTGACTATTCAATAGTGCTACCGTCGATAGACCGACCCGAACTCAGAGACGAGCCGCTGAGAAGGCAAAGAAACAAGCCATGCAGGCGGCTGCCTCAGCCGCAGCGAACAACGAGAGTGCAAGTTCCGGGAAGACCAAGAGACCCAAGAGAAGCAAAGCAAACAAAAAAGCCCAGAAAGAAGCTGCTGCTGCTGCGGTGAGCAGGTGAGTGTTTGATGCTCTCCAACATGTGATTGGCTCTGACTCGCTTGACTGCGCAGTTCAAAGGATCCAATGAGCAATGCCACCACCACCAATAAGAAGAAAAAGAAGAAAAAGAATGCGCCTGCGCAAGAGCCCAAGTCCGGCAGCAAAAAAGGGGAGCCCAAACTCGCCGTGAGCGGCAAGGAAGCGCGCAGAGAGCGTAAGGGCTTGGCGAGAAAGGCGAAGCAGGTTGCCCCGACCGCATAGTCCTGAGTATACCCGTCCTCGCTGTCGACAATCCCGTGCGGGTAGTAATTGTTGGAGAAAGGCATCTGACGGACCAATGCCGCTCGCAATGGAAGAGTCGATGGAGTGAACGACCGGTAATGTGGCGTTTTCATGGTTACAGCACTGCGATGCGCAAAGATACCCTGTACTACTAGTTGACTTTGATACAGATGGCGGCGCTGTTTTGTCAGAAGAGGAGGACATCCTGGTGTTCTCCAGGGGTTTTTGATTGTCAGCGCCGTCTGACCTGCACCCGTATGCTCCACCATTTCCCGCTCTCCTATGCCTACACGCAGGTACAAACAGGCGACAGCACGCGAACGACGGCGAGCTCGCCAGGTGACGGACTTCGCTGCAGCACAAGGCAAGCGTGCGAGAGAAGATGATACTAAGAAACAGAGAGTGTACATTTTGTCTGATCGTCTGGTCATTCAATTTGAACCTGATGCTAGTGACTTGCAGAAGTGCAAGTTCGCAACGCTGTTATGCTTTGCCGTCGCTTGTCGACGGTGATCGTGATGGCGGCATCGACCCCCGCTTGCGGGACTTTTCTCATTGCGTAGCTGCCATCGATGCAGGTGCGCAGAGAGAATACTCTTATGGTGTGGGATGCGCGGCATCACAAGCGCTTCTTGTTCTCTGTACAGTATTCTCGCCTCTGACCATGCACTGAGTGATGACCACGTCCAGACCAATTGTAGCCTTGAATGCGCGATGTCCCAGTATCACAGGCATATCAATTCCGGACATACAATCGCCGCCAAATCTTGCACAATCAACCTGTTCAAATGCTCGAAGTGCTTAGCCTGTGGCCTGCACCTCCTTCTCTCAGATGACAGCGATACCAAGTTCCGTCGTCACCTGGCAACAGGGGCAAAGATTTGCCTGATTTGGCCATCACTCGCTGGTGGACATCCTTGAGGCTCTGGCCTGGGGGCCGACCGGAGCCTGCGGTTTCGGAAACATTTGACTTGGAAGCAATGTGGGCCTCTGATGGTGGCGCCAACAGTCTGCTGCTGTCACAACGCTGAAGGGAAGCCGAACTTGACACATCAGACATCGTCGATGCCAGAGACGAGCGCTCACACTCTTGCAACGGCGAGGATGGTTCAGCAAACTCTGACAGAATCTCATCAAAGGTGCTCTTTGGCGGCGTCTTTGCGGGAGGAGCTGATGGCACGAGAGCTGCCAGCGAGTCGCTGCGTGGTGGCAGCTGGTGTTGACGGTAGAGCGAGCCTTCGTCTGGCGGGTGGAATGAGAATGGCGAGAAGATGCTTGGTAGCTGTGGTGGAATTTCAGGCGACATGAGCAAGTTGCGCCGCGATGAGGCGAAAGGCGTTGGGGATGGTGACTCAGATGGTGACGGCATGGGAGATGTTGTGGTTGTGCTCGCTGGGGGAAATTGTCAGTGATTGTGAATACTGCAGACAGATTTGGTGAGCGTACGCATCGAGCTTGCCGGTATCGTGTTACATGTGAGTGTTTGCGGGATCGGGCGGCTGATTGTGGGTGCTCGAGTCCCGTTCTTGAAGTACTTTGCTCCTCCAGTTGCTGCAGAAGTGTCAGTCAGTGGCGGTCTCCACTCATAGCCGCAGTAGACAACTCACGCTCGACACGCCGGCTACTAGGCTCTAGCGACTCAGACTTGCGTCCGCGAAACAACCTGACCAGGAGCGCGCTGGCCATGAGCCAAAAAATCGCACCAGAGACTGTCACCCAGGCGACGAAAAAGCGGTGCAGACTGGCTTCTTGCCGGGCGGGAAATGTGGTGAGGAATGTGGTCGAAGCAGCGAGTGACAGTGTTGCGAGGAGCAGGGCAAGTGAAATGTGGAGTGTGGTTATCATGGTGACTGGTTCAGTTCTGAAGAAGCCGCCAGGGCGTGGAAGTGCCGGTCGGGCATGCAGAGTTCGTTGGGGTTGCTAGAGGTGAGGAAGACGATGATGGTGGGATTCAGAATGTTGTGGAAAGGTGTATTGGAAGACATATCTCTCCGCTGCCTGGAGTCACAATGGTTGATTGTGCTTGCTTGCTATTGTTGCATTGTCGTGCGATGCCTCTGAATAGGCAGATAGCAATGTGAGGTGCGCTATGCAGGGCTTATGCATGAAGCGTTGCATATTGGTGGACTTGGCGTTGTTCTCTTTCCTGCACGTCTTCACCTTCTGCAATGCCTCCCAACCTCCAAGCGACAATCGAGCATCGCGTTGCTGTCCGTGTACTGCACCGTACATACCCGTACACTGCACCACCCAGTAGAGGCAATCCGTTGCCGCAAGTGTACGACCAGACTGCCCTGTCTCTTCCCTCGCTATCGTTCGCCACAAGCGGAGCGGCACCTGGCTCTTCTCTTGACCGGTCTTGCGCCAGTAATCGGAGGCAAATCGAGACGAACAGATCCTTGGTGCGCTTTGTAGCCATGAAGGCCCATCGCCTTTCCAGGTTCTTGTCTTCAAAGGGCTATCGAAATTGTGCTCAGCCCAGCAGGCACATTTCCTCTCATCACTCCTCCCAGCAGCCGGGTTTTGCTGTTCTTTGACAGCCACCGTGTCTGAGATCATCCTCTATCTCCCCACGGAATTGTGCTTGACGACAGTCCTCGCTCATCGCTGCTGCTGCTCCAAGAACTCCTTCCTCTTAACCTCAATGATCTTGATCATCTCCTCCTTCTTCTTTCCCATATGCTCGGCTCGATGTTGCCACCAGAAGTACACAATGGGTGGCGTTACGAGTGTCAAGCAAATCGCTGTCAGGTAGAACCACTTATCCGAGCCCCGTGGCGGCAGCCTTCGTGATCGAGCGACAATTGCTTGCTCCTGCTGTTGTAGTTGGGCAACAGCTTCGGCGTTGAAGACGCCCCGAGCTTCATGCTTCGACGCGTAGCTTCTTGTAGCAGTGCGCACACTATGCACAATCGTTCGAGGTCGTCGTATCATGGTGTCGATGTATGTGACGTGCTGAGATGGCATGTGAACAGTTTCGTCTCAACTTCGATGATGTCCGCCGCGGGTGTTCCCGTTCCAGCAGTGGCTCTTTCCCACGCTCAACAGATCACACACTCGAACATCAATCTGCTACGGAGTACACAAGTTGCCAACAATGCGTCCGCGATATCCGCACGAGTCAGTCTACCACAGACGACGAGACGATATGTGAAGAAGTGTCGTCAAGCGGATTGCAAGGATGTCGGAATTCCGTCTTACGCCCGCTGCAGCTGTCCACTGCACATCGCTTACGAGCTCGATTACCACGCCATGACAATGCATCAACCAAGACTCGCCTGTCAAGCCTGTCTTGTCAATCTGCTAGTGGCTGGTGCGTTGCTTCATTCCTGCTCCACTGGACGAATCTTCGGATGCCGAGCTTCATGCGCCTAGCCTACGATTTGCTAGATTCTGCTAATGATGATACTGTGACGCGAGGAGCTGTGGCAGACGGCATCAAAGCCGGAGCATACGGAGCCGTTGGTGCTACCATGGTCCAGTAGAAAATGGAAGCGAGCAAACAGGCCGTTTCATACATGAACCTGGCAGCCGGTCGAAAACTGACTTCTCTGTTGTATCCTCGAAGTTAGAGCTCCTCACAGCAGCATCATCATGACTGTCCCGAACTCGTCTGAACACAACGTCGTCTCTAGTCAACCACATACCAAGCACAAAGCAGACTCCAAGGTCATCCTGCCAAACTCGGGATCCTTCAAGGACTTTCCCTTTGAGACAACAGAAGTGCCGAATTTCCCTGAAGAACGTCCCGGCTGGAAAGGCTACGTCGAGTGGGAGAAATACCCTGACAAGCGTGCAGAATGTGAACGTATTCTGGCCCAGTACGTACAGTGATCGCCAGGCGCCACCTTCTCTTTCCAATGTGTCTCTATGGCTGTCGTGCCAACGCTGCAGCGCTCTGTTCCCAGATCGTGATTTCAACAGCCCGGAAACGCCTCCGAGATACTGCTGACCTCCGACTGATCATTACTTAGGTACAAGTTCCCTGCTCCTCCCGAGTTCCAACTCGAACCACTCCCCAAGACCAATCCGATACTAGAAGGTGTGAGATGGAAGCAGTATCACTACGCCACTGGCCCCACTCTTCAAGACCAACCCGACATCAGCTGGAAGTATGTACAGCAAGAAAAGAGCGCCGACATGATCCACGTGCTGCAATTTCCCTATAACGGCGAGCCACCACGCAAGCGTCTTGTCGAAACAGAAATCACAACCAACAAAGACTTTTTCGTCCGCAATCACGGCGGTGTCCCCGAGATAGACGAAGCAGCCTACGACCTCGACATCGAAGGGCTCGTCAACAACCCCAAGAAACTCACCCTCGCCGACCTGAAAAACGAGTCTCTCTTCCCGAAGCGCTCCCACGTGGTAGCGCTCCAATGCTCCGGCACAAGACGCATCGAGCAAATCAGCCAATACCCCGGCGACGGCGACGAGCTCATCAATGCCCCCTGGGGCGAAGGCGCCATTGGCAATGCCCGCTGGGGCGGCGTCTATCTCAAAGACATCATCGACCACTGCGGCGGCATCAAAGGCGATGCCGAAGACATCCACCTTGAATTCTTCGGCGCGGACACGTACTTTAAAAAGGGCAAAGTCTACAACTACGTCGTGTCCGTCCCCTTCCGCAAGGTCAAATTCGAAGAAGTCATGCTGGCATGGGAAATGAACGGCGAGCCGCTCCCTCGCATCCACGGCTTCCCGTTGCGCGCGGTCGTGTTTGGATACATTGGCGCGCGCTCCTGCAAATGGCTCTACAAAATCCGCGCAATCAAAGGCCCCAGCCAGGCGCCCGTGCAGAAGAAAGAATATCTCTACTACACCCCGCAACTCGGCAAGCAAAACGTCCTCTACTCCAACGGCTTCTCAATCCAAGACATGCCTGTCAGCAGCGCCATCATGACCCCGCTCAACATGGACCAAATCATCCACGACGGCAAAATCAAACTCACTGGCTGGGCCTACTCTGGCGGCACTGGAGGCCACTGGCCCGAGCGAGTGGAAGTTTCCGCTGATGGAGGCTCAGTGTGGTATGAAGTGCCCTACGAGAACTTGAGCAAAAAATACTACTATGGCATGCGGACGTGGCATGCGGAGATTCCGGTAGATGCGGAGGGTTGGTTGGAGTTTTGTTGCCGGACGTGGGATAATGCGATGAATACGCAGCCGACGTATGTGCGCAGTGCTTGGTATGTCTCGTTCCCCCCTTTTCAAATGAATCCCCCAATCACGAAATTGTTTGGTTGCTGACTGTGATGTTCGTTTTCCAGGAACTTCGACCTCCACGTCACATCATCCTGCCACCGTATCAAAATCTACTCAATCAATCGCTCGCGCCCGTTGACTGCTGCGAGGTTGGCGCAGCTTGATGCTGTTGGGGCGCCGATTTTGCCGATTACGAGGCCGTTGCCATTTGATCTTGAGAGTGATGAGCATTATGATGCTGAAATGGCTGCGAGGGGTGGGAGAGATCCGAGGGAATGATTGTCTGATGTTGCTGGGCATGGAAACAAGGCTCTGGCTGTAGACGGTGAAAAGGGTTTGGCTAACTGCGAAACGTGATCAATGGTTTCCATCTTCAGTAACGTGATTCTGGAGTGTTGGTATGCTTTCTGGATCATTGCCACGATTGACGTTCGTTGAAGCTGCTTTCCGGCGTTTCTGTACGTTAATTATCTACTGTTTACTGCCTGCCCATCACATCTCCATCCCACACAATTGACAATTGTGACGCCCCCAACCCTTTTGCCCTGCTGCGTAAGGAGTGCTGCTTGTCCGTTCAAGCTCATGATTTTAACCCAACAACCAGCCACCAACGCCATCCGCAATGCTTTGTACAAGAGATCCAACTCGACATCTATATTCGTCCAGGCGCGTGAGCAACTACCACAAGCCAGCCACTCCAGTGAACCAGCCAAACGTGATCACCGTCACACCAACCATGCCGAGCAGAGCCAGCCACGTTTGCTTCTCCAAACTGTTGGCGGCGTTGCATGTGGCACACACGTAGTCGGCCATTGGAGTGTATGCTCGAGGCGAGTACATGCCGAACGTGAATTGGTTATAGGTTCCCAAATAACCCGCCATTGGTCGATCCGTAACCTCCTTCGCAGCGTCATGGATGATGAGTGTGTAGGTCTCTGTAAGCAGAGGCACAGTGGCAGAAGCCTGAAAAGCGCCAGTGTCCCACGTGAAGCTTTGCGTCTCCTCCACAGTCAGATTCAGCGCCAACGTGTACGTTTCCTGGTTCTTGCTACACGATGCGAGGACATCGACCGCGGAGGGGGTCACGGAGAGGGATGTGTAATTCCAGGCAAACGTGATGTAGTCGTTGATCTTGTAGTATTGTGTCGTCAACGCGTTGGGCGTGATCATTGAGACACCACCAGCCGGCAGTCGCTCATCAAACGTCTTTGTGGCAGAGCCCGACTTGCGTGTCCCTGTGCCCGTCTGCCTCGCTGTGCCCGTCCTCGTCCCAGACTCTTTGTCATTGTTGTCATTGTTGTCTGAGTCGCCGGTCGACGTTGCTTCGCTATCGCGAGTTTTCGTTGCATCTTCGCTGTCGCCGGACTGTGTCGCTCGTGCGGTCGTTCGCTCGGTGGTGGCTGTGTCGCCCTGGACGCCTGTAAAGGACAGATCGAACTGGGTCCGTTCGGTTTTTTCGTCCTGTCGTCGGAACAGAGGGTCGAGGCCGTTTAGCGCCTCAATGGCCGCCCATCCGGCATTCTGGCCTACACAGGTCGAAGACAAGAGCAGCACGGATGCGAGCACCTCGGAAGGCCGCATAGTGACTGATGATGCGGTTGTAGAATGCTCCGAAGCGGATAGAAGTCGCAAGAAAAGCTGCGATGGATGTGGTCGATGAGGTGGTGTTTTGTTGTTCTTGGTGTTGTCTGCAAGCCGCGTCTCCCCTCCGATGGTCAGATCTCAACGCTCCTGCGTGCGGCGGGTCGTGCCTGTCTGGTGGCGCGGCGGGCGGTCCAAGAAGTAGCGAGCGACTGAACCACGGATGGCGTCCGGAGATGAATGTTACACGAAGCGAATGTCGGTGCGTTGTGCAGGGCGATGAGGGAGGGAGAGAGAGAGAGCAGAGTTGAGGTGAGCAGAATGTTCTCTCCTTCGCCGTTCCAAACAAGCTAGAACGCCTCCTGCACATCCACCCCGGTTGATGACTATTTTGGGCTCTAGCAACGGTAGCGATCATTCTTATTGTGTCACGTTTCGTATTCATCACCACCTCGACATCAACATTAACCACATCTTCTCCCTCACACACGTACACACTGCTTCGTAGCAATCATCAGATCGAATGCCTCACTGGAGAACGCGTCAGCGCTACGAGGTGTGAATCTTGGCTCTGGACATTACACGAGCTAGAGAAGATCTACACATCCGCGAGCCGGCATGTCAGCGTACCCGCGGTGTCGTTATATCAACCATTCCAGTCTCATCAATATGGACTATTCCTGTACCCGTGGAATGATTGATGGTGAGCTACCAGCCATGCCTTGAGGAGACTCCTACTTGATGAACCAGAATACCATCCTCAAAACACAAAGCACAAGCCATAGCCAGATGCCTTGCGAGTGAAATATCCGAATCACAACATGGGACACCTTCCAGGCCTTTGTGCATCGTGGGACACTCTCGCGGTCAAAAGCTGCGATGGCTTCAACAATAGACGCTTCCTCGCACAGCGCTTTGCTCAACGAAACGCCATCCATAATGGCCATGTTACAACCATTTCCGGCAAAGGGGCTCACGGCATGATTCGCGTCTCCAATAAACACCACAGGCACCTCAGCCACTTTTGTATGTGTGATAGGCCGTTTGTCCTGCGCATTGAAGATCTTCAAACTGGAAGGGTCCGTCGCGTTGAGGAGTTGTTGAAATTTCTGGCCAAAGACAGCACCTTTCGAGACGACTTCCTCCAGTATTGCGTCCTTCATCTCGAGGGCTTGACCTCCTTGTACAGGCATTCTTCGCTCTCGCGAGCGTTGCGTGATGAACCACACGGCGCTTCGGTCATCGATTGGGAAGACAACGAGGCCAATTCCGTTCCCTCCAACGACTACTCCGAAGGAATCAGCGACGTGTGCGGGGAGTTTTCCAGACTCGAAGAATGCGTTGCCGCCAATACAGACTGCGCCGGCGAACTGTAGTGTGTCCTCAGGCCGGAGGAAAGAGCGCAGGTTACTGCTTGCTCCATCAGCCACGACGAGCAGGTCGCAAGCGGTCGATGAGCCGTCGCTGAGGGACACCACCATGCCCGCCTCTCCGTCCGATTCCTTACGAGCTGAAATGCATTGAATGCCCCAGCGCGTTTGCACATTCGTCGGCAGACCTCGAATCAAAGTCTCACGAATACTATTCCTCGTGATCCGCATATTGGATACTGGCAATCCGTCTGGAGGCGTAGCCGGCCCCTGCACAGGAATCAGATCTTCCCAATTGTGATCTCGAATCGAGGATCCTCCAGACGTCGACCCGGGTACACTCGCTTCGATGATCGCGTCCAGCAAGCCGAGTTTTCGAAGTGCTTGGATCCCACCAGACCTACATGCAGTTCAGTCAGCAAGCATCTTTCATACGCTACTGCTGCTCGTGGTTCTAGCTCACAGCTTATCACTCCTCAATCCAAGCGAGTAATTCCCACGCTCAACAGGTAGTATCCTTCCATCCCGCTCGAACAATGTGATTCTCGGCGGTGGCAAACTTGCCAATTCCTTTGACCATTGGCGATCAAGGCTTCGCGCAAAAGTTAGTCCTGCGATTCCTGCGCCAGAGATGATGATGTGTTTTCCTGAGAGCGGGTGCAGGAGCTTCTCTGTTTCGTGAGACATGAGAATCCGGAACGAAGTCAGACTTGGTAAGACGAAAGTAGTAAAGCAGCTCAATCCCGAAAAGCAGAGAGTGCAGTATGTTGTATTATGTCACTTCCGGAATAATCAAAAGCCTTGAGAAAGGCAGTAAGTAAGCACGAAAGTAGCCTTGACTAGAAGCTGGCTCATCCTACATAGCCTTTTGGACCCCTCAACAAGCTACTTGCTTCTATATACTGTACTCACAACTCGGGTGGTATCAGGACCCGAACGAGCTGAAGCTTCGGGCGTTCAGAGACCCGAGTGGGTTGGTGGGTAGGTTGGTGGCTTGCGCTACGAGTTGCATGCCGGAATGGGCTCCGTTATCATCATCATCAAGACTGACTGCCACCAGCCATCGATGTAGCGAATGATAGACAAAGAACTTGTACCTATCTATGCGTCTATCCCGAGCCCTGTTGATGCCAGCTGCAGGAACTGAATGATTTATTCTACCTCATTCGTTGGTAATAGTGCCATCCTTCGGAGGGTGTGTAGATTGTCTCTTCGACTACTCATTCGTCATACTATTCCTCCACAGAATCCTTCGAGCCAGCTTTGCTTGCTTGCTTGCCTGCTTGCGCCGGGGGAGGGTGGCAGTTACATCATCATCGAAACATGTTCGGTCTCGTTATCTACAATGACAAGTTTAATTTAAAAGACTATTTTTCATCGGCTGCTCAAGAAGGAAACGTAAGGTAATTAGGAGAGTCTCATCTGCGTAGCATAACACGGCTACTACAGCGCTCTGCAAGTGCTGGATTCATAGTATCGTTCGTTCGTCGGTATCGTCAAAAGTTCAGCTTGAAACCCCTTCCCTCCCTTCTCTGCCCTGCCCTTTCCTTCTATCGTTGTCCCATTCTCCACGATCTGATCAAGACAACGCTGACGCCTTCTGTTGCTCGTCCGTCGTACTACTGCCTGTCTTTGCAGTATGAATAGATCTCACGAGGTTCATGATTATTTCTCCCGCCCATAATTCCCAGCGTCTCTCACCAGTGCACGGCACTAGAAACCCCCATCAAGCGCTCAACTAAGCAGCAACAGAACAGGAGAGATTGAGACGACTCTCTAATGTGTACCACCAAAGTAATCGTTCGACTCGCTTGCTGCTATTTTCCTCGAAGAAGAAGTCGTCGTGGTTCTCGTCGTCCTCATCGTCGGCTGAGTTGGATTCGTAGCTGATGTGCTAGTGTTAGCATACACTCCATCTCTCCCGAGGCAATTTGCCGTCATACCGCTACTATTCCTCCGTCCATCTTGTGCGCTGTGCTGACTAGCACTACTGTTACTCCTTGTACTCTCACTCTCAGCCCCATCGTGCTGCACGAGGAGGTCTAGCGAGAGTTTGCGGTTCTGTTCGATGCACTTGGGACAATCTGGCAAGTTCTTGTTCTTGTTATCACTGCTGCTGCTTTCTGATCGGTGGCATGTGATGTGAGGACATTGAAGAGGCAGTGCTTTGGGCATCGACATGGCCGTCTCGCATTGATCTGTCGCTGTACAGATTTCGTGGCCGCAAGGCCAGGAGCGGAGGATTAGGATGCACATTTTTGGTTTTGCTGCTGCTGGCTGCTGGGGCCGTGTTCAGAACTTGGGTGTTAAATGTTGCACGCGGTTGTTGCAAGTGGTCGTTTGATAAGTGTCCTGATAAGGTGTCAATCACAGACTCAGCCCCCAAAGTTTCGAAGTAGAGGACGCACGAAGCTACGAGCGCCTCTTTATCTAGTGTGGTCGCATCTGTATGTGTACCATAGGTAGGCCACCCCGGACAGTTGACGTGGCGACTGTGGCACATGGCTGTAGCAACCTACTTCCCATCAGGCACGATCGTGAATGCGAGCTTCGCAACCAACCCCGAACAAAGTGGTGTGTAATAGCTTCTTACCATCCGTCATCGAACGTGGCACGTGTTGCGCGCCTCTCTCAGAGCTTGGTGGGACTGGGAACCTGTAAGCAGCAGATGAATGCAGGGTCGTCATGCATCATGCAGCTCAGCCTACGCGCCGCGATTGCCGCCAAGTTTTGCGGAGCTATCCCGCGGGCAATGTCCCGGTTGGCGGACTTTGGTCTTACGGAGGTGTTGTGCGGTGTTGTGCTGGCGTGCTGTGCTTTGTGGAGTATTATGCTGTGTACCGCATCGCAGTCGAGACCGTGGCGGTGATACTATCTTCTCTTTACTTTTATGCAGATTCCTGCGGTATCACCCTCACCGTCCGCTTCACGCCGCCCTCTTCACCCTTGACCCTGATCATGATGGTGGAATCTCCAATCTCCTTGATCTTGTGCTCTGTCCGTGCCGGCTCGTTCAAGAACTCAATGTCCTGCTCCGTCACGATGATCCTTGCCGCCTCGTCGTTGGTCGCAATGGCCGCCCGCACCGCGACCAGAATGTCGTGCTGCGAGACCGATCCGTAGATTGCTCCGGTCAGCTTGGGCTGCGGCTTCTCCAGCGGCTTCTGTGTTCTCGCGGCAAGCAGGTCCGCAGCGGCGCTCGACGCAGTCCTCTGCCTCTTCTCGTCCTTTCTCGGCGCTGCCTCGAATTTCTCCTCCTTAGGCTCCTCCACAATGGGCTGTCTGTAAAAGTCCATCCGGTGCGGCACAAAGACCTCCAGCAGTTGGATGCTGCGCTCGGCCGTCAGCTTCTCGACCTCGGGCGCTTTCCGTACAGGTGTCGGCGTGGGGGCGTCTCGGGACGGCGGCGAGTCTTGGGCAGAGGCAGCCGGGTCCTTCTTGCCGAACATGTAGTCGCGCTCGATGGGCAGGTTCTGGGATCGCAAAGAGCGCAGTTCGGGCATGGTGACATATTCGGCGACGCGCGAGGGAAAGTAGTTGTTGCGCATCTGGCCGCGAACCATGGGCACAATGGCGCCTGTGTCGCTCGATCAGCACTGTCCTGTCCTGTCCTATCCTATCCTGTCCTATCCTGTCCTGTCCTGGCCTGCCCTATCTCGTCCTGTCCTGTCCCCATCGACCTACGCACCCTTCTTGCCAAAGCCCGGTAGATCCTTCAGCAGTCGCGCGGGAATGGTGCCGGTGGCCTTTGCCAGCTTCTTCTTGCCCCGGACCTGCTGTCGCAAAGCCGTCACCGGAGCAGAGACGTCGACATGGCTGCGCAGACACACGGTGCACTGCGGGATCGCGCGCGTTCGCAATGGAAACGCCATAATGGTGGTGGGTTCTTTACTATTATCAACAGACAAAGATGGGAGAGAATGGATGCGGCTTCACTTGCCGATCGGAGACTAACTTGGAACTCTTCTACACATCTGCCGCCGCTCTCATTCGCTGATCTCCCCCCATGTCCCTCCAGCTGCCCCGATCCACCGATCCACTCCACTGCACTTCACCTTGCTCTGACAGGCAGAACACATGCAGTTTCCCTTGACAGCCAGCTAGTCACCCGCAGTGGACGCCCTCTACAGTCTGTTCCACTATGGAGCAGCAGCCGTCACCTCCACCCTGCTGTATCAATCCCCCGCTCTCTCCGGAGTCTCAGCTGCGATACCCGACAGGCCACCGCTTCCCGAGTACAGCCAACGCGAGAAAACTCTCGTAGCATTCGCCGGCAGAGGTGCACTGGCTGGCAGGAGAATGCCCGACAAACCGCTGACCATCGCGACCTATGCTGCGGGCGCGTCTCTTGCCGCCATCACTCTGGTCTACGTCTTTGGTCCCACCTTCTTTTTGGACAGCGACGATGCCAGCAGCACAAAGAGCAGTCGCAAAAAGGGCGTCGTGGGACTTGTGAACCCGGCAAACGACTGCTTCATCAACTCCGTGCTACAAGCACTCGCCGGCCTCCCAGATCTGCGCGCATTCCTGATCCGGGAAGTGCATCGGCGCAAGCTGGATGGGCCGGCAATCTACGAGGATCTCACAGCCGCGCAGGAGGAGCAGGCCAAGAAGCGAGACGGCGCAAAGAAGACGCCAGAGTGGCAGACTGTAGGTCTGCAGCAGGGTCTAGTCACTGCCGGATTGAAGGATGTGCTGGACGCACTGAACGAGAGGCCAATCTACAAAAAGACAATCAGTGCTCAGGGCTTTATCCGCTGCGTCGAGACGGGCTTCAGGACCAGGATCAGCAGAACACAGCAAGATGCGCAAGAATTCTTGCAGGTGGTCGTTGAAAGGATCGCCGAGGAGTACTACGCGGGGAGAAGGGTCAGGAAAGGGCTTCGAGAGCACTCTCAGATTACGATTGAGCCGCCAACGAATGGCGTGGAAGGTGATGAGAGCTCATCTTCGGACCTGGCCAACCAACCCTCGAAGGACACCGACATCGACCCAGAAGAGGCTGAGCATGTCTTCCCACTGGAAGGAAAGCTGGAGTCGCAAGTGGAATGCTCACATTGCCACTTCAAACCCAAGCCATCCGTGTCCACTTTCTTGACCTTGACACTGAACGTCCCGCACCAGCAGACTTCGGCAACCTTGAACGAGTGCTTCGATGGTGTATTCAAGGTCGAGCACATTGATGACTTCAAGTGCGAGTATTGCCGACTGGTCCATGCCATATCTATCAACGACAGGCTCCTTGGCAAGTCGAGCCTGTCCTCCGAGGATCGACTGAAACTCGAAAGTGAGAACACTAAGCTTCAACAAGCCCTGGACGAAGATCCCGAGAGCCCACCAAAAGACGTCACATTGCCGGATCTGTCGACGGCGCCCAAGCGCAAAATCTCACGGCATACACGAATGTCGGTATTTCCTAAGATCCTATCAATACACTTGTCACGATCTGTCTGGGATCCATCAGCGTCGAGCTCGAAGAACATGGCCAAGGTCTCTTTCCCGGAAAGTCTTCCTCTCGGCGGTCTGCTAGATCGAAAGCACTATCGCCTGCTAGGTGTAGTCACTCACAAAGGCGGCCACAACAGCGGGCATTACGAATCGTTTCGGAGACAAGTCCTACCACAGCCCTTTTCAACACCGACGACCTTGGGTCGACAAGGAGTCTACAGCATCGCAGGGTCACCCGCACCGAGCACCGTGAATAGTCCACGACTGAGCGCCAGCACTGTAAAGGACGCACGCGACAGCACCGCAAGCAGTACCGATTCCCAGTTTCTGTCGACTTCCACCAGCGCAGCGCCCTCTTCTTCATCAGCGTCTTCAATCTCGAATGCACCGGTCTCGACTCCCTCTGCTGAAAAGCGCAAGTCTGCAAACAGTGTTCCTTTTGATGCGATACCTGCACCTGGACTTCCAACCCCTCCAAGTACGGCTACGCCCACTCAAGCGGCCACGGCGGTTGAGGCGTTAAAATCGGAAGAGAGCAGTACACCGCGAAGAAGCAGCAGCTTGCGCAATCTTCGAGGTGCGGTGCAGAGGAAATCGAGGAGCAGTCCCAGTAGTGACCGATGGTGGCGTATCAGCGACGAGAAGGTGAAAGAGAGCAAGACCAGTGACGTTCTGAGCATGCAGAGGGAGGTGTACATGCTGTTTTATGAAATGGTACCAGAGGCGTAGGCTCAGACCTCGGGACGACTTGACGCTGATATTTTCTGGGTTGCTTTTCAGCGAGGCGTTGTGGTTTCTCTACTCGTCACTCGGACGAGAGCAAGGGGGAGATGCCGGCTGTCTTGCATTGTAGATGGGCACGGCGCTGTACATATCGTTGTTTGGATCGTGTTGCGTTGTCTTCGTGTGCATATAGTGAGAATTGGAACCATGAGACTATGTTTTCAGCTATTCTTGCAAGACCGAGACTGAGTGCCTCGTAAAGCCACAAACTGTTGTCGTTGTCTAGCTGCTCCAGCCACGGCGAAGGAAGCAAATTGTCCGATCACAAATGTCGGTGTTGATGTCAACGCAAGATCGAAGCTGGGCTGAGCTGAGCTTGGCGCCTGCGGGTCGTAGCGGCCCGAGTTCGGCCATCGGCAGCGGAGCCAGGCACATTGGGAGCTCATGCCTCATCCATGGTACCAACATCGCCAAGCATACAACGACAACTTCACTCGTCGCGTAATCCACCTCGTCTCTCAATGACAACTTTATAACACGAGATGGATACCTCAATGCCAGACGCAGACTCTGCGCCCTCCGCGGTGCAAGGTGACACCGCAGGGAAGAGCAATCAGGAACAGGCTCTCGCTGCCCCTCCATCCGACTCTACCGGCCTGTCTTCAGCGCCGCCGACTGATTCGGAATCTAAGAGACCTGAGATCATCGTTGCGCCATCAACAATGAGTAAGAAATTAGACACTGTGGACACGGCAGGCGCGAGTGAGTTGCAAAATCTCGATGCCGACGGTACGGACCAAGACTCCATCACCGTAGCTCCCACGCGAGTCAGACAGGAATCACCTCCAGAAGGTCTGTCGCAGCAAATCGGGCATATGGCAACTTCCAGCCAATTCGCTGTTCCTGCTGCCCCTGCCAGCGAGAGTGTCAACAGCACGCCAAGAGGCCGAGGCCGACCGCGAGGTAGCCGTGGGCGTGGACGAGGACGAGGAACTCTAGCGACGAACGGTGATGCTGCTGCCCAAACCCCCGATGGAACTCCGGGACCTGGTCGCCCCCGCGGAAGAGGTAGAGGTGGTCGGCCACGGGGCAGTGGCCGTGGTAGAGGAGGACGAGGTGGCAAGAGAAAGCGAGGCGACAGCGATGATGATCAAGATGACGGGGGTGGAACGTCCGACTCTGATGACGAGATCACAGTTGTAGCGACAGAAACGAGATCTGGGCGCGCGATACAGAAGCCCGCCAACTTTGTGCCGCCGCCACCATCGCCCACGACGAACAAACGGAAACGCGCCTACAATTACCGCAACCCCCAAGCCGCAGTCTGCAAAGTATGTTTGCGTGGTACTAGTCCTGCCAGCAATCCTGTTGTCTTCTGCGATGGTTGCAACGCGCCTTATCATAGATGGTGTCACAAGCCATCCATCGACCAGGTGGTAATTGACAAGGAAGATGCGGAATGGTACTGCCGGCAATGCTCAGCAACTCGAGTCGTTCCTGTACCGATGACAGAAGTGGCAGAGTTTGTCAGTGTGACTGGCGCAAGCGAGGACCAGAGGCGGAGGTACTTTGCCGGCCTTCCTCCGGGAATGCTGGTCACGCTCTTGACCAAGGCAACGACATTCAGGCCTGACTTGCCTGTATTCAACTCCAGGTTCAAAGAGCTCGTAGCGAATCCTCCAAGCTATGGCGATGGTAACGTTGCATCAGCTTCGTCCAACGGGAATGGCAATAGACCGGCTGTCCCACAGGGTAGCACAAACGGCCCTCGACCAGCGAATGTTCCGGGTCCTTCGGCCGACGATGTGGCCTACACAGACGAAGTGCATCCCGAGAATTATCCCCGTCCTGGGAAAGGTCTGATGAGCACTCTACCGCCAGAGACGGAAGATCTTGAATGGCTCGTTGATGATGACGATAAATACGGCGTGTTCACGCACTTGTATCACGAGCCCACCAAAGCGCAGCCCGCAGCTCCTCCGAAGACTGGATCACCTGCGCCACATGTTACAACGCGACCGACTCCATTGGCGGCGGCTCCAACGACTTCATCGACTACACCACCAACTCATCCGGCATCGATTGGTGTGGGTGCGGCGGCTGCAGCGACCGCGACTGCAGCACAGCCTGATGACGACGGGGACGGATTGGTGTGAGCTCTCTTTAATGAGGAATGTAACAAGATATTGTATGAGACATTGTATAATAGATCCGACAGTTTATAACGAAGAAGCGATGCGATAATGAGCCAGGCTTGCTTGCTTCACACATATCCGCGGTATCTGACACTTTCCCGTGAACTCTCTTCAACGCTTAGACGCAGCACTCAGCTGGGCATACATTTCTCCAACATTCTGATCCCTCTTCGGCAAAGTCTCAACCTCATGCACTCGATCCTCAGTAACCACAACTCGCTCGCATCCAACCCGGCCACCGCAACAGCCATCATCATACAATGTACCTGGACGCCCAAAGTCTCTCCAAACGGCCCGCAGCCCCAAGATGGCAGCTCAATTACCATCTTCTTACTACGACTCTCCAGCTCCTCCTGCGCGTGCACTTGCATCGAGTGTGCCTTCGGCAAGAGGCAGACCGCGGTCGTCCAGGCGGAGAGCATAACTAAAGAGTGCCTCGCGGAAACGTTACAATTATTGCAAGTCGAGACTCCCAGCCTTGCTCAAATAATCCTCCCAGCCGGCTGTTTTGATGCTTCCGACTCCATATAAGCTGTAGGCTGAGTGAGTACCATCCACTTCGCTGGTGTTCTTGTGTAGTAGTGCTCGTGTGCAAGGCGATCTGTGTGAGTGCCTCACTAGCTGTAGTCAATTAAACTTTGAGCAGGACGAAATGATTGACCGGGTCCTCTCCATCTTCGCATATTCCCAGGAGGTCAAGACTGGTGAGCGAGTAATGCTTGGGGAGAAGATAGTGGTGTATAGACATCTGACGGGCTGGATGTTGTGGTACTCAAAATTGTTACAGGCAGATATGAGCCTGCAGATAGTCCTTACGGCATTGTTACTTACGGGAGTATGATCTCGAACTAGCCATGCTGGTGGTGGCGGGGAGTACACAGCCTCAGGGATGCGGTGTCCTTGGAGAGATCCCAGGTCGTACCACGGTGTCGTTCTTGTACTTACACTTGACTTCGAGGCTTGTCTTGCGGAGCATGTGTGAGCGTGTTGAGGGCAACGCTGGTGGCTGCAGAGTTGGAGAGCGGCGGTGAGGGACATGCCTGTGCTAGCCAATGACAAGTCAACATTTGTTGTTGGCGCTAGTAAGACTGCGTTCAAGGTGTATCCGTCACTTGATATTCTGCCATTGAGCTGGAATTCTGCATGAGAAGCGCTCTGCAATGCAGCGGTTACACCCTATCGACGTCCAACCGGCGCTAGCGGTGACTTAGCGTACAGAACGATGAGAATGTGGTGATCAAGATGAGAAGAGGGCTGATCGTGGAAGCGATTGAAGACGTGGTTCGCATGCGACTTGCTATGCTGGTATCATGCCAGGACACTTTTTCCTGCGCCAGACGTTCCGTGATATCGTACTTGTCATCATTCCTCCCAACGCCAAACTTGAATCGCATCACTTCCATATCGTGAGGGACTGATCCGTCTATTTCTTCTTGGACTCCTCCTCGTCGGCCTTGGCCTTCGCACGCTTCTCGCGCTTGCCAACAAGGCGAGCGTCGGAGCGGGCATCGCGGAGCACACGGTAGGCGTTCTCGGTGGCTGGGTAGTCGGAGAGCTTGCCCTCCTTGACGACAACCTTGTTGTCGATTGGGAAAGCCAGCTTGGACTGCTTGACCTTGCCATCGTGGGCGTCCGAGCCGATCTGCTTGGCAGCATCGACCTCCTCCTTGGAAGCATCGCCGTTCTTTTGCGACTTGAGCTTGCGTGGGAAGAGAACGAGGCGCTGCTTGTACTCCTTCAGGCGGGCCACGTTGGCGGCCAGCGACTCATCGGAAAGGTTCTGGCGGCGGGGGTCGACGGCGATACCGATGGTAGGCGCGAGCTTGCGTGGGATGCCAGCCTCCTGTTCCTGGATTAACACCCATTCTCCCTCCAAATCTCTCCATGGCCATATCGCACCTTGAGCTCAGCGAGCGAGAAACCACGGCCGGCACGGACACGGCGGTTGTACTTGATGGTTGGGCAGCGGACGACAGGCCTCAGGCGGTCCACAGGGCGTGGAGCGACCTTTGCGGCCTTCTCCTGGCGAGCATTGCGTCTGCGCTGCTTGCGACCTGGCTGTTTGCAGAAAAATCGAAGTCAGAACTCGAAGTTCATGGCAGTTTTGGGCACTGCAGGCGCGCCAGCATTCATGAAGAATGGGGATTTACCTGGTCAAAGTGCACGCGGACACGGCGTTGCCAGTCCTTGCGGAAATCTGCGAAGACGGTCAGTTGCGCTCGTCGAGGCAGCGGAGGATGTGTGTGTGTGCTGGGCCTTACGGTTGTACTGGATCTGCTGGTTGTGCTTGATCGCCTGCGATGCTGTCAGTTGCGGCGCTCATGACGTTCTCACACGGCCATCACATACCATTTTGTCGGTGTTGGGCGAAGTCCAGTATGTGCAGTCGTCGTGACCTGATTTCTCAAAGTTCGATCGAGCGGCAGAAAATGGAGGTCGTGGGCCTTGGCAGCTGACACAGACTCTCGTCTCAAAGCGGCCTAGCGCAAACGCGCGAGGCAGTCGCGTTTTCGTGGAGATGGCAAGCGCGTTGGAGTGCGTGTCCCACTTGCCTTTCACTCCAACACTTTCCACTGCCACTGCTACTACCAGGCCTGCACTTGCACAGCTTCTCTTCTGAACATCCACATGTCGATATAGATTCACAATGGCCCCCTCCCGAGCAGAACGCCTCGCCCAGCTGCGCGCTCTGCGCAAGGCAGGCAAGACCGCGTTCGATGACTACGAAGTGCAAGAGGCCGAGTCGATATACGAGACGGTGGACGACGAGGGATACAAGAAGGTGGTGCGAAGTCGGCTGGACCAGGACGATTTCGTGGTAGACGACAATGGCGAAGGCTATGCCGACGACGGACGCGAGGACTGGCAGGATGAACGACAGCCCATGTACGACAGTGAAAGCGAGGAAGACCTGCCCAAGAACAGCAAAGCTGGTATGAATCGCAGCGAGTAGCTGACATAGACGATACTGACACGTATCTGCAGCCAAGCGAAAGCGAGAAGAGGACGCAGACCGGCAGGAGAAGCTCACGTCAGGCATCAGCAAGTACTTCAATCAGAAACCCACAGCAGCTGCGCCGAAGCCAAAGCCTGTGCGGACTGCCGAGGACGACGATTTCATGGCTGGTCTGCTGGGCGAGGTTGACACGAACATCCAGAGACCCGCGCCATCCTACGGCAAGGCTGTGAAGAGCAGCGACCGGCGGAAAACAAGAGTGCTTTCACCTCCGTTGGAGGACAGAGAGCCCTCCAAGTCTAGGCGATCCATGAACGAGCAGCACATGCGCTCATCACCTCCTGCAGTCAACGTGGACGACGACGACTTCTCGATGCCCCAGGACGATGACCTACCAATGATGAGTGACCCATTGCCTTCGTCGCCCGTCGCCAAGATAGTGGAGCGAAAGGCCGCAGTCAAAGCTGAAGAGCCTGAAGAAGACGATTTGATGGAAATCGCAGAAGTCAAGGGTGGCTCGAATCTCAAGAGTGCAAACGTAAACATACGTGGCAGTCGGCCTATGCCAAAGCTCGCGAAGTCAGCATATCCCACCCCAGACAGCTCTTCTCAAAACAGAGGGCCCGGCGACGATGTCGATATGACGGCTATCAACAATGTAGCGGCCAAGCTCAACATCATGAGCAGTCCTGCACAAGAAGCGCCAATGGCCGGCAAGCTTGATCCCAAACACGCACTCGAGGACGACGGCTCGCTCAACTTTTTCTGGTTCGATTATACGGAAGTCAATGGCAGCCTCTGCCTCTTCGGAAAGGTCAAGAATCGCGAGACAGACAGCTATGTATCCTGCTTTGTCAAAGTCGACAACATTCTTCGGAAGCTATATTTTCTTCCTCGTGAAAATCGTCACAAAGGAGGCATGGATACCAATGAGGAAGTCGGGTTTGCAGACGTCTACGAGGAGGTAGATCAGATCATGTCCAAGCAGAAAGTGACGTTGCACAAGATCAAGCAAAGCACGCGCAAGTACGCCTTTGAGCTGGCAGGTATTCCGAAAGAGGCCGACTACCTCAAGCTGCTCTACCCCTACGACAAGCCCGCTCTGCCCATGGACTACCACGGCGAGACATTTTCGCACATCTTCGGCACAAATACGGCGCTCTTCGAGCAGTTTGTGATGTGGAAGAACATCATGGGTCCCTGCTGGCTGAAGATCGAGGGCGCGGATTTCAGCTCTGTCAACAACGCCTCGTGGTGCAAGCTCGAATTGCAGGTCACAAAGCCAAATGGCATTACTGCGCTAGGTGAAGCAGACAACCTTGAAGCTCCTCCCCTGACGATGATGTCGATGGCGCTCAGAACTGTGTTCAACCCCAAGGACAACAAGAACGAGATACTGGTCGCGAGTGTACGCTTCTTCGAGAACATGTCTCTGACGGATACGAAGCCAGCAGAACAGATGCCACAGCGTGTCATCACAATCATGCGCCCTAACGGTGAAGCTTATCCCATGGGCTTCAAGCCTCTTGTTGAGCAGGAGAAGCACAAGATTCACATGGAAAGAAACGAGATTGGCCTCCTCAGCAAGCTCCTGGCTATCATACAGATGCACGATCCGGACTGCATCGTTGGCCACAAACTGGATGATGTCGACTTTGGTGTTCTCATCGCACGCATGCGCGAGCGTCGGACGCCCGGCTGGCACCGTATCGGCAGAATGAAGCGTGGCGATTGGCCCAAGAATGTTGGCAAGGGCGGTGGCAGTTTTTTCGCAGAGCGACATCTTGCTGCTGGACGACTGCTAGGTGATCTTGCCAATGACATGGGCAAGAGCATAATGACAGGCTGCCAATCCTGGAGTCTGGACGAAATGGTCTCTCTGCACCTGAGCGGCCACTCACGCAAAGAAATGGACAGCGAAAAGGCTCTCGCCATGGCCCAATCCGGTGTTGGGCTCATGAACTATGTGAAGATGTGCGAGGTGGACACCTTCTACACAGCAGCACTGGCCATCAAACGACAGCTGCTCCCACTGACGAAAGTACTTACCAATCTAGCTGGCAACTCGTGGTCGAGAACTTTGAGCGGAACACGTTCAGAGCGGAACGAGTACATTTTACTCCACGAATTTTACCGCAACAAGTACATCTGTCCAGACAAAGTCTACGGCAAGGGACCTTCCAACAAGAAGATCGAAGAGGGTGAAGAAGGCGAAGAAGGCGCCGATACCAAGAAGAAGGACAAGTACAAGGGAGGTCTGGTGTTTGAGCCTGAAAAGGGCCTCTACGACAAGTTCATTCTGGTCATGGACTTCAATTCGCTCTATCCCAGCATCATCCAAGAGTACAATATTTGCTTCACCACAGTCGACCGCAGCGACATCTCCGACCAGGACGAGAGAATTCCCGAAGTTCCCGAAGACACCTCTAACAAGGGCATCTTACCAAGACTCATTCGAACACTCGTCAGCAGAAGACGCGAGGTCAAGAAGCTCATGAAAGACAAGTCTGCAACGGAAGATCAGCTTGCAACGTGGGACGTCAAGCAGATGGCACTGAAGTTGACTGCCAATTCCATGTACGGATGTTTGGGCTACACGAAATCACGGTTCTATGCCCGGCCACTTGCTGCCCTGACGACATCGAAGGGACGTGAGATCTTGCAGTCCACAAAGGATCTCGCTGAGTCTCAGCATGCGCTTCGTGTCATCTATGGTGACACTGATTCGGTCATGATCAACACGAACGTCGACAACATTCTGGATGCGCTCAAGATGGGCAAGGACTTCCAGAAGAGTGTCAACGAGCAGTATGAGCTGCTTGAGATTGAGATTGATCACATCTTCAAACGACTCCTCCTGCACGCGAAGAAGAAGTATGCCGCGATCCAAATGGTCGATACTGGAGACAATACCTGGAAAGAGAAGCTGGACGTGAAGGGACTCGACATGAGACGGAGAGAATACTGCCAGCTTTCGAAGGACACATCAACGTAAGTGAAGTGTACAGGGCTCGAAATCATACGCTAATAACGTTGCAGACAACTTCTGAATTACCTCCTGTCGGGTGAAGAGCCTGAAAAGGTGGTGTCGCAGATACACGAGTATCTGCGATCTCTGAGTGAGAAGATGCGGAACAACGAAATCCCAGCGCACAAGTACACGATATACACTCAGCTCGGCAAGGATCCGAAGGACTACCCCAATGGCAAGTCCATGCCTCCAGTGCAGGTCGCACTCAAGCGCCTCGCAAAAGGCAAGCAAGTCAAGGCGAAGGATGTCATGGCTTTCGTGATCTGTGGAGAAAGCGAAGGCAACCAGGAGAAAGCGGCACAAAACGCTCACGAACTTGACGAGATCCTCGCAAAGGACAGTGGCCTGACTCCTGACGTGCAATACTACTTGCACAAGCAGATCCTGCCACCAGTCGAACGTCTCTGCGCACCAATCAGCGGCACGGACATTACTCGTCTCGCGGAATGCCTCGGACTGGACACGTCGAAATACCGTATAAGTGGTGCCAGCAAATCGTCCGAGCAGAGCAACGAGATCACGACACTGGAAAGCCAAATTCCAGATCATGTTCGCTTCAAGGATTGTGAGCCACTCAGCCTGCTGTGCCTTGGCTGCAAGAACCACTTCGAATACCGCGGATTGAACTACACTCCTACCGACAGTGAGCGACCACTTGTGCCGCTCGGAAACATCACAAATGATGGACTTGCATGCCCTCGCGCAGAATGCCAGAAGCGCATGTCCACATTGACAATGACAGCACAGCTGGAGACACAAATTCGTCGACATACTTCGCGCTACTACACCGCTTGGCTGAAATGTGATGACCAAGCTTGCGGCATGCGTACACGACAGATCTCAGTCTATGGACATCGATGTCTTGGTCCCAACGGTCTGGCTTATGGCTGTCAAGGACGCATGTCGTTCGAGTACAGCGAGAAGGCACTGTACAACCAGTTGCTGTATTTGCAGGGCCTGTTTGACGTGGACAGGTCTTTGGAGAAGATGGGCGCGGCTGGGCCCGTGAAAGCTGAGGGGGAGTCGAAAGAGAAGGCGAAGATTCTGGCTGGCATGAACCGCGACAGATTTGCGGTGAGCTGGGATGTGGTCAAGGCGTATTTGGATAAGAGTGGATGGGGATGGGTTAGTATGGACTCGCTGTTTGGATTTGCGATGAAGTAGGGGTGTTTGTGCAGGGAGCTGGGCTGGCGTTCTGGTCCACGGTGGCAGCACATAGTACGGCTTATGACAATCTGGATCTTACTCGATGTTGGCCTGTTGTACTTGATCTGTGGTGTTCATCGTATGATTCATGAAGCTTCACATCCTAGGTATCGTAACAAATCATCAAATGTTGTCATCAAGATCTCCTCGAAGGGCCAACGCCAAGTACACTTTCATCGCCCAAGAAATTCGGCACAAGACCACCGTCGCCAGCAGGGTCATTTTGCGCAGAGTTCCTCGCTCTCCTCCTACGACCGGACTCTCGATCACCTCGACGCCCCATCGCCGCGTCGCCAAAAGCGCCCATGACCACGTTCGCCGCATTGGACACGAAATTGTCGTTCATAAAGTGTCCTCCCGTTCCATTGCCCAGACCCCAAGCGGCTACATTCGCTTCTCGATGTCGATCGCGCGGCTCCTCCTCTTCTGGATCAAGTAGCAGGCCCAATTGCATTCGCCGCGCGAGGTCAGCGTCCAGGCGTTCCTGGCGTCTTCGCTGGTCGATTTCTTGGTTGTAGGTCGGTTGTCGTTGTGCATGCATTTGCGGAGGCGGGTTAGCAGGACCCGGCAGGTCAATGCCAGCTGCGCCCATGACTCTTCTGTACACAACACGAATTTCTTCGGGAACACGCATGTCGTTCAAGCGGTCAGGATCAGGCAGGTCGCGGTAGTTGAACCACGGACATTCGCAGGATTTCCATTTCGAGCCGCAGATCATGCAGAACTCGGCGAGACAGCGGCAGGTCATGTGGTTGCAGCCTTCTTTGAGCTCGACCATGGCGTTGCAGTTGTAGCAGATTTGCCAGCCTTTTTCTTTGGCTTGCGCGACGAGGTTGGCGATTTCGGGGTCTTTGGGGCAGTCGCTCGATTTGTGCAATTTCGCGTTGCATTGCGTGCAGACTTTGGTGGTGCAGCGGGGACATTGAGCGTATCTGCGGCCTTTGTGCGTGTGGACATGAGATGGCTTGATCCACTCGCCGCATTTTGGTGTAGGGCAGTAGATTCGGTTCTTCGTGTGGTACTCTTGATACTTTCGGTTCCAGAGCACTTTGAATTTTAGGTCGAACAGCTTGTCTACGTGCTTGAGCGGGATATGGGGTTTTTCGCAGCAACGGGGCGGCATGTGAGCAGGGTCTTTGACGGACATCTCGAAGACGCGCTTGAGACAGTCGTGGCACATGCGGTGGCCGCAACTCAGCTTTGCAGTTTGTGTCGAGGGCACATCGTCGGAGCCGCAAGTCAAACATTCTACAAGTCGAGGAGGTTGAGGGGCGGTTGAAGTCGAAGTCCGCCGTAGCAGTGCTGCGAATACTGACGTGTCTCGAGTACTTGTTCTACGAGTTGTTTTCGAGCGACTCGCAGGCTCGATTGTGTTCTCAGAAATGGGCGGCAGCTTCACCGATGCCGTTGTCGTTCGTTGAAGTGCTGAACGCGGATGACTGGGCCTGGGAGCAGACTTGACTCCTACTTGAGATATACTATCTTCTGGAGTCACCTCATCGTCCGGCAGAGCTGACAGACAACGTGTGCTGACAGAGCTCCGGTGTTTCGACCTTCGAGCTGCGTCCACGCTTCGTCCTGGCACGTCGCGGGCATGCGCCTCTGCGTACACATAGTCGTCCGTCTTGCGTCGATCCGTGCTGGTCTTGCCACGTGAGTCAGTATCTCTTTGCTTCCTTCTTCTTCTATGCTCGCCCTCGGCGACTGATGCTGTCGATATCTTGGCTCTGATTGGCAATTTCTCTCTCCGTGTCAAGGACACCTTCTGACGCTCGGTCGCAGATTTAGTGTAGTAAGCAGCTCGTTTCTGCCGTAGCTCATCGATGTCTGGCTTCTCCGCCACCACCGCTGCTGCATCATCGGCTCCCTTGGTCCTGCTCGAAGCATTTCTCGGTCGTGTCAGCCATCCCGACCTGCTGGGACGGCGATTTCGCCCACTGACGCTCGCCGGCGCCATGACTGTTGTGATGAGCGTCGACGCATCGTCTGCGTGAGCTCTACTCGTGCCGCCAGTGACATTTGGAGCACAGAGAGGCAGAGCTCCCAAGTGGCTGGAATTCCCTCGGGTTTCGGCTCGACTACTCAAACCTTAAAAAGAATTTTGGTCAATGCGTGTGTGGGCCGCAGAGCTGTACTGTACATGTGTATTGTCGAGGAATCGCACTCACTATTGACATTGTGAACCATTACTACTACATCCTTAACTTCTGGAGCGCAATACAGGCTAACAGGAGAAGAAACATCGGCCCTGTACATTGTTCAAGCAGGCGAAACTGAGGCCAGGCTGATCATATTTCGCACAATCTGACTCAATGAGTCAACGGTCGAGGACATATTACTAAACTGCACACCCGAACTCCTTCTTCCTCGTACCAGACATGGCAGCCAACTCAACAGACGTCCGTCCGGACCCCACATCGGACCTGCACTGGTCTGACTATTGTGGAGCCATCCACGAGATCTTTGCAGCCAATGCCAAGAAGCACCCAGAGCGATCATGTGTCGTGGAGACTGCCTCCTCTACATCGCCGGAACGGAATTTCAGCTACAAGACAATAAACGAGTCTTCCAATGCACTGGCCCATCATCTTGTGGCCAATGGCGTGCAGCGTGGCGAGGTCGTCATGGTCTACGCCTATCGAGGTGTGGATTTGGTCGTGGCCGTGATGGGTGTGCTTAAAGCAGGCGCGACATTCAGTGTGATCGACCCCGCGTATCCTCCAGACAGGCAGATCATTTACCTCGAAGTCGCTCAGCCTCGAGCGTTGGTCTGCATCGAGAAGGCGAAGAAGGAAGCTGGCGAGCTCGCACCAATAGTTCGCAGCTACATCAACGACAAGCTGAACCTCAGGACTGAGGTGCCTGGATTGATGCTGCAAGATGATGGATCTGTCATTGGAGGCTCTCTCCAAGGTGGCGAGGACTGCCTCCAAGCTCAGCAGGCAGTGAAGGAACATCTCCCGGGCGTTCTCGTAGGCCCGGACAGCACACCCACCCTGTCATTTACATCCGGCTCAGAAGGCAGGCCCAAAGGAGTCAAAGGCCGACACTTCTCACTAGCCTACTACTTCCCTTGGATGTCGAAACGATTCAATTTGACTGACAAAGAGCGCTTCTCCATGCTTAGTGGCATTGCTCACGATCCGATTCAGCGTGATATATTCACCCCTCTATTCCTCGGTGCCAGCTTGATTGTCCCTCCCGCAGAGGATATCACCTTCGACAGACTGGCGAACTGGGCGAGCACCAACGAGATCTCAGTCATGCACCTCACCCCTGCCATGGGTCAGATCTTGCTTGGAAGCCTGGAACCGAAGATCAACAGTCTCCATGGCGCATTTTTCGTGGGTGACATCCTGCTCAAGCGCGACTGCCGTCGGCTGCAACAGCTTGCCCCGAACTGCAGGATCAAGAACATGTACGGCACAACGGAAACACAACGAGCTGTTAGCTTCTACGAGATTCCATCCGCAAGCGAGGACTCAAGCTATTTGGACAAAATGGGAGATGTCATTCCTGCCGGAACTGGTATGCTGGATGTCCAGCTGCTCGTAGTTGATCGTGAGAAGAAGGAGCGGCAATGCGAGGTTGGCGAGATTGGCGAAATCTATGTCCGAGCTGGTGGTCTCGCAGAAGAGTATTTGGGTGATCCGGAGAAGAATGCTCAGAAGTTCGTCTCCAACTGGTTCGTTGATTCGCAGAAGTGGGTAGACGAAGACAAGAAGCGGGTCGAAGCTGCTCGTCAGCCAGAACCATGGAGGGAGCAGTACAAAGGCCCACGAGATCGCATGTACAGGTCCGGAGATCTAGGCAGGTACATGCCTGATGGTAATGTGGAATGTGTGGGTCGTGCGGATGATCAAGTGAAGATCCGAGGTTTCAGAATCGAGCTGGGAGAAATCGACACTCACCTCAGCCAACATCCACTCATTCGCGAGAATGTGACTCTTGTGAGGCGCGACCATTTGGAAGAGCAAATTTTGGTATCTTACTACGTACCCGACATGGCCAAGTGGAGAGACTGGTATGCCCAGCAGGAAGAAGCTGCGAGCAAGCGGCCCATCACAAGCGGCCCTCAAAGACCGCGTCGGAGAGAATCTGCCAAGGAGACTCACGGAATTGCGCAGCGCATGAAGATATTCGACCTCCTTACACAGGATGCTCGCTCGAGACTCAAGCAGAAGCTGCCGACATATGCCGTACCCACTCTGTTCATTCCGATGCTTCGACTACCGCTGAATCCCAATGGCAAGGTGGACAAGAGGGCATTGCCATTTCCAGAACAGGCTGACTTGCTTGGCTCACTGCCAGAGGCTACAGACCTTGACAAGCGTACCGACACCGAGAAGGAGCTGGCCAAGATCTGGGCCGAACATCTCAAGACTCGCAATCATACATCAGAGACTCTGCCCAGAGACACCAGTTTCTACGACCTTGGTGGAGATAGCATTATGACTGTACAGATCGTGCCGAAGATCAATCGCAAGTGGCAAGGCATTAACGTACCCATGTCTGTGATGGCTGCTGGACAACCAACTCTCGAGAAGGTTGCCAAGTACATCGACCGCTCGCTTGATCCTGTCGGTCTGCGTCTCGATGCCGCTGAGGATGATGAAGACGTCGAGCAGACAGTGCACTATGCGAATGACCTGCCAAATCAGATTGCGCAGCTGCCTCAAACAATTTCCGGAGGCAAAATGCGGAGCACCGAGAACGGCATCAACATCTTATTGACGGGTGCCACTGGCTTTCTGGGCGCATACATTCTCCATGACGCTTTCATGCGCAAGACACCAAATCACGTGTATGCCCACGTTCGAGCTCGCTCGCATGCTGATGGCCTCGAGCGCATCCGGAGGACTTGCACTGCCTATGGCTTCTGGCAAGAGTGGTGGGCTACTGAAGGCGTGCTTGAAGTCGTTATTGGAGACCTGGAGAAGCCGAATCTCGGTCTGAGTGACGGAGACTACAAGAAAGTGGCTGAAGATGCCGACCTTGTCATCCACAACGGTGCTCGAGTGCACTGGCTGATGCCGTACGAGAACCTGAAGGCTGCTAATGTCACAAGCACAATTGAAGCGATCAAGCTGTGTGCGACGGGCAAGAACAAGCGCCTCACGTTCATCAGCTCGACAAGTGCTGTCGATACCGAGCACTACGTCCAGCAGTCCGACGCTGGCCAGCCGATCTTGGAGTCTGATCCCTTGGAAGGCAGTCGTCAAGGTCTTGGCACAGGCTACGGTCAATCGAAGTGGGTGTCGGAACAGATCATTCGCGAAGCCAACAACCGTGGCCTCAATGCAGTTATTGTGCGATCAGGGTACGTGATGGGCGACCCCAACACTGGTGTCAGCAATCTGGACGACTTCTTGGTGCGTATGCTGAAGGGCTGCGTGCAAGTCGGTGCACGGCCAGACATGGACAACACAATCAACATGGTTCCAGTGACTCGCGTCGCGCGCCTCGTGAATGCTGTGTCCTTCCACGGCGACCCTGGTACCGTCGCATTCAGCGATGCTCATCCACGGCCGACATTCAACGAATACCTCGGCGCACTCGAAACCTATGGCTATAGCACCCCTGTTGAGCTTTATGAAACATGGAAGCTCAAAGTGGAAAAGTACGTCGAAGCAGGACACTCTGGCAAGGACGAACTGGCTCTTCTCGGTCTCTACCACATGGTCACAGGTGACTTGCCGGGCGCGACTAAAGCTCCGCGCGTGGATGATCGCAACGCTCAAGCTGCGCTCGAGGCGGATAAAGCTCTGCACGAGAGTGAGACTCCAGCTACGGTGGACACCAAAGCTACAGGCGCGTACTTGGCGTTCTTGGTCGCGCGAGACTTTATGGATCCGCCGCAGAATGGTGCTACGCCACTGCCAAAGGTCGAACTGAGCAAAGAGCAGGTGGAAGCGTTGAACAAGGTCGGAGGCCGTGGAGGGTCGTAGATCGTTGGTGTAGATCAAAGTTGGACCGTATAGGTGCGAATCGACATTCCTCCCCTTGCGAAAAAAGTCAAGAAGACATCTCCTGAAACATTCCTCATAGCTCGCCATGATCCAGCATGACTAAGCTTTCTTTCCTCCTCCTGAATCGTCCGTCCACCCCTGAATCTGACAGTCAACCGACAGAGCTCACCCTCAGCTCATGATATCCGGACAGTCAAACCCTCCAGCAACCATCGGGTACATTTCCGCCAGGACCTAGAGTCGCATATAACCCATCAGTTTTGCCATCCTGTGCCCTCTCCCCAAGCTGCAACGACTCATGGGAATGGATGTCCACTCACCTTGTTAACCTTGTCTCCCTGCGCGAGACTAACCTCAAACTCCAACAACGTGCTCGCGCCGCCGTCCAGACTCTCGCATTTGTAGTTGCAGACGGGTCGGCCG
This sequence comes from Septoria petroselini, assembly GCA_022559915.2. NCBI lineage: Eukaryota > Fungi > Ascomycota > Dothideomycetes > Mycosphaerellales > Mycosphaerellaceae > Septoria > Septoria petroselini. The sequence goes on from JAFJTQ020000009.1 coordinate 57,590, forward strand.
CCTTTGGGTCCTACGGTGTTGAATCTATGGTGACGACGTAAGTTTGTTGATTCCTCCTCTTCGTACTAGATGAAATGACGTGAAATTGGAGGCAGACTGACATGCAAGCAAAAAGATTCAAGCCTATTCATGCGGAAGAAAGAGGCAACTCACCCACACAACGGCTGCGGAGCCGAGCCAAGCGCAGAAACTAGATGGTTCTTGATCGTTCCGCAGCCGGATCCGGAGTCGTAGATGACGCCGATGGAGACGCTGTAGAGGGCCCAGAAGTACTCGGGAGCGGAACGGCCGGCGCAGGATGCTGTGTTGAGGGGTTGGGCGTGGAAAGCTGTGTGGAGGGGGGAGGCGAGGGAGAGGATCGACATGGAGAGGAGAAGGAAAGCAAGGTGGAGTGGGTTGGTCATTTCGACTTGATGTGGATGCTTTTGGTTGTGGTTACGAGTGAGATGGTCATGAGTGTGCAGTGCTGGGCTCGCTGCTGTGGAGATATACTGCCTTTACGCTGCTCTGTGCAGGCTACATTCCTGCTTGAGGGAGCGTTTGGTGCAGTCTGCATTCATCGATGGAGTTGACTTGCACGACTGGGTTGTCTTGCGCATGGGGCGTGCAGTGTCTAGCCGTCAGAGTCTTGCAGGTGTACGCAGCTGTTTGCTTTGTCTGCGTGAGAGGACCGAACAGCACGTGGATGTGGTTGTCCTAGTTTTACTGGCTCTTCCAGTGGCGAAACATAGCACAGAAGGCTGTGTCATTTGTCATTGTGGCGAGTACATGTATGTGGCAGTGTAAGGCTGCACATTCCGTACAATCCGATGCAGTTCTTGACCTCGGTCGCGAGGAGTGATTGTTTGCTGATCACAGTACATGGCTCTCAGGCAGAGAAGTTATTGGCTGTGAGCCACTCCACGATTGTTCCACCAACCTCGTCAGGTCGTTCATAGGGAGTCCAGTGGCCGCTGTGGAGCTCTTTCATCGTGAGCTGGTCGTCAGTAAACAACCCTGCTTGCTTTCCGAGGTGGATAAAGTCTGTCCTGCAGACAGCATCGCCATTGGCGCCGATAAACAGGTATGGTGTAGTCACCTTCCCGTCCAGGCTTCTTTCCGTCTCCAAGTGGTGGTTCTCCTTTAGGGCTCGGTACCACGCACACTGACTTGTTGAGCCGTTGGCCTTTTTCATCGCAATCCAGGAATCATGCAATTTCCTATCCTTGGCATATGGCTTCAATGGAACATCTGTTCGATTCTCGGAAATGAACTTCCTGGCCGCGCCATGTTCACAGAAGATCTTCTTCATCCATCCATCCACGTTGCCATGAATGGCGTGCCACACGCTTTCAAGTCTGTCGTCCATAACTTCGCCGACTTTTGGATCCGCGAAAAACTCCCAATATGCATACAGGGGTTCGCCGACCGTCTTGGTTGTATATGCATTGAAAGCATCCAGATCGAATGGCTGGCCACGTGGAGGCGTCCAGGCTACATTCAAGGTGACCACACCGGCATTGTGGTCTCCATTCAGCATGTAGAAGCGCGAGGCAAAGTATGCGCCCCAGTCGTGTCCTGGTCAGAAGTCAGTGTACTGCTTGAGTGCGAGTGCTTCTCCGTGCCAGAATGAATTCATACCGACTGGGATAATCTTTTGGGTAATGTTCTCAGCTTTGAGGATCTCTTGCACATCCTGCACCATGGCTTTGATCTCGAACGCGGCCGGATCTGTAGGCTGAGAGGTACCGCCGGCACCCAGAAGATCTGGCACTATGAGCCGGCTCTTGGTCTTGAGAAGGTGCGGGACCACGTATTGCCAGAGGTCTGCGCTGTCTGGCCAGCCGTGACATAGCAGCAGAGCTGGTTTGGAACTGTCTGCTTCGGTCGCAGAGGAGATGTAGTAACGGTAGTGAAAGCCGCGCGAAGTGTCAAGCTCTTTCTTCTGAAGAAGATCCATTTTCGAGCCTACTTGGAGTGAGTTTGATCGTGGCTGTCTGTAGAATTCTTGATAGCTGAGGGAAGTTCATGTCCGATAAAAGATGTGGTCTCATCCTCTAGTCTTTTCTGATGATATTCTACGACTTCGCAGGCCCACCATGAGGCCGGCGCCGGCATAGTACTAAGGTTCCGAGAGACGAAGTGGGGGTGGCTTATTTTCTAATGTGAGGTCCGAACGGGTCTTCACTTCACCTTCGGGTCAGGATTTGTCGTTGATTGCTGAGACGATCCAACAAGAGCAACTCTTTGGGCCAAGCACAAGCGTGTAGTGAATAAAGTACGGCCGTAATTGAAGAGTCGGCCTCTTCTCTCCGCCTCCGCCATCCTCTTCCGTTCACAAAGGATCTTTCCTCGGTTGTACGACGGGCCTGTTCGTCAGCCGCTCTCATTGGGCTGCTGTGGGAACCTGGCATGAATCTCAGTCGCATTCCTCAAGACCTGAAGTGCGAGGCGGGTGGATTTCAGAACAACTGGTGAAGCTGAATAATCATGTTCATGACGTGAGGTCGGTGGACTTGATGATTCCGGCACCACAGCACGGACGCTGTGTCTCACTCGGTCAGACTTCGACGTCATGGCGCGGTCTCTTGTTGCGACTCGTCGACCGCTCTCCTGTAGTTCTGGGAGTTTCTGAACATCGTCATGTTCCTCCATGCCGCTCATCGAGGCCATGAGTCGCCTCCTGACGCGTGCGTTCGAAGCTGCTGTGGAATACGCGCTAGAGCTCCTTGTGTGCGTTGTGATTTGCAGAACGCGTCGCGAAGCCTTGGCGGCGGAAGCTCTTTCCGCGCGAACATGGCGGGAAGCTTCGTCTTCGACACACCATCACAACATGCCGATTTGACGCGCAACGACAGCACGACAAGCCGGTGAACTTCTTTTTCTTCTTGGTGGTAGGTGTTTCTCTCTCTCCCTTCGGTGCGGCGCGGTGCGATTGGCGGTGGCACGCGGTCACGGTCTCATTGGCGTTTCTGTTCCATTTGCAAGATTTACGACGATCACAGCGCGCAAGCCAGAGCAGAAGAAGCATCAGCACAGAGTTTCCTTGCATCCAGCAGTTTCTACCTAACTGTGCGACCCCTGCAGCCTACTTGTCGCGGGACAGAGCTTGTGCAGTAGCAGAGCGGCACAGGTACAACGAAGCTCGCGTTGGGCTCTGCTGGCCTTGGCTACACTGTACTCGCCGATCAGGGAGAGCTTCGCAAAATGGCATTCCCAGAATCGCACAACATTGCAGGCCAGGATCGGAAGAGAAAGCGCGATTGTGGTGTTCTCTCCATCCAGCCCGTCGACTTTTCATCACGCACTCAGCGCACCAACAATAGTATCCCCGCTCCACCTGACTCGCCGCCACGATCGCCACGTCCCAACTCGGCTCCGCGCACGACACAGAATCGGCAGCGCCTCTTGACGTTGTCCAGACCGCCAACCCCAGGCGGAGGCGCATTGTCATCCCATCCTCCTGTGCACCCAAGTGACCCAACCACCTACGACGATCATATGTCAGGTGCTTGGCCACCTACGCCCGAGCCTGAGATGGACATCTCCTCCAACCACTCCAACAACAACAACCACAGCACCAGCACCAAAACCAGGGCCGACAGTTTTACCTCGCCAACATCACCAACTGCACCTCCAATGTACCCCACCAACGGTCAGCATCGCACAGGCACCGTGCGCCGCCTTCTCAGCCTCAGCAGCTTGCGTCAATCATTCAGCAGCTCGCGCACGTCACTCAGCCAGAGACCCGACACTTCCCATGGCAGCTACCAGGCACCATGCCACTCCTACAGCGTTTCTCGCGCGGAGTCGCCAAGCATCATGTCAACTACGGCTTCCACTGCTCCAACAGCTTCCATGCGTCTGTCCAACGACCAGCGCCCTTCGACATCTCTGCGCAAGAAGAGATCCAGCAGCTGGTTCAAGCGCAGGAGCAACTTCTTTGGCGCGAACGATGACGGCCCGCTCGACGTGCTCGACGAGGATGGACCAGAGCACAAGCGGTTCAAGGACCACCAGCTTACCACGCTCCCAGAGATTAGTGCGCTGAGTGGAGGAAGCCTCGACGGCGGCAGTATTGGCTGGGACGACCAGCTCTTCAAGAGAGAGTAGAGGCCGCGGCCTCGGCACACGACGAAAACAGCCCAGGATGGCTGATGTTTCATGAAGGCACAGGGAGTTTCTTTTTTGCTTACAGAGTGATACCATTGAGCGCGACAGCGCAACAGCGCAAAGGACAGACGCCGTGCCGGGAGCAGGCTCATTGTCACCACCGCGGCGGAAGCGGTACTTGTTTGTACGATCAGACAGGCATGTTGAGTACAGTGTACAGTGTACAGTCGTGAGATTCCCCACAAATATGTGCACACTTTTCAAGACACGACCATCTTGTTTTTCCCTTTTCTTTCTGAATCAAAGGTCGCAGTGGCCACACGCAGAGTTTGTGCTCACGACCATTGACACCGATTCTGACTCGCAACGTATGACTCTAGACGAGCAGCATTGTATACTGAACGAGTTCGTATCGCGTCGATACCTTAGACGAGCTTATCGAGAAGCAAGGCCTCGCAAGCAAATCCTCCAACTCAACTCTTCTCCCATACCATCACAGTCCATACGTTCCCCTAACCAACCTCACAGCCTCGTCCACAATCTCACAATCCTCCACAAACGTCACCGTCTCCCTCACCTCGTCCACGCCAACCAACTCCGCAGCAAAAGCCTCTTCGCCCTGACCCTTCTCGACACTCTCATCAATTTGCCCAACGAACCACCATATCAACTTTACGCCTGCGCCATCTCCAGGTAATTCCCACTGCGTGAGCATAAACGCTTCTGTGCTGCCCTTCCTTAGGCGAGCTTCATCTGGTTCATCTGATGAACTACTTTCTGGACTCGAAGTAGCACGAGTGTACATATCAACCGGCAGAATCTTTGCCGTATATCCCGTCTCCTCGCGGACTTCACGCACCGCGCACGCGTGTCGGGATTCGTCCACATTTCGCCGGCCTTTGGGGAGGAGGAACTCTTCTTTTCCGGTTGATGGGGACGTGTGACGGAGGACACAGATTTTGGCGGTGCGGGGGTGGAAGAGGATGAGGCCGCAGCTTTCGACGAAGTGGGATGCAGGGTGTTGACGGGTTGGGTAGGAGGAGGGTTTGGGCATGGTTGGATTGTGGAGGTAGTAGTCGAGAAAGTAATGGTTGAGTCGATGCTGATGTTGGAGCTGAAGGTGAAGTTCTAGCTGGATGTTGTAGCTCGTAACGGTCTTGGCAGCTTTTGTGGGCGGCTTAGCACTGCTGCTTTTGGAGCTCTGAGGGGAATTGTGATCTAATCGATCTCGAATGGTATTGTGTTGTCGACACGGAAAGCATTCAAGCTTCACAGAGTTGTACGCGCCTGATCAGCAGAAAGCAACGACTTAGATGAAGCAGGATTTGGGCGCATCGCAGCATATGAGCTTTGACACGATGACTTTGTACTCATCATGCCGATGCTATTGCTTGAGTCGCTGTGCCTGCAGATCCTCTTCGGCGTCTTTCAGCAAAAAGCTATCTCGCGCGTCAGTACTCGCACAAACAACCACGTTCGGCTATACTTACTTGTACCACCAGATCGTAGGCCCGACTGTGCCTAGATGCCACAGCGCGTGGGCATCCACCATGCCCATCCAGGGTGGAAAGTCGAACAATTCCAGACTCATGGCAAAGATGATCCAGAACACGATCAGTCCGGGCCAAGCGGCCCACAGCCTCCCTACTTTCCTGAACCTCGATATCGAGAACCACGTCCACAGCACGTTCTGGACCAGTCCCACGACCACGTTCGCCGCCATGTTGTAGGTGTAGTCGAACGTGACAAAGGTCAGGTATCCCACATGGCACAGGTACAAGCTCACGCAGAGCAACGTCCACAACCTGAGCACCGTGCCCGTTTTGTTCCCAAACCTGTCTTTCTTGTCCAATCGAAAGATGCGGATCGGCGTGTAGAACATGCCGTACATGACACTGGCTCCTGCAGCGAAATAGTCCAGCTTCTCGGTGACTCCGCTATCTCGTGTATGGAAGATCATGCTGAAGGTCCAGCTGGCTAGCCCAAAGTAGCCAAAGCCCAGGTAGTACTTCCTCAGCGCATAGCGTGCGGGGATCTGCTCTCTCACCTTACTCATGCCGTGGTAATGTGCAAGGAAGTTGAAGAGGGAGAAGAGGACCGAGGCAGGCTCTTGCATGCCGAAGAGGCGGTAGAAGGGCCATTTGCCATGAAACTGGAGAATCGGCGAGAGGTAGGGCGGGTCGCGGGCCAGGCGCTGGGAGGTGACGATGTGCTGGCAGGCATAATCGCACTCGGAGGGACACGTCCACAGGAGCAGGCGATGGAGCAGTGCTGGGAGGGTGTCGCGTGAGCCATTGACCGAACAAGGGGAGGTGACAAGTGGGCAGTCTTACGTATGCGGAGGCCATGGGCGCCGCAGTTGGCCTCTTTGCAGTCCTGTCGTCACTCGTCGCTCAGCCCATTTGCTTCACTTGTTTGCTTCACTTGTGCCTCCTGACGCTGGCGATGCTGGCGGAGCGGCTCTTACTTCAAGACATTGCCGGAACTCGGGCAGTCGATCGCCCAGACTGGCAGTCGCGACACCCGCAAAGAGAAGCACGAGACATGCCGCGGGCAGCCATTGCCATTGCTTGGGGAGAGTGCGCTGTCGCATGGTGGCATAAAGGTATTTCAACTTGAGCAACTCGCGGCTCAAAAGTCCATGGCGCGAGTCCTCCACTGAGATGCCACTGCCAAGCACACCACACTTCGACCTGACTCTGACTCTCGCATCCACCAGCAACAACAGTACCGTGTCCTCCCATCGCAAAAACTACATCAGTCTGCCGGCACGGTCACTGTCGCGGATGCGCACGTGGCGCTGCAGTAGCACTGGAGGCGCATGTGGTGCAAAGCCTGACGCGTCAGTCTCGCGTTCTTCTTCCTCCCTCAGCCGATGACCACATCGGTCCTACAGTAAGTGGTGAGTACTGGTCTGCCAGCGACTTGAGCTCAGTATCTTTGCTGCTCTCCTTCTTCCAGCGACATGGCTTCACTAAGATCATCTCGGCGGAGTGTGCCGCGACGGCGCTACACCGTGGATGCCTTTGAAGGCATTGAAGAGCTTCAGTCAGACAAGAGTTCCGGCGAAGAAGATGAAGAAAACTCCCACGGCGAGGTTGACGAGAACGAGGTCGAGGACGATGATGACGATACAGATGCTTTCCATGCGGGCGCTGAATCCGCAGGGCCCAGCGACGATGACATGTCTGCCATTGTGGAAGTGGGGGCGGTGGAAGAAGTGGACGATGACCTCGACAGCAACGCCGGAGAGCGTGATCTGGACGATGGCATTTCCATTGCCAGCGATCCAGTCAACTTGGCCGCAGTGCCACGTAAACTCACGAAGCGCAAGGTGAAGGAATTTCGCAAGCCGGAAGACATGGAGTACATGCGCGGTGTCCTCGATAACTCCGAGATACACAATCGGCTGTCCAAACTGAAGCGAAAATTTTACTACTTTGGCCCGTCAGAAGAAGATCCTGATCCACTCTTCAAAGCAAGAAAAAAATGGGGATATGAGGCCTGTTATCCGAGCCGTACGCCCAAGAAGGACGGGTCTGGCGGGTTTGCTTACACTTCTGCGTATGAAAGGGAAATGGCCAACGCAGAAGCGAATTGGAAGTGGTATCACGAGGGTGGTGGCAAAGACGCCTTCAAGAAGCGCTTGATCGCGAGAGCGGTAGCTGCAGATGAAGCAGACGTTTACCTGCCGCACGACGATGATGGCGAGCGGAGTCTGGTCATGGGCGGAATAGACCAACAACAGTTGTACCGCCTGAAGCTACATCAGTCGTTGTACCTGGCAAAACCGTTCGAAAAGGCCCCGCCAACAGGCCAGAAGTGGAAAGAGAATCTGCCGAAAGATTACAAGACTGGCTACCTTCTGAATCTGGGGGCGCGAGTACAATCTCTCGACTGGGCGCCGAGCCAGCTGGGCTCCAAGCACTACCTCGCAGTGTCAACTCATCCGCGCCGCAATGCGCCACAAGGTGCACCAGCGTTCTCAGTGCAGCCGAGTCACGATTCGAGCATACAGCTATGGGAGTTCACAGCAGACAGTACCGGCCACATTGCAAAGGCCACACAACCCAGACTGTGCAAAGTCATCTGTACCTCAGTCGGGGACATCAAGGCTCTCAAGTGGTGTCAGATCCCGGCAAAGGAGTCAGCAGTGCTTGGGTTTCTTGCGTTCATATCTGGCGATGGTGCTGTCAGGGTTCTAGCAGTGGGCAAACCGCCGCCGGACAACTCAACAGGCTACGTGTTTGTCGAGAAATGCGCCTTCGAGGCCAAGCCTCCCAACACTGTCTGCTCTGCCATCACATGGCTCAGCTCCACTCGCCTGGCGGTCGCTTGCGCCAACGGCTGCGTAGGCATCTGGGACATTGCAGAATCGCTGCAGTCACCCAAATCCAATCCGCGTCCAGTGCTGTACGGCAGCCTCAGTACGTCGTACATCATACAGCTCACATCTGGGTGGCCCAGCCACCCTCACATGCTCATGGCCACTTCTATGAGTGGCTTTGAGTCGTTGACAGACCTGTCTCAACCCGACCCTTTCACGCCCCGTGGCACAACGCTATCTGCTCGTAGCCGGATCGGTCAACCTGTTATACTCTGGGCGGAATTCATCAAGAGCGCCATCAGTGCAGAAGACAATCACACTGTGCGTGCGTATCCTCTCAGGAGATGGTTTGGCACCATTGGTCTGACCAAATGCAAAAGCCATGTGTCTTGCATGGCTGTGAGCCCTTGTCACCCGTTCATCCTGACGGGAACAGTACGCGGGGACGTTGTCGGGTGCAATCCAATTCGTCGCGTCACTGATGGCGGCGGCAAGGGCACGCTCTGGTCGCAGACATGGTTTGCGCATGAGTGGAGGGGCCCTACAGAGGAAGAGCAAGCTGCAAGCAGCAACACTGAGCCCAAGGCAGTTCCTGGCAAGACTGGACTTACCAGGATTGTGGAGGGGTTCAAGGTAGAGCAGGTGTACCTCCAGAACTCAGTTGGTGCGTATTCCTCGAATGCAAGGAATGGCATTGTGTACAGCACGATCTACGAGGAGAAGACGGCGATCACTGCTGTAGCTTGGAACCCGAATTTGCACGTCGCTGGGTGGGCAGCAGCTGGCATGGCGGATGGCTTGCTGAGGGTCGAGGACATTGCGGGCTGAACAAGTAATCTTCACCGAGAGCAGCACCGTTGCTTGGATGTGCCCATGCTCCTTGACAGCATCGCAGGACGCACTACCGCAGCGGCAGACTGGAGCTCACGCGGGCCATCGAACAAGACCTGCCTGGCGATCCTCTGCGAGGCAACCAGTCACGAGCAGTGTCACTCTTTGGCATGCGCGAGCTTCCCGAAACGGCATACCATCCTGGTTGTGGCAACAACTCGACGCAAGGAGAGTGCGACCGCACGCCTTCAGGGATATCATCGACAGAGTACTACTACTACATCTCATCAGCCCTCATCGCCGAGGCATCTACAAAAATTGTGCCAAGATGCACCACCCCGCAAAGTATACCCCATACCAGAGCAGAACGAGCAGTAGTCGGTCAAAGTCAGTCAGCAAGACTACCGAATCCTACTTTGCCGTGTTCCTGAGCGTCCCGAACCTTTCTCTCTCGCTTTACGCGTGACTTGCGTGACCAAGACTGCAAGTGGCTTTGCTGGCGCTCTGATCACTCAAAGCAGCTAAGCGCATCCATGATCGACAACACTTCACCTCTCGGTATACCAACGCTTAAGCTATGCCAGGCAGACAGAGCTTGCAGCTAGACCGTTTCGACACTCTGTATGCTTTAGACGCGCATAAGGGACTCCTTCGCTGCGGCAAAGTTCGATGCTTGGCAATACTGCGATGAACCGCACGCTACGCAAAGGGACCAGTTCGGACTGGAGAATCCCCGAGCACGTCTCTCCCTCCCCAGGTAGTCCGGCAGCAGCCTTCCAGAGTTGACTGGTAATGAGGCGATATCGGTGTCAGCCCTTGTGAGCCACTCAGCGACGCATGCTCAGCATGCCGCTGTCAAACCAAAATACACAACAAGCCTGTCCAATCTCGCGAGCTCACCTGAGGACCTGAGGAGATGATAGTCCCGTTTGACAGCGATTGTGCGAGCGAGCTTACATTGACTTTGGTCCCCGCACGTTGTCGACCACATGCTCGCCAACGTGGTCTTGATTGCATGTCGTTTGTACTTGCATGGCAAGGACAGCGTCTGCGAGGTGTGATCGACAGACACTTGACCAAGAGTTACAGTAAGCTTAGATCCATCTACGCGCCAATCACATCTTCCCCAATTTTCATCTGGCCTACATCAAGCTATACCAACCAGCCTAACTAACAGCAGAAACGATGTGCAATTATTCTGGTCACGCACGTCCCAGTGAGCAGGATCGACCTCTTCGTTGTGCACATTCTCCATTGCCAACACCGTGCTGCAGCACAACTTGCCTCGGAATACTACATCTACGGCACGCTCGATGACTGGACCCATCCCCTTCCGGTGCGACATGGTATGATTGGTATGAGGGGCAGGGGCAACTCCGAGGCTTCGAGATGATCTGCAATGTGTCAGGCCACGCTTTAGCATTGCTGGACAATATTTTGCAGTGCTGCGAATGGTATATAAGCGTAGTCGAATTCCCAGCCATCAGTCCTCCATCAGCCAGCAAGTACCTTCCAAAGCCACCAACCCGTCCTACCAGCCTCACACTCCAAGCCCCCAGCTTCAAATTCAACAGTCAAAATGGTTGCCATCAAGAACCTCCTTTTCCTCATCACCGCCGCCTCGGCCCTCGTGATCGAGAAGCGCGACGCTGCTGGCATCCAAGCCGATCTCCGCACCATCAACACCGACACCAACAACCTCAAGGCCGCCGCCGACCGCTTCTCGGGCGGTCTCTTCGGTGCCCTTCCTGTCCAGCAAGCGGCCGACAAGCTCGAAGATGACCTGAACACCGCAACCGACAACGCCAATGCCTCGGCCGCAATCAACGACGCCGATGCAGCCACAATCATCGCCTACATCAATAACACGCTCGAGCCAAACGTCGATGCCGCCCTGACGTCCATCGAGAAAAAGAAGCAGCAGTTCACCAGCGCTGGTCTCAAGGGCACAGTTCAGGACACTTTGACCACTCTCCGTAAGGACACCAACGAGTACGGCAACGCCCTTCTCGCCAAGGCTCCTGCTTCCGCTCAGGACTCTGGCAAGGCTGCTTTGGCCAAGATTGATGGCGACTTTGCCACCACCCAGGCTTTCTACGCAAATTAGATGGATGGCATGGATGTGAGGCGGCTGACGACTGGGTCGGTGCGCTTTGGGAGGAATATGGACAGGACACAATGGCGTGGATCTGCGATGGCTGACGTCCGAAGGGAAGAATGCATCGGATGGACTGTAGCGCAGTCGTAGTAGCACTGATGAATGTGAATGGGTGTGACTATCTGTGAATTCCACGTTGCTGTGACCTTTCCTTCCGTGATCTTGCTCGTAGTGCACTGTGGCAGCTCGATGAAAGCAAACACTGCTCAAATGTACTGCCCTCAGTGTCCACCTCGCTTAATCTTTCATCCTGTGCCAAAAATCGATTGGCAGTTATCAATTCTCCATCCACGCGACTTCTCGTTCCGCGCTCGTGTCAGCTACATCAAACCCACAACCACTCATAACACAAAATGAGCGCGACCGACCTACAAGCGCTGCTGCGATTCCTATCGCAAGACGCAAAAGTCCCCCTCGCAACAGCAATGAGCAAAGTCAAAGATCTCCAATACGCCAACCTCGACTCACCCAGCAGACTCGCCGTCATCAAACCCGCTGCACTGAAACCCATCTTCGACGACGACAAAGTCAACAAGCAGATTATCGCTGCTGCGAAACGCGTATCCAACAAACGTGTCGCGGGCGATGCCGAAACTTTTAGTACACCTCCGAAGAAAAAGGCCAAGAATGAGAGTCTCTTCTCCAACGAGCCGGTATTAGCGCCTGCCGAATTGGAGGAGTCTTTGAAACTGCCTACTAGCACGCTTACAGCGGAAGAATTGGAAGGTGTCGAACTGCATACTAATCGTGCTCCACTTGTGCTCGCGTTTCTGGTCGTTCTGCTGAAACATACCATGCCCGAACAGCCTCTGTCAAGCAGATTGAGTCTAGCGCAGGCATATGTGAGTGTGACGAGCAGATCGAGAGCTGTGTATTTAGGGATCGAGAGCGGTAAGAGTGCGGAGGAGGAAGGCTTTGGCGAAGGGCAGCCGTTTGTTACTGTAGCTGGGAAGGAAATTAAAGTCTTGCGAAGATGGGGCTATGAGTGGGAAGCGGAGGAGGTGAGGACGGAAGAAGTGATCAAGACGGAAGATGGCGAGTCTGCGCAGGACGGCAGAGGTGATGATAATGAAGCAGGACGAGAAGAGCAACCGCCTCTCTGGGCTCTGGATCTGGAAGCGATGAAGAAATCCGGCAGTGGCAAACAACCTGCCGCAACGCAAGCCGGCAACCACAGCGGGCTACCCATCTATACCCCTCAGTCCGCTCGAGCATATCTACTCAAATCTTTCGACCCTCCCACGAACAAGGACGAACCTGCTGCCAAGAAGCCGTCTGCCGCCGCGAAAGCAGTACTGAAAGAGCAGAATCTGGGCAAGCTATTACGAGTCCTGGATCTGCTGTACGATTCCTGGGCGGCAAAGCTCAGTCCGGAGGAGCTCGATCGTCGGACGTGGTCTTGGTATGTCAAGCTTCGACCTCCAGTCGAGGATGGCGTGGCTGGGTGGGGAGAGAAGAATCGGTTGAAGCTGTCTGACATTTTGGCCTTGAGATACGTGCCTGAGACTTGAGGCAAGTTCAACCGGTGTTCAGGCTGATGATTTCGATGGAATCCACTGCGCCAACTTCTCCAGACTGCCGAAGCCCACGGCCTGCGCGCTTTCAAAGACCTCATAAAGACTCCCGACTGGTGCTGGATCCAGCCAGACGATATTATCCTGCTTGCCTTCACCCTCGCGTTCAATCAGAACAGCATTCCAGCCCGCATTCACAGCGCCAACTACATCCTTGTCGTACTCATCGCCAACATAAACCTTCCGCCACTCGCTCAACTCCCCTCCCTCCCGGAAAGCAGTACTCAAGACTTCCTCGGCAGCTTCGAACATCCTCCGACCAGGCTTCTCGTGCCCGACATCATACGACATGACCGAGAAATCCACATCGTATTCACTTTCACTCGCTGCTGCTTCGGACGCCTGCTTCAGATAATGACTACCATACCGCAGCGACCTCACTCTCACGCCTAAAGACGTCAAAATGTCGGGAACGCGATCGTCAGAGTTGGTAATGACCCCAACTACTACACGCGACTCCTCTGCGCGGTGGACTTTGCGGAGTTTTTGGATCAGAGGCCGGACGTCCTCGAAGAGGGTGTATCCTTCTTCGCACCAGAAGCGATGGAGCAGATTGGGGACCATGCCCTCGGGGATCGTCTGGTTGGAACGGATGAGGGGCTTGAAAGTATTGGTGATGATCTAGCATAATAGCTATTAGCTTGCCAGATAACGTGTCCAGATGGAAAATAGTGGAGATGTGTATGCATACATTCGTCCACCACATCTCAGCATTCAATCCCTTCGCTTTTCCATAATTCGGATATTCCTTCGCTTCTTTCTTGAACGCTACAAAATACAATTTCTCTCAATCAGCTTTTGCTCACCACAAAACCCTCCACCGCTCCACAATCCATAGTCGCCAAAGGCGAATGGGAGGTATGAACCTACCTACTCTAAACGCCCTCGCAACATCCTCATCCGTAAAACCAGTGAGCCCAAACGTCCGCGCTACATGGCCGTATTGCTGTGCGATGGGATACTTGGGCTTGAAGAGTGTGCCGAATGCGTCAAAGCAGATGAGGAGGTTTTTTGGTGGTGGAGAAGGAGGCATGTTCTTGTGTCTCCAAGTTGCGAAGATGCGAAGATGCGAAGATGCGAAAATGCGAAGATGCAAAGATGCGAAAATGGATAGAGAGGTGTCGTTTAGAACGATGCCAAGTAGAACGAAGCGATCTGTAAAGTAGAACTAACTTCGTTCCAACGTCTTCGAGAACACGAATTATGGCTCCTAAAAAGAAAAGAAAATTATAAGATTGAGATAGTTCTAACGATATTGATGAGAACTGACGGAACATACGTATTCAAACTTCGAGCTAGAACTGCTTCACTTGGATCGTTGTCGTCCTGCGGCAGCCAGCCCCAAACCGCCAACGAAAATGCAAACAATTATTGGAAGAGATGGATAGATACCTCCTTCCCTGGCGGACATAATTTCTAGTGCCATTATAGCTAATGAACATCACGCTTCCAGACTCACGACCTGCTTTTCTCCAAAGCTCTCATTCTCACGCCCTTGCAAGTTGAACAAACACACCACTCTGAATGATGTTGAGACATGTTTCCCAAATTAGCTCAGCTATTCTACATCAAACATTCGACAAAACCGCTTGTAACCACAAAACAGTGACCAACTAAGGCTTGTGGATACATTTGTTGTGTACCTCGCAGACTCTAGCTGCAAGCTGGAGAAAGGAGCATGCCACATGCCACTGCGAGGTGATGACTGTTAAAGCGCGAACAGAACTACATCTCCACTCCTCCGTCCTGGCTCTGCAGTGAAGCTCTGGAGTCCACTAAAAAGGGTACCTAGGTTACTCTCGTCGACGAGAGCAGTAACGCCCTGCGATTGCACAAAGTCTCGAATGCTCTGCGGACCCTAGCATCATTTGCTCCAGTTTGTCCACGACGCGACGAAGCGTGATTGGAACGCTCAAATCCTCCCACGAGAACACAGTGAAGTCACGGTCACATTCGCGGCCACTCTCGCCCGGCAACATGGATTGGGTTGATTTCCAAATTCCCAGCTCGAAAGGTCTGTCGGCGCCCAGCACGACATTTCGCCAGGATGGTGGTGTGAGGTGGCCCAAGGCGTCGGCCATGCGGCGGCTGTGGAACTCGGAAAAGTCGTTCACTCGTAGCTCACAATAGACCACAACCATTGGTGGAGCCCCAACCCAAGCGCACGTGAACCGGAATGGATGGGTTGCTCGCCAGATTAGGGGATCCTCCAGAGAGTAGCCAATCGTATGCTCGTCGTCACTGCATTCAGGAGTGAGGGTTCTAAGCGGTGGCAAACGTGTGATTGTGTTGTTGAACGAGGTGCTCACTCGCTTGAGGTGCAAGAGTTGAACAACCGGTAAGTTAAAGAGGATGAGTTCCGCAAGTTCCGGTATACCGAAGACTCTCGCGACTGCGTTCATCTTTGGCTGTTCTGTGGATTCTCAATGAGGACAAGACCACGCCCTAAGTAGGATGTAGAGTACAATTGCTTGCTCTGCACGGAGAGCAGCAATCAGACGAACAACGCCGTCCGCTTCCAGCCATGTCGCTGAATGATTAGTCTCGTGACCAGTCGTGCTGGGACTGGATGACTCCAGAGTCTACACTGCCTTACAGTGTAGTTACCGTTGATCGGATCAGAGTTCTGGCCCTCTCATGTCTGTCAGAGGCGAGGCCT
The DNA here is from genome assembly GCA_022559915.2 of Septoria petroselini. NCBI lineage: Eukaryota > Fungi > Ascomycota > Dothideomycetes > Mycosphaerellales > Mycosphaerellaceae > Septoria > Septoria petroselini. Next base: position 73,231 of record JAFJTQ020000009.1, read on the forward strand.
GTGCTTTCCACGGTTCCCGAGGTGTGGTCACGCTCATGCTCTTTGGTCCAGGCGATATTTTGCAGTCTTTCTTGAATCTGAAGGGGGAGGAAGCACAGAACGCATGGCACGCCGAATGCTTCGGCATCCACAACAGTGTTTCCCAGCAGAGACGCACCAGTAATCATCACTTCATCTCTCCATTACAGCCACAGTCTATCCATAGTACATGACTCTCCCAAGTCCGCCAAGATGAGCTTTGCCTGCCCGAATTGCCTCGTCTGCCAGGTCGCCCAGCGTATAGCTTCCCTTGAAGCTCGCCATCACATCATACCCGCACAAGTGCAGCTCCAATGCATGCTCGGGGTGATACGGCACCAGTAAGTTCCTCCAGCTCTCGTTCCTCTCAATCGGCGTGGTCCTCTCCATCGCATCGGAAGGGGGCTCACCAACCATGACGCCCGGCGTCTGCTCGGACCAGTAGAGCGAGATGTTCATGCTGATTGCGATGGCTGCTGAGGGAGTGTTGCGGTTGATGGGGCGCGTGTTGGTCCAGAATGGGTAGAGCAAGTTTTCAATGTTAGAGAAGAACTTGCTGTAATTATCCAGTGCTTCGGTGAACTTGGTTGCTGGGGAGTGTCTGACGTCTGAATGCTCGAGGTGCATTGTCTTCCGTAGAGCGGGAGAAGTGCGAATGATGGATTGAAATGTGCTATTGACCCGCTGCACGACAAAGAGCTGCTTCCATGCATTGGATCTGCCGAGCTGGAGGAGGATGCATTCTGCCAGTTCCGGAATCATAAACACGGTGGTCGACGCCTCTCGATGCATGGTCGGGTGTAGGAGCGGCGGCCACGCTGCTAGTAGGTTGTGTAATTGGCCCGTCGACAATCAATCGCACTATCCCGCAACAGCTGACAGTCGATAGTGTCTGGGATAAGACGTGGAGGAGCAGTGATAGTGATGATGCGTAGGAAGCGCAGGAAGTGCAAAATCGTGATGAAAAGCGAAGAATGAAGACTCTTGCACATAGGCTGCACGGAGAAGCGCCATTGTAGCCACGTCAGGCTGTAGTGGAAGGCACAGGTATTTTGGCGGACATAGCGAGTAATCAAGCGACTTCGGAAGTTTTGGGGGCAGTTCTTTCCATGCTGGACTTCGGTGGTTGCTCGGTCGAAGCTTGTTTGATGGGTCTGGAGTGCAGCTAGTTGATGGCGCGAAGTCGTCCCTTGACATGTCCACTCGGTCCCTGAAAATGGTGCGCCAGGCACTTTCGGAGGCCCATGACCGAAACATTAGTATGGCCGTGGATCCCACATGTGATGCTGATCATGTGGCCCGCCCAGCAATTTCAGGGCAATCTGGGCAATCCGGTCACTTTGGTCAATGCGGGCAATCCGGTCATTCTGGTCATTCTGGTCAATCTGGTCAATCTGGTCAATCCGGCCAATCTCTGGTCATTCTCTGCTGTCGGTGAGCTGCTCCTTGAGGAATTCTGTCGCGGCATATCGCATGGTTGTGATGCGCTCATTTGAGCACCGTATTAGCGCCTCTCGCAGCGAGATATTCCTGGACCTGGGTCGTGTTCAGCCCTCTCACGACGGCATATATCTCCGCATTGTAGTAGTACAGGCCCGACTTGGGGTCTTTGTACTTGGCGGGCAGCCCCGTGACATCGCAGTACTTCTTCTTGGGCTTCAAACTGGGAGCGGCTGCGATGCTGGTGTAGGTGACGCTGGGCCCTGCCGGCAGCGGCGTGGCGTGGAGCTGGCGCGCGTTCTGGTCGAGCACCAGGCGGCTGAGGTCCTGGCTGGCCTTTTCGGCGTTGGGATTGATGGCGGCGGTGGAGGAGGAGGAGGGGTCGGCGGCGGCGGAGACGGGAAGAGGAGTGGATGCGCCGGAGTTCTGCTGGGTGTTGATCAGGCTCTGGTGGGCGCGCTGGGCCTCGGACAGAATCTGCTTGAGATTCTTGTTGCGGCGCTGCGGCGGCTTCCAGAGGGGATTGCGGAACGGTTTGTGGATTTTGTGCATGTCGAGCGTGTCGAGCAGCGCGGCGTGTGTCTCGTCGTTGGACGCGGTGGTGATGGGCGCCATGGCGGGTTTGTCGGTGTTGTTGTTAATAGAATAGTTGTATCAACAGAACAGTTGTATCAACAGAATACAGGACAATGAGACATCGGAGACTCTCTCGCCGATCACACGCTGACCGCATCGTCATCCCCCACTTGCTCTCTCATTGTCTCTTCCTCTCATTATTGTCTCTTCCTCCCCCCTTCACTTAATTACTTCTCCCCGCAACCATGAAGATCCTCTACATCGGCGTCCTCCGCAACGAGTCCAAACCCGCCGTCGAACTCTCCGCCGAGCGCGACCTCTCCTCCTTCTCCCGCTTCACGCGCTCCTCCGTCGGCGAGTTCCTCACCGTCTTCGCCAAAACCGTCGCCGAGCGCACCAAGCCCGGCCAACGGCAGGACGTCGAAGAGCAGTCCTACACCTTCCACTCCTACGCCCGCTCCGAAGGCGTCTGCGGCATCATCATCTCCGACCACGAATACCCCAAACTCGTCGCCCACCAGCTGCTCTCCAAAGTCCTCGACGAGTTCCTGAGCCGCTACCCCCGCACCGCCTGGGAGAGCAGCAATGGCGAAGTGCCGTTTGCCCAGCTCAAGGAGTACATTGTCAAGTACCAGGACCCACAGGCCGCGGACAGCATCATGAAGGTTTGTCTGTGAAGATGCAAAAGGAACGAAAACTACATTCTAACAGTGGTGGCGATTGCAGATCCAAAAGGAGCTGGACGAGACCAAAATTGTACTGCACAAGACGATTGAATCCGTGCTGGAACGCGGCGAGAAAATCGACAGCCTGGTCGCAAAGTCCGACGGCTTGAGTGCACAGAGCAAGATGTTCTACACACAGGCGAAGAAGCAGAACAGCTGCTGTGTGGTCATGTGAAGAAACTCGGTGGCGACGAGGGCAGCACGAGACAGGATACCCGGGCTCATTTACTGAGTCAGTCAAGTGAGTGCGGGAAGATGGAGCGGCGTTTGCGGCGCGATGAGGGTAATGAGAGCATCACAAGTCGGATCAAGATCAGATCAACATCAGTGTGAGATGCACAGTGCAGTGCTGTGCAGTCTATGGTAGTCATGACCCTTGCAATAGACTGCAAGAAAGAGATGTGTCTCTGAACAGTACGGCACTTCTTTTGGCATACAAGACCGCACCCCGAGCTTTACAAAAGAGCAGCGAGGTTTTACGTTTTCTCGCTCAGAACAGCGTCTATCACTCTGAGCAGCCCTCTCCCCTCCGGCAATTTAAATCCATCAACATCAACGCATAGCCATTTTCCCCGTGTAATGTAAATGCGGGGCCGTACTCGCCGTAGCAACACTCTCCTTCCGCAAGGCATCGCCATCCCCACCGGTCCCGCCGCCGCCGCTTTCAGCCATGTCCCAGAAGCCAGTTTCCATCTACACCACATCACCATGCATTAGCATTCCAGGTCCAATTTCTCTTCATTCAACCACGGAAAGCATGGTGAACAAAACAAAGAGTAAAAGAGTCAACTCACCTTGGTAGCATGCACAAAAATCCTCACCAACTCCTCCACCCTGGTCGGACTCTGCTGATGCGCAAATTTTTCAATTAACGCACACCCGCTCTTCACAGCGCGCGTATAATCTTCTGCGACGTAATTCTCTATCCAGCCCGCGTAGCGATTCTTCTTCTTTTGCTGCTGCTGCATCCCCTTTAACCGCTTCGCAATAATCGCATACCCTAGAAGACAAGGCAACAGAGCAATCTGTAACGCGAGCCAGTCCTCGCTCATGCCGACGTCGAGTACATATCTCGTGTACGCCGTACAAGCCTGGTGTTCCTCGGCCATTCTCATCCCCGCCTCGCTCAGCCCCAGCGCTTCACACTCTCTCACATGCAGTGCCGTCTCACGCTGAATATGCAGGACAATCCTCGCGCTCGCAGCCACAGAGTCCAGAGTCTGCGCTTTGTACCCCGCGAGAGCATTCGCGCGCGCGAACTGGATGAGATAGAGGTAGTCCTGCACCATGTAGAACCTATACCGCTCCGGCTCAAGGGTCCCATCACCGAGCTTCTCGACAAATTCGTGGTGCGTGAAAGCGTGCCAGGCGGGCTGCACGTCGGGCCGCTCGAGGAGATAGTCGATGAAGACGCCCGGGGGAAAAGGTAGGATTTGGAGGGAATGGAAGTGGTTGATGGGCCCACTGCCAGCGGCAGAACCGAGTTGCAAGGCTGTTTTGATGCCCGCGTCGACGTAGCGGCACGCGGACACGACGGCCTGCGTGATTTCGAGGCCGAGGGCGAGGTTGCATGCGAGTGCGGACGCGAGCGAGCAGCCGGTTCCGTGGGTGTGTTTGCTTTTTTGGTACGCGAATTCAATCACGTTCATGGTTTCGCCGCCAAAGAGGATATTGCAGACGAGCTTCTTGTCGTCTTCTGTCTTGGCCGTGCGGTAGTCTGCTGTGAGGGGCAAGTGGCCACCTTTGAGGAGCACGTATTGCGGTCCGAGGGAATGGATTTCTGCTGCTAGGCGTTTGAGGCCTTCGATGTCGTCGATGGGAAAGGGCTCTCGCCCGGCTTTGCGGAGGAGGAGCGTCGCTTCGGGGATGTTGGGGGTCAGGACTGTCGTCAGTGGGAGTAGTTCATTGACGACGTTGATGATGGCTTTCTCTGGGAGGAGTTGGGCGCCGCTTGTAGATACCATGACCTAGATTTATCAGTGAACGCGTGTCGTCTGTCTCGGAGAGGCACATACAGGGTCGACAACACTGGTTGAGATATTGTGATGTCTGATAGCATTGGCAACGACCGCGACGGTTTGCGCCGAAGCGAGCATACCTTTGACGTTTAGTACGGCAGGTGGTAAGACTGATACCATTCAGCCTACCTGTCTTGAGCACATCGACGCCAATGTCATCAATGCACGCATCGATCTGTTTCCGCACGAAGCTCGGTGGGACCTCATGAATGCCATATACGCCTTGAGTATTTTGCGCCGTCAATGCTGCCGTCGCAGTCATCGCGTAACAGCCATGAGCTGATCGGGATTAGCATCGATCCCACCTCGCGGGCCGACTTCACTTGCCGGCGATTACTTTTTGGTCGGCTTCGAGCCCACTGATTGATGGTCAGCGTGTCTTTGATTAACATTATATTGCTTGGCAAGACTACCCACGCTCCACCGGAACTGTCTGAGCCTGCGATCACAAGCACTCGCCGTATGCCGTCACTCATCGTTCATGCCTGGAAAGTTGTTTATTTGTGGAGTTCGGATGCAGCACAGGTATGTCCTGTCGTCCGAGATTTGTTTGTGAAGCGGGGCGGCCCGATGACGTTTGTTCAACGTTGCGGTTGCGGTTGTGTTTGGTATTTGTACGCACAAGAGGCCGGTATGCATAGAAATCTCACGGACCCGTATGATCTTTGCAAATCGCTAGAGTCCCTGCTAGCAAGCGACGGTGTTTCACAACATGTTGTAAATCCTGATGTCCGAGGCCAGGACGCGATGCGAGCCGGCAGCACCTGGAAGGGCGGGATTTCACCTAATGGTGGATGTATTGAACGCAGTGGGCGATGATGGAGTCAGTCTCTGATCTTCCCTAGTCTGAATCGTCGGAGTCAAAATCTGGGTAGTTCAAATCTGCATCATGTCAGATACGGCGCGACACCAGCAACATTTGGACAAACCTCGAAGGAGCTGGTACTCGAACCTCCCATCAAGGTTGGTTGTTATTGCAGCGCGAATGAGGTCTTGACTCTCTTGCGAGAGCGCATTGTCCGGGTCTGCGCTGTCCACAGCCAGCACTAGACCTCTGTTCCCGGCCCCTAGCCGATCAACGAAGTTCATTATGCCCCTTTCTGTAAAGGTCGTGACGCCGCTGAATGTCATGACTCTAAGGTTCTTGAGCTCTGACAAGTTCTCGAAACATGCGTCGGAGATACCATAGCCACCAACGTACAACTCCTCTAGGTTAGGTAGCTCCTGGGCCAGCGTACCAATGTGCGCATCGGTGAAGTAGTCAGATATTCGCCACAGGCCAAGCTCCCTCAACTCTTTCAGTGAGGTAAACGAACGGATCAATACATCGATGTCGTCTCTGGTTGCGGCATCCGGATCTGCTCTGAGCAACAGCTTTTCAAGAGATGGCTGCTGAGTCAAAGCCTGGTGGAATTCTCGACTTCCGTTCAAGAAGTACATCCCGCCTTCGTTGGCATTGATCTGTAGCTTCTGCAACTTGACGTCTTTGTTTAGCAACACGGGCAGAAGTAAGGCTGGCGCGGATACGAAGTTCATGAAGCTGACCTCTCGAAGTCTACTGCATCTGCGCAACCACTCGATCATTTCGAGGTAGACATCGTTCTGTGTAGCTTTCAAGTCCGGAACTCCCGTGGGCGACGTCAAAGTTAGGTCTGCAATCGACGTGCATCCTTGCAGGAGGGCCAGCGCGGGTAGATCAACGTCGGTCAGACACAACTTAAGGGATTGCAAGCTTTTGCCGTGGTGATTGAGTGCCAGACAGGTCTCCGTGCCAATGTGGCAAAGACTGATGTTCTCAAAATAGGTCAGGGTATCTCGCTGCATGCCGCTGATGAAAGTGGCGATGGAGCGGTCCGCATCGTCGTTCTGCGAGGAGTATATCCTCAGACTGCCCAGGTTCGGACAGTGTTGATGGAGTTGCGCTTGCAGAGTCTCATCGGCGAGGACCCTTCCATCCCACAGGTCGAGCGACTGCAGGTGTGATAGTCGCGGAGCCCAACTTGCAAGCACGCTGGACAACACATTCGAATCTGTCGGTTCTGTGAGAGCTTCTAGCAAGGGACTGTGCTGAGTGATTTTGTCGCCGATGGCAGTGACAACACGCTTAATATCAAGCCGGGCAGGTCTACCGCGCGTAGCTGTCGAGACATGGTGAAACTGTGCGAGCTCGCCAGCGAAAAATTGTTTTGCAATCTTACCACGAAACTTGTCGTCGTCGAGCAAGTCTCCAAGGTCTCTCAGGTCCAAGAGTCGAAGATGTCGACAGTATGGGTGAAGTGTCTTGCCGAATGCTGACAGGATGATTGAGCGCCACAGTATGGACCATCGTTGTACTGTGAGTTCTTGCTCGGCCAGCGGTAAGCCCTCGCCGCCGCCTTTGACAGGTGCCGAATGTGAGATTCTGCTTCGTTGTCAGTAGCTGAACGATGACACAATCACTCCACGCACCTGTATAGGGCCGCAATGGCACCACTGTTTGCAATCTGTGCACTGCTAGTGATACAATTGTAAAGAGTCGGGAAGTCCAGGCGTTCTGCTAATTCTGCCGAAAGGAGGTGATACAAATCGGCGGGCAGTGGTTGAACGGCAGCCATCTTCGCAACGCTGCTCTTGTACTGTCAGGCCCGGCCGAGGTTCAGATGTCTTATGTTGTGCTAGGCTATGATGTTGACATCCCATGAATTGCAAGGTGATGGATGCGAATGTTTGATGACGTCTCTTGGGAAGGTCGCGTCCCTTTCGCGTCGCGCTCCTTCCCACTGCCAAGGCCACGACCACGACTATGGCTTGACGGGCAAGATGGCAATTTTGACATTCTCACTATCGCCAGAGGCGACAGAGCGTGTCTTTGAGCTGCTACAATGTCTGGCAAAGTTCGGCGATGCCGTGTCCATCGAAGCGAGGAGTGACAAGGTCCGAAATTCGTGCAGACGACAATCGCAGAGGTCTGGGAAACTGATTGCATGACAGTTCACACTGACGGCGCTGAATTCTTCACGAACTGCATATGCGTCGTTCAGGCTTGAAGCACGAGGATTCTTTGTCGACTATGACTTCGATGCACACAGCCAAGCCATTGGTGGTGGCGATCGCTTCACTTGCCAACTCTACAACAAGGTACGGCTATCAAGTTCATGACCAGCGCAGGGCTAAATCGTATCGAAGGCTTTGCAATCTGTCTTCAGAGGTCGCCTAGGAGATGCAAGACGTCCGGAGACTGGTATCGAACGCTGCGAAGCGAGCATACAGGACGGAGAAGACAACGCAGAATGCCGCTTCATCATCAAGATGCTGCTGAAGCACGGTATGCAGTGTGAGACGAAGCTTTGAGCAGCAATATACTGATCCATTTTCAAGGCATGACGAAGACGTACCGGCTGACCTACGAGTCTGTGGAAGTTATGCATGCACTGTTCGACAAGACATCAGCCACTCAAGGCTTTCGAATATCGTCTCGTATCTTACGGGACTACTCGGAGCACTTCGGGCCCAAAACGGAGCAACTCGACATGGTAGCACAAGAAGGCAAGGTGGTGTTCACCAGCTTCACCGAAAAGTCCACAGACACCAAAGGTAATTGATATCACCGGTTGGATTGCTCCTTGCTGACACTTGTCGCAGAGATGCTGAGACAACCTCTCGAAACCGCTATCGCCATTCATACCGAGGATTTCGAGGACTTCCACATGCAAGAAGACCTGCATGTCACAATCAACGTCAATGACTTCAGAGCTATAGCAATTCATGCTGAGACCTTGCGAGGCCCGGTTACCGCACGCTTCTCACAACCAAACCGACCACTGCAATTCGAGTATCAGAACTTCGGCGTGCATAGCGAATTCACACTCATGACTACGGGAGACCGACGTGCAGGGACCTCCGCTCCTAGAGCGAATGCAAAGTTTGTCTCGACCCGACCAAACGGCACCTCTTCGAGCCGCCAGGCTACCACGGCCTCAGTGCAGGGAAATGCTCGTACTGCTTCCGAGCGGCACCTATCTTCCCGCCTCAGTAATGAGACCGTGTCAGCACAGGCTCGACGTCCTTCCCTGCGAGGCCAAGCGCGCGCAATAGCTGGTACGGCAACGGAAGAAGAGGAGCCTGACCCAGACAGTCTGTTCTTACCGGATGGTGCTGCCGATGATGATCAAGCCTGGGACGCTCCCGACTACGACCAAAATGAAGATGAGATGCTCGGATGGGATGCCAGTAATGACAATTTTTCGGCCAGTGTGCGACCGACTATTCGCGATTTGAGTCGACAGGGCACCGCTCGAGACATGAGCCGAGACAATGGCCCTGAGGCTGAGCGCCAAGCCAATCTGGAACATGGCATCGAGCCGACCCAACGACTGTCCCAGGTAAGTATTCTGAGCTCCATGGCATGCGCCATGGCGTCTTGACAAAAGAATGATCACTGACCCAGTACCAGCTTCGCGGAATGTTCGATTGAATGGTTCCTGGCACCGCCGTCACTCGGCAGTCCAGCCTAGTTCGGTACGTCTTCAACAATGAAACTTGTTGCGCAACCTGCAAAGACGGCGCAGGCTGGCTGAGACATGGCGATTTCGTTCCATCGGCCTTTGACGTCGCCGTTTCCATCGACAGGCATGCCGCAGTTGCCGTGCTCTCCCCAGCCCCAAGCCAAAACCTTTCCATCCTTTGTCAGACCAAGACAATGCTCGCTGCCTGCCGCAATTGAGTCGAGAAGTGGTAGGCCAGGTGGAGGTAGTTGGCCATGGTCGTTCCTGCCCCAGGCTTTGAGCTCTCCTGTTTGCATGAGAACGTAGATCGAACCCCAGGAGGCTCCAACTTGCTTCCAACCAGGCAGGCGAGCCGGGGCATCGCGCTTCACCCCAAAGCGGTCACTGCCATCTAAACCTAGAACTAGAAGCTCGCCCTGGGACGCGTCGCCGAAGACGACAGTGAAGTCCTTGCCGCAGGCTGCATCAACGACCTTGAATGGAATATTTCCAAACTTGCGAGGCCTCCACATATTCTCAGCTGGCGTTCCGAGTTGTCCTTTTCGTCCTCGTCCCCATCCCCATATCTCACCACTTTCAAGCACTACGACAACGTGACCCATACTGGCAGTCATCTTGAGTACCCGCTCATGTCCAGGATTCATCTCGATGACCTCAAATGCTTCCCCAGTCCTAGATATGCCAGGCCCAAGCCCAATTTCTCCACAAGTTCCTGTGCCAGACACGTGCGGCCTCTGTTCGAAGCAGGAGGCGAAGGAAGCAGACCACGTCGCGGCAACATGGCCAACGGCCGTCAACGGGAACTCTGGTGGAAACTGATACTGCTGCCATGTTGTGTGAATCTGTCGTTCTGTGGTTGTTAGACATCTCCCATCCCTGTTGTCGCCGACGCTAGCCAAGGTATGATTGTCAAAGGCAGCAACCGTGTGGTTGCCACCGCCAGCCAACCGTCGCAATTGTGAGCAACTCATTTGCCAAGGCCCTTTGCACTCTTCTGGCAGCGAGACGTCCTGTGTATGCCCAATTCCAAGTTGACCTGAGCCATTGGAGCCGAATGCAAACAGCTTATGTGTTGGGAGTGAGACGGAATGTTCTAAATCCTTCTTGGCCATGGTGGAGGGTTGATATGTTATCGCGAAGGAAGGCAATGACAGCGATAGTTTGGCAGCCAGACAGAATCTTGAGCCATGATCACATAATCCTCGTTTGAGATTGGAAATTGAAAATGCAAGGAAATGCTGTCGCGTGGCAAACTCGTTGCTGGCAAAAGTGTGATGTACAGTGCTGCCTCAGGCGCGCACTGCCAGGTGCCAAGCCCACAGAAATCGCACCGAACTTCTCAGGCCAGCACCTGAAGATTTGAAGATTCGCGCCGACGACGACAATTCCACACACCCAACGCACACTCCCGCAGGACCCATACCGACAACATGTCTGCCGTTCAGAGCGTCCAGTGCTTCGGCAAGAAGAAGACTGCCACCGCAGTCGCCCACACCAAGGCCGGCAAGGGCTTGATCAAGGTCAACGGCAAGCCTCTGTCGCTCGTTGAGCCTCAAATCCTCCGCTTCAAGGTCTACGAGCCTCTCCTCATCCTCGGCCTCGACAAATTCGGTACGTGATAGCCATGTGTGGCAGCGGAAAGAGGAGGCAGTGATTGCGCGGGAAAAGTTGGACTGGCATGGATGCGGAGGCATTGAGATGGTTGCGCGCGGGAAGCGATCGCTGCACACAACGCAGGAACAGACAAAAGCGCCGAAGACGTACTAACAGTCCATGTGCAGCCGACGTTGACATTCGCGTGCGCGTCCGCGGTGGTGGTCACACCTCGCAAGTCTACGCCATCCGCCAGGCTATTGCCAAGAGCATCGTATGTCCCACCGAGCCTCCGCAAGTAGGCACTCGGCCGCCGCATCTCAACAGATGACGAGCGAGAGAAAACAAAAACAAACATTCCTTTCATCTTGAACAAAGCAAACTGACTTGATCCCACGTTAGATTGCCTACTACCAGAAGTACGTCGACGAGCACAGCAAGAACCAGCTCAAGCAGGCTCTTGTCGCCTACGACCGTACTCTCCTCGTTGCCGACAACAGACGCTGCGAGCCAAAGAAGTTCGGTGGTCCAGGTGCCCGTGCCCGTTACCAGAAGTCTTACCGTTAAGCGGTACGGTTTCGTCGTCATGGATGTCACGATCAAAAGCGCTGCTGGGTTTTGGTGTGCTGCTGCATGGCTTGGGGCGCATACGGCGACAATGCCTTGATGGATACCCACGAGAGATTAGACGGCTTCAGACTAGACGGCCTCTGGGGAGGTTTCTGCGTAGTCAGCTCTACATCTCTGAGCTAAAGCAATCTCAGACACATTCCAATTCAGCGGCGGTGCCTTCTACACTGCTTTCCGCAATTACGCCAAACTCCTCGCTAGAACGTGATCAAACGGTGGACAATCCTCGTAGCTCATGGCAATTAGTCGTACATCTCGTCGCCTTCGTCCTCCTCTTCTCCATCCTCACCATGTCCAGTACTTCTTCTGCCACTGCTCGCAGTCCCGTTTGTCGTGCGCCTCCCTGCTCCACCTCTAGCCTGCTCCTTTGCAGCGTCAATTCCTACCGGCGGCGCGTCATTCCACGCCGTCTTGCACGTGGGACAAGTCTCACTGTCCCTCTGAGCTCGGAACATCTTGCCCACACAGTCGTTGTGCAGTCTCACGTTGCAGGGCATATTCGGACATCTCTGTCCTATTGTCACAATGCCCGCACAGGCCTTGCAGAACTTGATCTTCTGGTGCGGCTCCTCGTCGTCTCCCTCTTCAGGCTCTTCGTTGTACGCGTCCACCAGCCACTGCTGCAATTCCATCAGAGCGCGTTGCGTCAACGTGTACCAGACGGTGACTCTCTCGCCTCTGGATTGTACTTCTGTCCTCTCAAACCAGCCCTCCTGCTCCATGCACTCCAGCACATTCTCGACTTGCGATTGCGTCAGGCTGGCGTTCTTGGATTGTGTCTGTGTAGACCCCGAGTCTCTTCTATCAACGTCGCCGGGCGCCTTTGCAAGCTTCCGAGCTTGGTAGGCTTGTATCGCCATGATTTCCTGCCTGGGTGTGTTGTACGTGTCAAACATGGCGTCCAACACTCGCTTGACAAATGCTATCTCGTCCGGCGAATGTATGGTCGCCATCTGCGTCAGCGCATCGCTGGTGGTGTTGACCAGAGCGTGGATTCGCTCACGCGTGCTTTGATGCAGCGAACTTCGGACCTCAAAGTCGAATGGGTTCAGCGCATCGTTGACACGCTGCAGATAGTACTCAAACTCTTCCTGCGTGACATCTTCTGGCAGGTGTGGTCGATCAGGCGTAACCGCTGTGCGAATGGCCGATATCAACGGCTTCGCTTCTTCGTACGTGATAGTCTGTCGTGCAAGCAGCGCTTGGAGGAACGCGCGATGCGTATTGCGGTAGGTCGCACCGTCGTCGCCATCATCAGACATGATGTTATAGTGTTGTAATTCTCGTTCAATGTCACACAGTCAGACACGCGTTTTTCCGTGGTGGAGGACGTTCGGAGACGCGTCCCGTGTGCTTCCTCACTTTGGCTTCGAGTTTGACTTCTGGCCTTCATTTCACCAACCGAGGCACGTCACCATGCAGTGCGATAACCAGAACCTTCGTAGGCGTGACTATTGTAAGGGGCTTCTTCCTCCTCACGTCGTGCTGGAGTTGAGCTAGCGAGGTAGGAGATAAAAGTAATCGGGGGCTGCCTGTGGCGTGCGATGCAATCGCTTTGGGTATTGCACTGGTATACCACTGATAAATCTTGAAGAGCCACCAGAAATCAAGCCACAGCCATGGCCTCCTATCTTCCAGACCTCACCAAGGACAACATCTCCCTCTATACTATTCCTCTATTCTGGGTACAAGCAACTCCTCTACAAGCAACAGATAGGCACTGACAGCGTCAGGTCATCTCCATCTTTCCTCGCTTCTATGGGTCCACGGTGTTCCAGGCCAAGACCAAGGAGAAGATGGACGTTCGCACCCCACGAGGATTCGTGAAGCAGGCCAGCGACAGCCAGAAACTCGATCAAGCCACCAAGGAGCTCATCGGCCGCACCGAAGCAGCTGTAGCCAACAGCTTTGAGAACTTTGGGCCCTTCACTGCGGCTGTAGTCGCTGGCAGTGCCGCCAGACTGGATCCCTTGACCTTGAACGGCTTGACCCTTGCTTACCTGGGCTCGAGAGTGCTGTACAGTGTGCTGTACATCAACACAACCACGGTGTCTGTAGCTAAAGCTAGGAGTGCGGCGTATGTAGCTGGGCTGGGATGCTTGTTCACCATCTTCGTTCAAGCTGGAACGAGATTCAAAAACGCTGTGCTCTAGAAGGTTATTAAGGTACGGCGCAACGGAGTCGATAAGTCGCGGTGGACAGAAACGTGTAGTAGTTCCATTCATACCCTATCCACATCTACAATGCCATCAGCTGTGGCTGCAGAGCTCAAGAGGAGTGAGACTGCCAGGTTCCGAATTGTTTCAGCGACACGACGACTTGCCTTGACAAGATTTGCTGTGCACATTCACAGTGCGACTGTATCAACACTCTGGTGAGCCGAAGCACGCATGCCTAGCCATCTGGCCTAGATCTCTTGGTCCTGTGGACAAGCTTTTGAGGATCTTGGTTCATGTGAGTCTAAAGCCTCTCCACTCCCGACGGTGAAGTGTCTACGACCGCATACCGTGGGATGCAAAGCACATTGTCTGTACCACGCCAGTGTACACGTTGTTCTCGTCCACGACCACGCCTTGTTTCTGCAATTCCAGCACAGACTGTTTGTCATTTCCTGTGTATGGTAACAGACGTCACCAAGACGCATGAGTGTACCATGCATTGTCTTCACAGACGGAGACGCATACAGGCGCTGCTTCCACCGGTGTAGCCCAAACGGGTTCCAACTTTTATTCCGATGTGAAGCACGTGCTGTCAGCCACATCTATTTCGGAGCCGTGGATCTTCGTGAGGCCGTCAAGTGACATCTTGCTCGAGTATTTACATCGAAGACACCTAGGCCTTGCCGCTGTCGAGGACGCGCGAGCCTCGCCAGGCACCAGATCTGTGTCCACGACTAGCTGTCTGCTTTTGCGCGGCTGGTGGGAGCCGCTCGCGTTATTGAGGTTTTCGATAGACGCAATTTCGAAGAACTGGCTGGTCGAATCACTCGCTCAAGCGTATGGTGAGGCTGTGGGTTCGTTGTCAAAGAGCATTATCATATCGTACAGGCTCGAGGGTGAAGGGCAGTCTTGGTTGCATGCAGAGCAGTCTAGTCGAGGTTCGTTCACCTTGCAGTCCCAGAATATCAGAGCAAAGGAGGATAACCCACCTCACTGTGAGGTCAAAGATTCCAGCGAGGCAAGGAAGTACAAGATGCCTACGCCTCTTTCTCTAAATGTGCCGTCTTCTTTCCGTTGGCTTCGGGCGCTCCGGACGCCACCACGCCTATCGATTGCAAACGATGTGCCTGCTTTGTACAACAACCTGAAAGACTGTTGGAATTTTGCTCGCCGGAAATGGTTCCATGTGTGCTAGGAGTCGGCGAGACTGCCGTTGGTGTTCTATTTGTTTCCAGCTTCGCACGAATTGCTTACGGTAGTCTTAATAAGCTGATTGGTGATGTGATGATGAATGATATCGACGGATGCACCATTTGTCGTTCCGTGCATGACCTGACCGTCCGGAGAGCGGCCTGTCGCGAACCAACCGCCAGCTCATGGGTGCAGCCTTGCACGATATACTTTGCACATGCAGGTCAAGCTAGTTGTGGCACGAGGAGTATACTGCCTTGTACAACACATGCGCGCGCGTTGACTCGCATTAGTTCCAGATTGCGTGTGTTGACCAGGATCCGCCATCGCAGTAGCTTGAGATTGACAGCCTGCGAGTCGGGTACGTTCCTTTCGCTGTTGTGATGATGGCCAGCGTGGCACGGAGTAGCAAGAGGTCGAAGACTCGGGCCAACGACTTTCAAAGGCAGAGCCGCACCAACGTCACACCTTCGCCCGGCCAACGCACCCAAGCAGACTATGGAGTATGGGATTGCGACATCTGGTCACTGCGCGGCGATAGCTCAGGTTAGCGGAGAGACGATGTCGTGGAGTGGTCGACAGTTCCAAGAGCCCGGGCAGATGATCGAGGGCGGCAGCTAATGTAAGCGTGCTCGTCAAGCATTTAGTGGGCGCTCGACGTAAGTCGTGCAACGACGCCATCTGATCCATCGCAAGCGCTATACTATATCTTTCCCGGCAGGGTCAGCGCTAGCTCTCTCGTTTACTTGCAGGTCGGCTTCGGCATTCTCTTCAGCGGCGCCTCCACCGCGTGGTGCTAATGCTATAAGATACAATGCGCGCCCTGGCTCCCGGGACCGACTCGGTACGCCGATAGCAGGTACCCGGAGTCACCACAACGTGCACCATTTTAGTACCGAACCGCGCTTTTTGCGTGCCGTCGACTGTCGTCCTGGGTCCATCTCGCATGCCGTGTGCATGGAATGGAAGCAGATGATAAGTACGGGTGTTGCGCGGCAGAATGGAACTTGATCATTCGAGACAGTTCTTCATGAACAGTTCACCTCTGCTTCAAACTCAAGATGCATCTGCTGAACGACTCAATCTAAACTCCGAAACAGATACGCTGGACGCATGCAGTACAGACCTCTCGGGTCCAAGACTTTCTGCCTCTGCCAGCCCCGGAGTTCATGTGGTATCATCGGCCGTGATAGACGGCCGTGCCAAAATTCCAAGCCGTGGTCATCCCCTCGTGCATCTTGCATGCAAATGTACAGCCCCCACGACACCAGTCGCCCTGGAGCACTCGCTCATCTATGCGGCTTTGAAGGATTCCGAAAAATACAAATTCCCCCTTCTGTTGTGATCTGATCGCGGCACCATCAGGAAACATCCATTACGCCAGGATTACAGCTGGCTACTGCCGCTGCCAGTCCTGCTCCAGCCCTGCAGCGTCGGTCGACAGTAGCTCGCTTTTGTGACGCTCAGACTATGCGCGTTGTTGGTAGGGAAGGCCGCCCTGACCATACGGACTCTGAGGGTAGCCTTGAGTGCCGTACATCTGGCCGTTGCTAGCGTACTGAGGAGCGCCGTCCACCTGCTGGGGTTGGGTGTATTGGCTGGGAGCTTGACCAGCAGCTGGCTGGTATCCGATCGGAGGTAGTTGCGGGCCACCCATTTGAGGCTGCATCATGTGCGACTGCCCGTAGCCAGGCTGACCTTGACTCTGAGCGCTGTCGGTGCCATTGCGAGCGGCTTCTTGGCGTTGACGTTCCTCTTCTGCCTTGCGAGAGTTATCCTCCTCCTTCTTCTTTGCTTTCCATTCTTTGCGGATTTCCTTGAACTCTGTACGGTGCAAGCTAGTCAGTAGATGCAGGGCAACATGGAGTGTGTATTTGGTGTTACTAGCGCACGCTAGAACACAACACATGAACAAGCCGTTGAGTTAGCGCCGGCACGCGACAAGCGTTAGCCATGCGACCGGTAGCAACACCATCCCACACCGCAGCGTACAAGCCAGTTTAGCTCGCAAAGAAGCTTAAACCGACGCAAAAGACAACGAATACTGTTTGACGTACCTTCAGGAGTTCTCTTTGTGCCGTGCGATTGCATCGTCACGTGTGCGTTCAGGTGGTTGAGCGTGCCGTATGCCTTTTCGCAGCCGTTCCAGCCGCACTTGTACATGCGTTCGATCTCCTCGTACCGACGTCTTGGTCGCTTGTGCTGTTGCGCGCCGGGGATGGGGACGAAGGAGTAGACAGTCGAAAGCGGGTGACCGCCCTGCGTCACGTTAGGATACACTACGGGATGCGCACCAGCATAGGTACCCACCGCCGGTGGTCTAGGGATTGAGTGCGCTACCATGTTGGGCGCAGCGCCGCCTGAGGTCGCTGGCGAGTGGCCATACATGGCTTGCTGTTGATAGTGCCCTGCCCATTCAGGACGCGCGTAAGATGTCATGGGCTGGCTCGCGTACTGCGGCATGTGTTGCTGGTCTTGTGGTGGATAGGGCGAGTAGCTTTGTTGTGGAGGATAACTCGGGCTCGACTGTGCGATGGAAGGATCTATGGGAACTTCTGCGTCAGATTTGTTGCCATGCGCGTGATTGTTGATTTGTTGCCCATCGGGCGTGGAAGAAGACGGACTTGATGTTTGAGCCATGTTGCTTGGGGTGCCCGACGCGTAGCGGTTTGGCTGGTGACCTTCGTAAGAGCGAATGTACTCTGGAAAGCTGCCCGAACGCGCTGATTGAGGCAAGCCGTAGCTCGAGTCCGGTGTCGCAGACGCGGAGTAGTTGTTGGAAGGCTTGTAGTCTTGCTGACCCGACTGGTATTGCACAGCAGATGCTTGATCTACAGAAGAACCTTCAGACTGGTGTCCGTTGTACGGCGCGTATGGTGAGCTCAAACCTGACTGCGGGTATTCGGACTGTCTACCATCCATTGACTGAGGGTGGTCTTGGTGTTGGCCGTGCAGGTGCGATGCTAGGATCGCGCTTAGAGAGGCGTCGTTGGTCTGAGTGTGTGGCGTGGTGTGGGCTCTGGACATAGAGCAGAGTGCTTGGTGCAAATCCGATGCGATAGTCTAAACAAAGACGCGATGACAGCGCGCCGTCGAGTACAAGTGCCCGCTGATGTAGGCCGGAGGAACGCTGTTGTTTTGCAGGATGATAGCGCTCCCTCGGTACCTCGAGAGCGGATGCTGTGCAGATGGCGTCCGTCCAGGAAGATCCACCGATCCTTCTAGCGTGGACGGTTCCAAGACACAGCGACTGGCGAGAGCCAGGTGGTGTGTCGAAGCTTTCAAGCTTTGCCCGAACCGAATTTCCGGCGCAGATTCGTCGAGATGGAACCAAGACAATAGAGGAAAGGTCGGCGTGATTTGTGATGACAGAAGAGCGTGCTAGATGAATGGGATGTAGCGCGCTTTGTAGCAGCAAATCGTGGCGGGTGCCCTGAAAATAGCGCTGCGTGACGGCGCTCGATATGGCTGGCTCAAGCAACACGGTGAGGTAATGGTGCCGGTCTTGACGATCACGTCTAGCTGCCGGAGCGGGACTCGCAAGTGAGGCAAGAAGCGTGATGTGAATTTGACCAGAGCCTGCAGGGGTGGCGTGGGTGAGAAAAAGTGGGCTGTGAGAGACACCTCACAGGCGAAGATCACACGCCGACCAGGGTTAGCCGGCAATGCTTTTGTCGCAATGCAAATTATGCGAGCGCAACGTCGGATGGAGAGCTGCCTTTTTGCAGATGTGGAAGCTGTCTCGGCTGGAGGTCTCGGTTGTAATGCACGCTCGAGGATAGAGTTTCGAGAGATGTCGCCTCCAGCAAGAAGAAGACGAGGTTGCGTGGAACAGCGCGTGCACGGGCGGGCTGTGTGCTTGGCGACGAGAAATCTGCCGTTGAGCCGCGGCCAGCAGCAAATGACGGCTGTATGGCGGGCAAAGGACGACCGGCTGAATCCCGTGATTGACAACAGCGCAGCGAGCGCAGATGTGTGGTGTGCACGGGCCGAAGGTCGTGCGGTGCAATTCGTGTTGTGGTGCACGGTGTCTCTGGCTGCGCTGCAACAAAGAGTGGCCGTCAAACGCGTGCTGCCGGCTGAGATCCCCAGGCGCAGAGCTGTTTCTGCGTGTCGTGGAGTAGGGTAGTCGTGCGTGCTGCGTGGGTATGTGCTTCAGGTTGCGTCGGGAGCGGGCACTAAAGCGCGACCTAGAGCCCAACAAGGCAGTTCGTGTCTGTAGCAATCTCAGAGCCACAGGTGCGCGAATGGCAGTGGCGAGGATAACCCGCACGCTGGAGGTGACGACGCGTTTCGCCAGTAGTGAACAGGCAACCGCTGGCAGTGTGCGGGAGTGCAGAGCAGCGCTCGTGCTACGCGTGGCTCTGTGATGCGGCGATATGATGACCTTCTCAGTAGTGTTGATGAGGCTGAAGAGATCTAGCGCTAGCTGAGTGTGAAAGGACGAGGAAAGAGAAGAGCTTGACTGAAGCGAGGCAAGTGCCAAAATAAGCGGCCCGCCGTGCGCGCTTCGATGACTGCACCAACCTCGAACATCTGTCGCGACAGCAGGCACTTCCTCGTCGACAGCGTGCTGCGCTGCTGCACGCGTGATCACTGCTCCGTCACCGGTTCTGCGTCTGCGTTCACGCGCTCCAGGCATTGCATACACAATGACTCCATTTGAACATGGGCGCGCTCATCAGCCCTTCGGCGGAGCGGCGGGCACTCAGCGATACGGGCTGCTTGGCGCAAAAGTTCTCTCTCGCAGCACATGGTGGGCGGTCAGCTTCATGCGGCGTGCTAGGGGGAGCACACAAACACGACTCGTCGGCCTCGCGAGTGTCCACTTTGCACACACCGCAAGAGTAGCGAGCTGGTACAGCCAATGGCAGGTGCGCAACTTCAAACATCAGCAGGCCCTGTGTCTGCTGCAAATTACGAGTGTGGAAGCTGGTTCGGCCGGACAACAAACGAGCTGTGCCGAAAATGCTTTCTCGAGGAAGCTCTATGTACGTAATCGCAGCTGTTCACAAAATGGCCTCGAGTCCTGGACCCTATTTGCTGTTGGCCCCCCGATGGCCTCCACCATCGTGCATCCACTCGTCGTGTGAGCATCGGGGAAAAGGGACTTGGTTGTACACATGACCCGCAGACGGGCGCTTGTGCTGCTTTCCATGCGCAGAATCGAGATTAATCCGGTCGCAACAAATCGCACAGTGAGACACGAGCCTGGTAAAAGGCATCGCCTGCCTGCGATACCGCCCGCCCACGAAGGCCGGCAAACGCCGTTCCCTGCGTCCACCTGGCCCTGAGTGACAGGTGGGTATGACACATTTCTTGGCCCAGCGTATTGCAGTACTGTCGAGCTTACCGTCGAGCATGATTACAATTGTTGTTGTTTGGAGCGTTGCGAGCTGAGACCCGAGAGACGGCGTCGGCACAGAGAGGATGAGAATAGCTGGCGGCAGCTGTCTGCCCGTCTGCCGTCTGATATTGATGATTCTGACTCCTTGCACGGTCGCACCAAACGTGGTACACACAGCCCGTCGCATCTGTGCTGTGGGCGTCCACCAGAGCGTTCTGCTCCTTCTCGGGGGCCAAACATGCAGCACCGAAGTCGATAGCGTCGCATAGTGGCAGATCGCGTTCTTTCTTATGTCGACGTCCCTACAAACGTGGGGCCTCGCCAGACCAGGACAGCGCATTCCTCAATCGGCACAGCGTTATGCGGTGGGAGTCGGAACCCGGAGGCCTGTGTTGTGACCACTTGCCAATATTTGACAATTTGCAGACACGCGACCAGCCAGCAGAAGAGAAGCGACATTGCGACGCGACGAGATGCAAGCCCAAACATCGAGCACGTCTTCGTCACAGTCACCTGCAGCCGCTCCTGGTCCATCGCTGCTGCGCCTTCATGGGCCTCCTCGTACAGCGAAACGTCATCACACATATCGACAATTGGTCAGTGCCTCTGCACAGCGTGGGTGGAGGAAGAAGCTCCGAATGTGTAGTAGACCGTAGACGTGCTTTGTTGCGCCCTCCTTTCCCCTCTCCACGCCCTCAACACGAACCGACATCTCGACTACTGCACGTTGGCGAGAGGCCTCCTGAACGGCCGAGGGCTGTTTGATTGGCTGACTTACTCGTGCTTACAGCCAGCCCGAGCACAAGCTCTGGTCCTGCATGTTGGTATTCGTCTCTGTGCTCGTCGCGCGCTTCCCGTCCGACTCAGACCATCATCGCACTTCCACTTTAAGTAACGGCCCCATACAGCAAACACAGCGCGTGCTTTCAACCGCATTTGCCGTTCGTGGTGTAGGTTCATAGGGCGATCAAACCAACAATGATAGTAAAATAACAAACCCGACTGCAGAGCGGGCGCCCGTTGTGATTCAGGCTGCCGAACTCCATGAGCCTACCAGGCAGAGTACGATCCTACTGGCGCGTCTCAGCCACGACGCAGCTGCTGAGTTGAGGCTGTCGGCTGGCTGCCAAGCTCAACACCAGTCCTCTCGTCTTTCCAGCATGCTGGGACCATGCATTGATCGCTGTCCAGTCCTGACTACGGTGACGGCTTTCATCAGGCAGTGTAAATCTCAACAGAGACTGCTGGACTCCTTGGAAAATAAGCGACAGCCACACCAACATGCGGATATTCCCGTCCAGGGGGCAACTTGAGGAGGCAGATGTCGACAAATCAAAGCCTAGCCAGCACGCCGACATCCTCCTACCACTGATGTGACTTCTGGGCAGTTCGCGTCCGAGGCAAGATTACACTGCAATCACCACGGGGACAACGGCGACCCGTACATTCGGGTGTTGACCACGAGGAAATGGTTGTGCTGAGACAAAACACGATTCGGTGGTATAGCACATCTCAAGCAAGGAGCGAGAGCACCGATCGGAATGACATCGTCTACCATGAGTAATCACTGCGAATGCAGCCACGATGTCGATCACCCACGAAAGTCTCCGTCGGCTGGAGCTGCTCTTCTACGTCTTTGCTAGCGACAAGTCGCGAGTCACGCATCTGCTCAATGCAGAAGTTGCCCTTCTGATTCCACGCTTCACAATCCATGTTCTGCTTTAGCAATTTGGTACTGATCGCCAGATGAACCAGATCAATGTTCTCGGCGTCACTTGCTCGCACGTCACGACCATCAGATGTGCCTTTCGGTATTTCGGCCCGAACCAACACTCGAATTCGGTAGCACCGATCCGCCGGGGTCCTGTTTTACGGATTTCGAGCCACGCTTCCCCATATCACAGTACCAGCTGCTAGCTGCTGCTGATGGTGTGCGTCGCGTGGGATAGACATGATGCTGCACGTGCCAGTTCTAGCACTCAATTGCAGTATGCCGATCAAAGATCATGGAAGGAGCATGTTCGCAAGACCATTGTCAGACCCAGCTCAGGCGCGGTGATGATGATGGCAGCACGGTGTTGCGACATCGCACAGGGCTCAACCGATGGTATCATGACCTCAGCGACGCCCTGGACTCGACACAAACAGCCGCATAGACGCCCGGCGAGTCCCAGACACTGGACAAACTCATCCCGGCACGCTCCGAAATGCTCGTGTTCAAGCACCATGGACTCTCAGCATCTGGGACCAGTCAAAGACTTCTGTGAACGCTGACCTCGTATGGCATGTACTATCAAACTGCCTTACGAAGCGTTCTGGGCCAGCGTGTGCCTCTAATCCAGCAAAGCGGTACGGCCGAGCCGACAACCATCTTTTCGACCTCACATCTCAGTCACGGAGCACCAGCTCCGGGACTCATCATGGTATTGTCTCACATTACTGCAGCATTAGTGCGAAATCTGTGGTCCGAACCGTCAACAGAACTCAGGCCGATGCTACTGCTGTCTCGGAAACGTCTTCACGCCGCGTGAACGGAACGCGGTGCCTGCCTCAAGTTTTGGCGCTACATCCTTGCCGTCGCTACTGATTGACTTCTACTCTTGCCTCGGACGGCGTCCTGCCAAACATGTGGGCACCCACACTGACGGGACAGTAGTGCGATTAGGGTCAAGGTAGGAAACCGACAATGCCCAGCTCGTGCTATCATTCATGGAAGCACGCAGATGCTCCTTTTGGAGTGCCGCTGATAATTCCATGGCAGCGGACCGTGCAGCAGAGGCATCTTTCTTGGCACTGGCTATGGAATGGTTCAATCATGAACGCGGTGCTGCAGCCTGGTTGTGCCAGCAATAGTCACATTCAGCCCGAATGAATGAAGAAGCTGCCCAGATGGACAATATCACGTCATCTTCCTAGAGTTCGCAGCTCTGACATGTACACAACATTGCTGTCCACGATGGGGAAAACAATAAAAAGGTGCATGCTGGTGCGTAATGCCGTGGCTGATCACTTTCCCTGTTGAGGCTTTTGCTGGGTCTAGACTCTGAGTGGATTAACGCGTGATCGTCACAGCACTGGTCACAGCTCACTCAATCTTCAAGCACGACCTCCTACCGGAAGTGCAAGGTCTCTGATATGGTGGTCTTCGTGGTGACGATCGTCCAGGAGAAAGTCGTTGAGTCCTTGGTATTTGTGTAACGGACGTTGGGGCGGTCATGCCAACCTGTACAAAGGTCGACAGGCTTGCGGCCACGATGATGATCGCGAGGCGCAGAACTGAGCGCAGTGAGATGCCATCTCAGAAGTCATCAAACGACGTGGGGTGTCGAGTGGAACAATTTCGCACGCTTCTTTGACCGCTAGCATCGTGCAGATGGCAAGGGCACAGATTCGTTGCATTGGTAAATGTTCGCCGCAGCTACTATTGACAACCAACATCACTTGTTGATGATCGCTGCCGCTCACCACATGCAGCTGTGCAGACGACCAACATCAGTCTGTGAGATAGCTCGCATTTGTTTACCCGTAATAATGCCTAGGGCCGTCGACGATCCATCGCAGAGTGACACCGCGTGGACCTGCTCTCTGGACCTGATGCGATTACTGAATCTGCTGCAACGATGACTGTCTGTCTGCCATACATCTGAGCTACCTCCTACCTGGTCATGGAAACCTACACAACAACCCGCAAGTGCGACTCATTGGATCTCTCGTATCTCCAGCATCGCGGCACACCCTCATGCCTTGTCAGGCCTGCAGGTACCAGCAGTTCTTGAGATTTGCGGATCCGTGTTCGCATCAGAGTCGCCATCGTCTCTGCTTCACTAGTTGCATGCCTAGCTTCTGTCACTGGACTGCAGCCTCGCAAACCTCCTCTTCATGTCGATCATATGCCTCGGCCATCATCACGGAAAGTGCACGATGCGAAGGCAGCAGGATCCGGCACTCACTCTCGGCACTCACTTTGACAATCCAGCTGTCACGGTTTCGAGAAGATGTCTGTCCCAGGCCGCTACCGCTGGTGGGAGTGTAGCCAGCATCAAGTTACGACATGTTTCGAGCACACACACTCTAGCCATCAAGCGTGGGCGACAGCAAGACCATGGCGTGCAAAATTCTAAAGATTCCGAGTTTCGTGGTGTGAACGTTTCGACTGACTGATGCTGTGCTTCTTGTTGGTCACCAGGGCTGAAAGACTACGGACAAGCGTTGCAAGTCCCGACTGATCAAACTTGCAGTGTTGCCGCCGCCATATCTGTTTGGTTCCTAGTGGATATGAGTACGGGGGCGAGCGTTGTAATGGCCCCTTCAGAAGCAGCGCAGGTCGAAGTAAACATGGAATGGACCATCCAGTGGGTCGATCGGATCTCCCTAGAAGCAGCACGATGAGTGACAAGGACCTGAGCATCTGCGTCAGGCGGGCTTGCAATATCTTTGGATACTGCTGTCGACGTGGCTATCTTCGAACATCAATACACCCACGAGAACCATGCTTTTCAGCCCCTTTCGACAACATGACGGCCAGCGAGATGCACTCGTACTGTAACCCAGCAAGCTCGCCTGCGCCTCAGGGGTTTCACAGTACAATCGCACTTTCGTGACCAGTCGTATCGAGTTGTGAAGGTAGTCGTACTGGTGTAAAACCTCTGCTTCGTACGTGACTTTAGGAGAAGGGCTATGCAAAGGGCCAGCTAGGGGGAAGATACTTGTCCGCCACTTGTCGCACTGTTCTCAGTATGCCACATCGTGACATCTCCCTTTCGTCTCTCGTCATCGCCTCCTTGGAAATTTTGCTCTCGCAAATGGGATAGCGCAGACACGGTCAGCATTCACGCTCATCCATGCCTGCGAGTTCCTCAACTTGGTTCAACACCGACATGGCACCTGCGAGATGTTCAAGCTCCAAGATTATTGCTATCGATGCGAAGTAGCCGCCTTGCAAGTCAGCAGAGATAAGTCGTTCCCATGCCTTGTCGTCGCCAGTCCCAGCGCTTTTGCCGAATAACCCTAAGCGGGCAAAACCAGTGCTTGCCTGTGTTGTCTGTTCATGGCATTCGTTCGTACGCTAGACATGCTCATGTCTCCCCGATGCAGCCGATTTCTTGTTAGAGATGAGAACATTCACATGTGATATGCCAAAGTCTGCGAGCAACACACTGGAAAAGCACAGTGGACAGGACAAGCCAGAACGGAAAAATGGAAAGTGAGGCAGTCACAGAACATCATCCATCTCTTTCAAGCTCATCAATTCAATCTATCTGCTGCGCGCGCAGTCTGGCTCGTCCATATGCTGGAGCCGATGCATGAATTACAAAACACAATTTTTCTTTCCCAGGACGCCGTTGAACGCACTGTCAGCAGCGGTTTCATCCATGTCTAGCGAGAATACCATCCCTCTGTGCCTCCCAGTCGTAACGCCATGCCGTAATGCAGTCAATAAAGCAAGGAGATGTCGCCGGAACAGCGCTCACCAGCGACGGCTGCCACCGAGAGGAGCGTTATTCCCACCGGTCCAGCCACCACGGCCTCCGCCTCCGCCACGACCGCCACGGCCGCCGCGCCAGCCACCACCTCCACCACCACCTCCATAGCGGACCATCTCCTCAAGACGAGGGTCGATCTGCTGTCCAGCCTCACGAAGAATGCTGACAAGGTCACGGGCCTGCTTGGAGTCTGCAGAAATGTTAGCGGAGCCTTGCATTAGAGATATGATGTACTCACTGTCTGTGGTGAAGAGGGTGATGGCGGTACCCATGCGACCGGCACGACCTGTACGGCCAATACGGTGGACATAGTCCTCCGAGTTGTTTGGGTAGTCGTAGTTGAACACGTGGCTGATGTCCTTTACGTCTTTGACGCGCAAAAAATGTTAGTTTAGTGCTGTGAACAGCGGGGGTGAGTGAAGCGAGCAATGGCAATCCTTTGTCGGATGCGAGATCTGTCTTGTGCGCGAGATGCGTCGCTCATGGCAACCTTGTCGTGAATAGATCAAGGAGCGACACGCTCTTGCGCACACATGTACATCCACAATGTCTTCACTGGGCCGTGCAACATTCTCCTATTGGGATCCTTGGACGCGCGCAGCTGTGACACCAACGCAACATTGAAAGACTCATAATCCGATTCTCTACTGTTGGCAAGCGGAAGCAGAGAAACGGAATGACACGGCAAAGAAGGATCTTTGCCGGGGAAAGTCTCCAAGGATCCTGAGAAGAACAAAGGAACACTGACAGCCCTAGACGAGAATGGTTATGTGTGCACGCCGAGCGTACAGAGTGTAGCTTCGACAGAACAGACCCCGCACTTACAAGCGGGAGGACGGGGAAGGGGAAACGGGTGTAGGAGGAGGACAGCAAGCATACCGATACCACGGGAGGCCACATCGGTGGCCACCATGATTGGGCTCTTGCCCGTCTTGAATTCGTTGAGCACCCAATCGCGCTCGTTCTGCTGCTTGTCACCGTGGATGGAGAGAGCCGGCCAGCCGTCCTGGCGGAGCAATCGGGTAATTTCGTCGGCGACGCGCTTTGTGCTGGTGAAGATGAGGATCTTGTTGTTCTTGTCCTCCATGATCTTCTCGAGGTGTCGAAGCATCTTGTCACGCTTCTCGAAGTCGGAGACAACCTCAACAATTTGGGTGATGCGCTTGTTGGCGTGCAGGTCGTGCGAACCAACATTGACCTGAATAAAGTTTTGCTGGAAGTCGTTGGCCATTTGGCGAATCTCCTTGGGCCATGTTGCGGACCACATGCAAGTCTGACGATCTGGGCGAATCTGTCCAATGATCTTGCGGATTTGTGGCTCGAAACCCATGTCCAACATGCGATCAGCCTCATCGAGGACAAGGTAAGTGACACGGCGCAAGTTGGTCTTGCCAGCCTCGAGCATGTCAATGAGACGACCTGGAGTGGCAATGCAGACCTCTACACCACGTGCGAGGTCGCGGATTTGACCTCCCTTTGGCACACCACCATACACACAGGTGTTGCGAATGCGCGAGGACTTTCCGAATTTGCTGACCTCCTCTTGAATCTGGACGGCCAACTCACGGGTTGGGGCCAAGATGAGGACGATGGGGCCATCGCCTTGTGCAAGCAGTGGCTGTGCGTTGATGTGCACAATGGCAGGTAGGGTGTATGTGAGGGTCTTTCCTGAACCGGTCTCGGCAATACCGACGACATCGCGACCAGAAAGGGCCATCGGCCAACCTTGCGACTGGATGGGTGTTGGGTTGGCGAAGCCTTGGGCCTTGACCTCGCTGATCACGTAGTTGGGGAATCCAGCTTCGTCGAATGTGTGCACTGGCTTGGGAACGTCGCGACCTTGGATGGTGATGACGTGCTTGCGACGGAACTCGTCCACTTCGGCTTGCGTGCGTGCGGCGACATCTGGGTGCTCCTTGTAGAACGACTTCTCGAACTTGGGCATTGTGCTCAAGTCCCATGTCTGTGTGCGGAGGCCAGCGCCCAGGTTGTTCATGCGATCGCCGCCGCCGCCACCGCCTCCGTATCCACCGCCGCCACCGCTGTAGCCATTTGAGCCGCCGTTCGAGTAGCCGCCTCCGCCGCCACCGTAGCCGCCACCGCCTCTGTAGAAAATGTCAGCTCGCGAATCAAGTAATTGATGCAGGTGGTAAGAAAGATGGAATTATACGTAGGCCTCAGATTGCCCGATGGTCGTGCTTACACAGAAGAGTAGTTGCGATCGTCGTAGCGGTTCTGAGAGCCATGACTGTATCCGTTGTCGTACCCGTTCGAGTATCCTCCTCCACCGCCGCCGCCGTAGCCGCCGCCGCCACCGCCGCGCGAGCCACCATAGCCGCCGCCGCCGCCGCCGTAAGACATGTCGTGTGCCTGGCTGGTAGTGACTGTTGGAATTTCAGGAGTGTGCGTATTCGCGTTCAAGTGAGCGATCAAGAAAGTGCGTTGCTTGCGACAGGTGATTGTGTACGCGAGTTGAGGTTGTTGAAGAAGATTGTGTGGAAAGGTTGGGGAGAAGGAGGTTGATTGCGCAAAAGAACTTCGCGAAGGAGCCATCAGAAAAAAGTGCACTAGCCTCGGCGGCAGCTTCCGCGACTGTGCTTGGCTCCTGCATCGTCCCGGCCGCACGCACACTTACACTTAACCCCGAGATCAGTGCCGCGCCTGTCAGCTTAGAGGTAATAATTAATGGCTTTCCAGCGGTGCGATGTAGGGCCATAGTCATCAGACGCAGTTGCATTTCCTGGTAATAAGCAGTGATCGTTCGCCGGCCGCAGATTGCAAGGAGTGCTCGACGTCTGCGCGGTACTGTGCCGCTAAAGAATTGTTTAGACTCGAGCAAATAAAGTGAGTCGTGCCGTTGGCTATCGACTGCAGCACCTTGTCCAGCATCTAGACTGGTATGAAGTCCCTGCCAGCTCACAATCTCAGCTACGAAGCAGCCTTTATCTGGCACTTCATATTGACCGCTGCTGACAGCATGACACTGAGCAGGCTGTCTGAGTACACCAGCTAGAATTTTGGACGGACGAGCACCGTGACACCTCCGTCACAGTGGTCATTGCGCTTCGTTTTCTGACAACTTCACACATACTTATACACTCCTCGTCATTCTAGATCAGCTTGATAATTGTACATCGACCAATCTGTCAATGCAACTCGCCGGGCAAATCCGCAAACCCGTTGTGGGACTTCGGCGCCCTACTCTCCTCTCCCCTGGACGGCTTATTCTGCTTCGCTCTCTGCTGCAGTATGCCCTTACTCCTTTGGTATGGCTTGGAAGAACTTGTGGTGCTTCGCGGCATCGTCGTCTTCCACCCTATAGCCCTCGGTCGCTCTTGTACTACCTTTCGGTCCCCTGCTCTCACCTGAGTATTCCTTCTGATCTCCATTCGCTGCTTAGTCCTATCGAGTCGGAACTTGACAGCACTCAGCTGAGCGTCTAATGCTTTCCTGCGTTCTTGCCAGTGCTCGACTGCATCGTTTGGTACGAGGTTGCGCGACAGAAGAACATTCACACCGCCGATCATGGCTTGATAGATGGAGATCGCAGACCATTCTAGGGATGCGCGTTTGTCGGGGGCCATCTTTGTTCCCTCCTCGTCACTCTTGGCTAGCATGTTCTCCTGAATTGACTGCAGTCGGTTGAGAGCATGAATGATCTCAGGTCCATTTCCGCGAGTCAGAGCAAGGCTGAGATAGCCTTCGATGGTTTGCGTACTGACAAAATCCATTCGCTTCTCCATATCGTCTACGATAGCTGCTGCATTGTCCATGACATTGCGGTTTTTGTGGTCGCGTGCACACACGGACATGGCCATTTCGTATGTAATGGGAATCGCTGGAACATTCATCTCGCCGTGCATGCGCTGGACCACATGGCTGACTCGTTCTGAGGCGCGGTTCATGCGAAGTAGTCTGATCAGGTTGTGCAGGTTTGCGACGTCTGGATCGACACTATACGGAGCTGAAGTCAGTGCATCCCAGTACGCGTTGGCGGCCTTTGGTGTCCGCATCTGGGTGCAAGCGCGTACCAGAACCGAGAGAATTGCATTGCCTGGGTGGACCCATACGAGCCCGCCTTTGGATCTTCTGGTACGATCAGAATCTCGGGCAGCCACTATGACAGGCTTGAAGGCGTTGGCCGATGGTGTGGGCATGAAGCCGCCATGATCTTCCACGGGTGAGATTCCAGGCTCAGCATCCCCATCGTCTTCTGCTGGTTGAGGGACGTGTTGTGCCGCTCGCTCAGCAAGCGGTGCGACAAGTCGTTCCAGCTTAGTCGTTTGCTGCACGAGACTGAGAACATCGTCCCAGTCTTGCATTCGCCTACTGATAAGGAGCAGATCTGCCATGGCAACGACTAGTGTTTCATCAATCTCGATTTCCGCTGCTCGCCACTTGGTGATGATCTCCTGCCATATTCGCCGACCCTCGTTCACAGCATCGCTTCTCTGTCTTGCCATCTGAGTAGGATCTGCCTCATCTCCCATTGCGTTGTATCGTATGGCTTGCAGGATGGTCGTGTAAGTCTTGCTATCCGGAGCGTTTGCCCCCTTCTCCGGAAGCTTGCTCACTATGCCCCATAATGCGTCCATGTCTTGCGCGAGCGAGCAGACTCTCAAAGCTGCGTTTGTGTGCATTATGCTTGGTTTGACCCTGCTCGTAGGGCTGCTCATACTGTAGTATATCGACACAGCCTTCGTCGAGTGTGTTGTGTTGTGTGAGAAGCCCGTCAGGAGGCGCATGTATGTGTAGCTATCTGGGAACTGGCCTCGCTTCTTCATCTCGTTGTAGGTGTCCATGGCTTTCGTGACCTGGCCGTTCTGCATCTGCCATGCTAATACGTGGTTCCACGACACTGTGCAGGTCATATTCCTGCTCGCAAGTCGGCATAGGTCCAAGGCCTTGTCGGGTTGGCTGCAGCGCAGGATGTAGTTGACATGATCGGCCAATTTGATGGGATCCCGCAGGTATTCGAGCTCCTTTCGCAGTGCTTTTTCGTTGGCAATCACCACTTTTCCTCCCCTTTGATGCGGCGTACTCTCAAGTGTGGACTTCTCGACGGGCACCAACACCGATAGTGCATCTTGAGCAGGCGCATCTCTTTCTACCGCCATGGCAAGACGTCGTCGTTGAGATCTGTTGGCCGTGATGCGGGGCGTGAGGATCAAAGGTCGCGCGAAAGCCGCAGTCGCAGACTGCCCATCACTGGCAATGGCACGGAGTGCGCGCGACACACACGCTCGGCATTCCAGCATCCTGTCTTTCTCCTGATGGCAACACTCACAATTGGATTTGAGCCAAAAGTTCAGGTCGCGATGGATTGCCGGATGACGTAAGCGAACGACTCCAGCAGAATTCATCCACTTGTAACACATCTCCTACTCAACAGCATCTGACCATCTGAAAGCGGCTGCAGTCATTGCAATCGTGCGCTGCAACAGCATTTGCAGTGTCTCAGCTTGAAGTATGAAAATGTTGCATTTCCTTCACGTTCTTCGTGATCGATGGCTCCTGCCGATTGTTGCCCCTGACAACCGCAACTTCCTCGTTTTTGTGTCGCAGAATCATGGCACGCACGAAACGTTTCACTGAACCGCGTACTCCTTGTAAGTTATCGTTTGCATAAAGTGGCTGCAATGTCACGACACTCTCCCGTCATGGACAACATGAAGCCCACCGCGTTGTTCGACGTCTTTTTGCGCCTACGCCCAAGCCATGCCAACGCTGAGCGCTTCCTCGATGTGCAGGACAGCAACAGCCAGGACGAACTGGCCACGCACATTACGATCAATCCGCCCACAAATGACACGCGAAGGAAAGCAGTCGAGACATTTGAGTTCACTGGCGTCTTTGAAGAGCATGCAAAGCAGCGAGACGTGTTCGACAACACAGGAATACTTCCGTTGATTGAAGGCGTCCTGGGTGAGCCTGGCAAGCAAGGACGAGATGGCCTGATGGCGACGTTGGGTGTGACTGGTTCTGGAAAGGTAGCACACTGCTTGAATGTGGGACAGGACATTTCTGACGCGGAATAGTCGCACACCATCTTAGGCGATCGAAACCAGCGTGGACTGACACAGCTTACGCTGGACGTGCTCTACCAACAACTTGAGCCATATTTGGCGGACTCGGACACCGACGTCTTTGCCTTCAACTCTATCCAGACGGCGGATTGTGCAGAGTCGCAGGTCTACCGCGCCACAGACTTCCTTGACAGTGTCTACGACAGTGGAAATGTCAGCCGCCTGTCAAGAGCAACCACGCCAGCATTTGTACGCGATTCTACTTTACCAGCTGCCATACCAGGCTCTTTCCCTACTCTCAACGAGCAACACAAGTCACAAGACGCTTCAACCGTCTACGACCGACTGTATCCTGAGATCAGCGAACATCAAGTCCCCATCACTTCCCCTACCCCTGCATCCTCCAAGTCACATTTGTTACGATTCACACGCAGTATCGCGAAGCTTACACAATCTTTCCATCTCCAGGAGTCGTCTTTCATGTCTGCACCAAGTTCGAAGCGCTATGCCCCTCGTGTTTCTGAGTTACCCTCCAGCCCCCTTACCGACGATATCGAGCTCGAGATTGATGACAGTGCGGAATATGCGATTGTCATTAGCATGTACGAGGTCCACAACGACAAAATATTCGATCTGCTGGCAGCAACCGTGCCGAGCAAAGGCGCGACCAAGAGACGAGCACTGCTGTTCAAGGCCACCGAAGCATCACCCGACCGCAAGGTGGTAGCCGGGCTGAAGAAGGTTGTCTGCTCAAATTTTGAGGATGCTCTTCTGGTTCTCGAGACTGGTCTTCGAGAGCGTCAGACAGCCGGCACAGGAAGCAACGCCACATCTTCACGAAGCCACGGTTTCTTCTGCTTCGAAGTCAAGAAGCGACACCGCGGGCATGGTGTACCTGGACCATGGTCGAGCAGCACCATGACCATTGCCGACCTTGCTGGTAAGCATCTACCGCACAGACAAGGTTCACATATACTGATGTGATTTTCAGGATCCGAGCGCGCTCGTCAAGCGAAGACAGCCGGTGCTTTGCTCGCGGAAGGAGGTGCTATCAACACCTCTCTCATGTACCTCGGGCAATGCATGCAGATGCAAGTTGAGAATGCAAGGTCCAACATTCAGTCCATTGTGCCTTTCCGACAATGCAAGCTCACCGAACTGCTCTTCAGCGACAGTCTTGCGCCAGGAAGCTCGAATCACCGATCGAGGCAGAAGGCTGTCATGATTGTAACTGCTGATCCCCTTGGGGATTACAATGCAACGAGTCAGATCCTCCGCTACTCAGCTCTCGCCAAGAGGATCGAGAATCCACGAGTCCCCAGCACGACACAGAGCATAGGTCTCGCACCCGGCTCGCGGAGTGGGCCAATGTCTGGCCGCGGCACGCCATCTGCTGTCACGGAGGATCTCGAAGCTGCTCTGGAGCAGATCACACGTCTCCGCGAGGAGCTGGAAGTGACGCAAATTCAGCTTCAGGAGGAGACGAATCGCAGAATGGAGGCCGAAGCAGCGTGGGCGAATTCTGAACTCCGGATCGACGAGATTGAGGCAGAGATCAGAGAGGAAGTGTTTGCGGAGATGGAGACCAAGTTGACATTGGAGCAGAGGAAGTGGCGCGCCGCGAGAAACGAAGAGTTGGATGAACAAGACGCGCACATCGATCGAAAGCTGGAAATCATGGCGAGAGGAATCTCGGTGTATGAGGATGAGAACGACGACCAGGAGAATGTTGCACCACAACCTGCAGAGCAGACGGAAGATGGCTCAGTGGACGATGTTGCTCAGCGTGTTGGATCTCTGGCGCTTCGAGGGACGGGTAGGAAGGTCTCTGGAAAGGAAAATCCCCGTGTGAGCGAGCTTGAAGAAGAGAATGCCAGACTGAGAGCTCAACTTGCTGCGAATGCAGAGAGGGAGAAGGGCTTGAGGAGTCCGAGCAAGAAAATGAGAGTGCTGAAGACGAGAAAGTGGGAGGGCAGTGGGATGGGGATTGACGATGAGCTTTGATTGTTCCGAGCAGTTTCGTATTTGTCCACTGTGCTTTGACATACCTCACGATAGCATTTGGCACGACAGGATGTACAGAACTGTAGCGAGCGAGCATGCGCAGGTCTAATAGACAGTCCTGCGCCTTCCACCTTTTGAGACTAAAGGATTTTCTTGAGTGGACACGATCTGGCTCGTCTTGCCTGAACTTGATTTGCCTCGTCTTGCCTGAACTTGATTTGCCTCGTCTCTCGGTCGGTAACTTCGGCTTGAGCAACCAACGTTTCTTCTCGCAGCCACGCATCGAGTGGTGAAGTGTCCATGTCAGTACATAATTCTACACCTCGTACGGCCTGCTGGCTGACTGTGCGTCGGGCGGGATGGTACGGCGTGACACGTGTGCTACCTCAGCAAGTGGTCAAGGTGGTGATGAGTGCAGGAGACCTGATGTGACTTTGGGAATTGATACAGGGAGAAAGCAGTCAAGCGCTTGGGCTGCTGCCGCCGGAGTGTGAACCTTCTTCTTGACTAGTTCTACCCTACGCCTTTGTTGCTCGAAGAGCTGCGAGAGTCCGAAGTACCTCCTCCTCCTAGTTCCCATCACGACAGGCCACCCTCCACCGTGTAGAGCATAAGAGAGCTGCGCACCACCACCTGGCGGGACATTGACTCACTCCGACGACGACGACGACACAGCCAGAAGTGGGCAGCAGCAGCAGCAGTCCGTAGCTGCGTGCGACGACGGGCAACAATTGGACAAGCGAGGCCGCTGCTCACCCACCACTCACTCCTCTCTCTCTCTCTCTCTCTCTCTCTCTCTCTCTCCACATAGACTACTTCTACCTCTGACGCGCTGTGGTGCCCAACTGGTCTTCTATGGACATCGCCTCCTCGTTGGCGCCCCACCACCACGACGACGACGACGGACACGGACACACCACCGACACCTCGTCGTCTGCTCCCGCGCCGCGATATGACCACCAGATAGCGCAGCCTTCAGCGAGCAGCGAGCCCGCGCAGCAGCAGACATCCTCGAACCCGCACAGCATCCCCTCGACGCCCTCGACGCTCAACAAATACGAGCCCTGCTACCACTCGTCGCCGTCGATCACCTCGCGCGCGGCGTCCATGAGCATCTCCACGCCCAATAATTCACACGACCCTGCCGGCCACCCGCACAACGTGATCATGGATTACAATGGCAGCCAGATGGACGTGGACATGGACGCGGACCCCTTCAACCAGCAAAAGTACTCGCGGCCGCCGGCTGCCAGCAGACTATCCTCGCAGTATCTGCCCGCTACCACGCAGGACGATGGCAGTGCCCGGGCGCGATATTCGCCCATGAATACCTCGCCCACCACATATACGAGCCCTCCGCAGCAGCAGCAACAGCAGCCGCAGCAGAACCTGGGCGCAAACCTCACTCAGTACACCTCGTACACCCCGCAGCAGTCTGCGCAACAGTCGCCCAACAGACAAAGCCAGTTTGCCTCGCCGACGCAACAAGGCCGCTATTACGCTTCTCCGCCCGCCTCGGCGCGAGCACACACCAACCAGCTGCCGCCCCTGCAATCGACGTTACAGACGCCGACCACATACTACCCGCAATCTGCGACGCAACAGCTGAACGCGGTATTCGGCCACGAGGCTCACGAGCCCGAGAAAAAGCCGCCGCAGTCCTCGCACAGTAGCAACGCAGTGCCGCAGTTCTCTCGAGTCTACAATGCTGGCGACTTGCACGCGCAGGTCAATGCTCAGCCGCCCTTCCGGCGAGCGAATCCGGAAGGTGGTTTCATCAGCCCGCTGCAAGCGCTGACGACACATCTGCCGGCCACATATCGAATTTGCAATCCTGCCTTCCAGTACGAGTCGTCGAGGAATCCGCGCAGAGTGCTCACGAAGCCGAGCAAAGGCGTGAAGAACGATGGGTACGATAATGAGGACAGCGACTACATTCTGTATGTGAACGACATTCTGGGGTCGGAAGAGACGAACCACAAGAACAGATACTTGATTCTGGATGTGCTGGGCCAGGGCACGTTCGGGCAGGTCGTCAAGTGCCAGAACTTGAAGACACAAGAAGTCGTGGCCGTGAAAGTGGTGAAGAACAAGACGGCATACTTCAACCAAAGTATGATGGAAGTGTCAGTGCTGGATCTGTTGAATGGCAGAATGGACAAGAACGATGACCACCACATCCTGCGCTTAAAAGACACGTTCATCCACAGGCAGCATTTGTGCCTGGTCTTTGAGCTGCTCTCAGTCAATCTGTATGAGCTGATCAAGCAGAATCAGTTCCGGGGCCTGAGCACAACGTTGGTTAGAGTGTTTGCGCAGCAATTGCTCAACGGATTGTGTCTGCTGAGCAAGGCGAAGCTGATACATTGTGATCTGAAGCCGGAGAACATTCTGTTGAAGAAGTGAGTTGCGACAGTCTCGGAGCGTGAGGGTCCACTGCTAACATATTCCTAGTCTCGAAAGCCCAATCATCAAAATCATCGATTTTGGTTCCGCATGCGACGAACGACAGACGGTGTACACTTATATCCAGTCACGATTCTACCGATCTCCCGAAGTACTGCTCGGCCTTCCATACTCGGCTGCCATTGACATGTGGTCGCTCGGCTGCATCGTTGTGGAGTTGTTCCTTGGACTACCGCTCTTTCCGGGCTCGTCAGAATATAACCAGGTCTCGCGGATTACGGAAATGCTCGGGCTGCCGCCGACGTGGATGCTGGAAGTGGGCAAGCAATCGGGAGAGTTCTTTGAGAAGGTGCATGATGAGTTCGGGCGACGGACGTACAGGCTGAAGTCGATGGAGCAGTACTCTCGCGAGCATGGCACGAAGGAGCAGCCGAGCAAGAAGTATTTCCAGCAGACAAGGCTTCCGGACATTATCCGCGCATACCCTATGCCAAGAAAGGGCATGAAGCAGAACGAAATGGAGAGAGGTGAGTGTGTCGTTCGGTGAAGACGCGGTTTGTGACTGACACGCTATAGAAATGGCGAATCGTGAAGCCTTTATTGACTTCGTTCACGGTCTGTTGAACATCAACCCGCTCGAGCGATGGACGCCCCAGCAAGCACGAACGCACCCATTCATCACCCAGCAGAAGTTCACGGGGCCATTCCAGCCGCGCATGGACCTCAAGCCAACATCACGATCACCAGCACCTGGTGTTCAGCAACAGCAGCAGGCCGAGGCTCTATCGAGGCAAAGGCAGCAGCAGGCGCAAGCCGCGCAGGTGCAACAAGCAGCAAACGCGGCATATGCCAATGCAATGCATGGTATGACACCTGGATATCCTGCCAGCCCAAACACTGCGCAGCAGCAGCACCAGCAGCAAGCCGCCATGTACCAAAACATGTACAGTCCAAGCCAGCAGGGAGCTCCACCGCCATATCCTGCCAATCCTCCCGTACAGTTGGCGTATGGCCAGCAAGTGCCTATGATACAACAACCCCCGCCCGCGGCTGGAATGCATCCGTATGCACAACAGCCCCAGCAGAATCTTTATGCACAGGCCACAACGCGAGCAGGGAGACAAAGGGCGAGCACGATGGATGGCCAAGGTAATGTCAATGGTATCCCATCGGCTTTGCAGAGAGTGGTCAGCCATCTTGATCCGAATCAGCCGATCAGGCTACAGCCGAGCCCGGCATACTACCCACCCCCGCAAGACGGACAACCTGCAAGCGAAGTCGGTAGCATAGGCTCGCGACGGCGCGCCAGTCGAGCAGGTGGAAATGGCAGGCAAGGCGGGCAAGGTCAGGAGCGCAATTTTGTCAGAATGCTGGAGGATCGGACGCTCGAGGAAGGCTGGAATGGCAACAATGCACAATGGCCTGGAAGTAACGTGTGATGAGCCAGGGCGGACACGACGAGACGCTCCGACCACGAGCAAGATGAGCAGAATGAGACATGAAGAGAAGATGCAGAAAGAAGGCGCCCTCCCATCAATACTGCCAAGGCTGGACCCGTCATCTTTCCACCATTTCCAAGGCCACAAAACTTTTCGACGCGGTACGATGCAAACACGCTGGTCAGTGTAGCCCACGATAAGCCTCCCACGCGTATGCAGCTTGGCCGCTCAGTCATCCTCATCACATTATTGCTACATGTTCTATTTTGCGCGCTCGACAAAGGAGGTGGCTATGTCGAACCGCTGGATTGCCGGGACATCGTTCGAGTGGATCCCCGGCCAGATGAGTGAGCAAAAGCCGTGGCACTCTGTTCGTTCGACACGAGGTCCAGCCTTGACCACCACAATCACAACAGACACAAATGGCCGCGCAGACCATGGAGGCTGTGCGGCGGTTACAAATGGCCAAGGTATCGCGAGGGTCGCGCAATTTCAGCCCGCAGTGCTGTCAGGGAGGTCTCAGAATATGGATGCAAGATGATCATCACTGTACTAGCACCACAAAAATGTGTGCATTCTTGACTGTTGTATTGGTAGGCACCTGTACATGCCTGGTGGACTGTACTTTTATGGACTTTACTTCTGCCATTTGGTCTCAGCCTCTCTCCATTGTGCGCCGATGTGCATATGCTAACCATGAAGTGTGACCGCCTTACATCTATGCCTCTTCTGCCAGCGTTTTGTTTCTCACATGAAGCACGCGTCCGACACCTT
Organism: Septoria petroselini; assembly: GCA_022559915.2. NCBI lineage: Eukaryota > Fungi > Ascomycota > Dothideomycetes > Mycosphaerellales > Mycosphaerellaceae > Septoria > Septoria petroselini. The sequence continues at coordinate 111,544 of JAFJTQ020000009.1, forward strand.
GTATTGTGGTATGCTTCTGTAGGCTGTATGCCAACCAAGCGATGCTGATCTCATGTATGCCATCGCCTCGTCCTGTTATGTTGTATTTTGCTCGCGTGATGGGACGCTCAGGTTCCTGTCCTCACGGGTGAGCCGCCTCGTGGAGTGGTCATTGGTGTCGCCTCTACAGGAGCAGTCTTCGACGTGGCATTGTGTATACCCAATACTGGCGTAGGGATCGGCTTGAGTGGCAAGGCAATTGGCACCTTGGGAAGGACGACTCTCGGCTTGGCCTTGACCGGGGCCGTGACAGTGCTAGGCATCGAGCCATTTGCATTTTCCGCCGGCGTGCTCACAGAAAGGTTCGACGTCTTCGTGCTGAGACCGGCCTCCTCGGCCTCTCTACTGACAGCTGGGGCGGATTTGATCGTCGCTGAGACTGTTTTGCCATCTGCCATTGGAAGTGCCTTCTTCGCCGCCACTTTCGCAGCTTGTGCCGCTTTTGCAGCAGCAGCATTCGTCGGCGCGCTCGTCACAGGCGTTACTGTCACTGGCAAAATCTCCGTCTTGAGCTCTCTGTTCTTCTTTGGTTTCGGGTCGGGTGCTGTGGACGTTAGTGTTTGCTTTTGCAAGAAGCTTTCTGTGACCAGTAGAACTCACCCTTTTCATTCTCTTGAACATAAAATCGCCTCAACAACATAATGGCCTCCTCACGAAACAATCCGCCATAGCATGGAAAGGTCCCATCAACGCCGGGGTCCGAATGAACGGTCATGACTCCACCACAACCGCCGAAGCGATCGTTCAGGCAGCCAAAGTAGACAGCTCGAATGCCGTATTGGCGGAGAGCAGACCCGCACATGATGCATGGCTCGACCGTGACGTAAAGGTCGGTCTCGTGGAGAATAGATTGTGGGTGTTTGGACATGATTTCTGCCAGGGCGACGAACTCGGCGTGACGAGTGCCCTGTTGAGAAGTCAGCAAGATATCAGGAATGTCGTAGAGTCATCAAGTGCAAGGCTTCTGGAAAAGATGTTGGCGTACATTCAAACTCGCGTTCGTGCCGTTGATGCCACGGCCGATGATCTTGCCCTCGTGCACAAACACACAGCCCACTGGTGTCTCGTCGGAGGCGAGGGCGAATTCGGCCATACCAATGGCCTCGCGCATAAAACCTTCATGGTATTCGCGGTTGGGAATAGGTGCGAAAACCATCTGGGCGGCTTCTGGTTCTTGTAACTTGGGGTTGGAGGACTGCGATTGTAACAAGTCGCGTTCTGTCGTACGAAGACACAAAACGCGAAGTCGCCCGGGTCGAAGGTGAGGCAGAAGTGCAAGTCTAGTTGTGGTCGGAGAAGCATGAAAACATTTTCATCAGAAGTTGCAGGTGCGAAGCTTCGGCGTTGCTATAGTTGTGTCAGCAGGTGCATTCGCGAGAAGCGCGAAAGTCGCAGAGCGATGAACACGGGGCAAGAGTGTTTGCACGAGGAGCAAGTGAAGCAAAGTTGTTGATCTAGAATTTGAGTGAGACATTCGTCACATGACACGCACTCAGCAGTAAAGACACATCGGAGAATGGCGGCGGTATTAGATGCTTTCTTTCGCTTTCATGAAGGCGTCGCTGTATGCGCGAGTAAATGCACCAATTTCCATTTCCTCCACCCAAGCGCATCCCAACGCCGCTGTCTGTCAAAGGCGCAACAGCAAATCACAACACACAAAGTCACCAGCTCCGTCGCCGGTTCCCAAGCATTCCCAAGATAGTCCGTTGTCCCATAGCCCTGTGTCCATATTTCCGATCTGCTTCGCACGCTGCATTCGCATTTGGTTCTGGATTTTGCTCCACGCGAAAACTCCCGTTGCACCTGGCCTCGAACTGTGATGAAACAAACAACAATTTCGACACTGCTGATCCTCGCTGGATGATCGCCGTCATAAACAAACAAACAAGCAAACAAAACACCGTCGTGGCTAGAACGTGTCAGAGTAAGATCAAGAAAACAAGCTGTCTGAGTGTGGTGAACGTCTCGTTCACCTGTCCTCTCCACTCATCCATTGGCAGTGGCAAGCGTTCGGCACGCCGCGCCTGTACATCCTCTTCTTCTCGTCGGTAACTGACTGAGTGTCGCCATAGTCGGGAACTTTCTCGTCAAGCTGAACGATGATGGGGTTCCCATCATCATCACCGACCCAGTTGGCTTGCCCGTTGTCCAGAATCTGGAACTGTTGACAATAAGGCGACGGTGCTCCTTTCACACGACGCTCTTCGAGCTTGACGAGGTACGGAAAGACGTCTAACGTGCTCCAGAAGTCTTGACCAACAGATTCGTCGTCCCCACGTTTCTGGACAGGAGGCTGGCCGAAGCGTCTCTTAGCGTCGTCCATGACCCGATAAGACCAATATCCATATGCGGAAGCGGGGCCTATGAATGTGGCCGTGGTAGATGGCATATCCAGTGTTTTCGTGATGATCTCGGTACCATCGGGTGATCTTGTCGACGACGGCTGGTCCTTAGTGTAGGGATCGGTCTTCGTGGGCGCCGGTGTCACAGTGACCTGCGCCGATGTGGAAGGTGGCAGAGTAGTCGTCATCCGAGTGCTGCTGATCGTCTTGGTTGACGATGTGGTGGTAGTAGTAGTGATGGATTCGGTGACATAGATGAAACCTTCCAGGAGAGTCTCATTCCAAACACAAAACCACGGCTTCTCACCAGGATTTGCGAGCTGTTTCCGACGACCCCACGCTTCTGGCAAATTCCAGCCTGTGCTATACCACCCTCGCTTGATCATCTTGTTGTCGTTGCCGGTCTGTATCGCAGGCTCTGGAATGACCACTACCTTGTCGTAGGATTGCTGAAAGTAGAATGCGGGTCCGTTCTGTTTGTCGTCCTGGTCCTGCACTGTGAGGAATTGCGCAAAGGAGGTGTTCATATTATTCAGTTGAGCACCGTAAGCGATGGACTGGTCATAGGACGCATATTGAAGTACAGCGCCAAGTCCTGGAGCGTTTGGAGGTTGTCCAACGACCATGGCAAGGGCTGAGTTTGGCGCCAGGTCACAGTCCCAAGCAACCCGTTGGGTCTTGTCGGTCAAGCAGTCGCTTTGAGTCTCTTCTGGCGCACCGAGTGTGAGCGCATATGTCCCTGTGGGGGGTGCGCCGGACGTTGGTGATGCGATGAGACTAGCATCGTACAACGACGTGACGACTGTGATGGAGGGGTTCCTGCACACGTCAGTACGACAAGATCAGCACGATGAGCGAAGTAGCTACTTACTTGTCACGAGCGTGTTGGCCGCCTGCCACGAAGCCACCAACCACTCCCCCGAGCAGAGCGGCAACAAAGACGAGCACACAGACGACAACCAAGATCCATTGAAATGCGACTCCGCGGAACTTGCCGTGACCACAAAATCTCGTCTTCCTCTTCTCCTTCCACGACTTCTCACCCCAGGTCTTCTTGACCTTGCCAGTGATTATGCTGTCGTCATCACTGGCGCTGTCCGAGCCGATCAAAGCCATTCCGGACAACCTCGACGAGTTCCGATGCAGAGTCGACTCGTCCGTCATCGACTGTGGTGCAGTTGCCGAAGGCTGTATCATTGTGTGCATGAGCGGCATGCTCGGGTCTGTGCCAGCCACGGGAGCTCTGCTGAGGAGTGCGGTGGGGGCGGTAGGCATGAGCAGCGGCGCCTTCTCCGGCGCATCCTCTGGATATCGCGTATATGGCGGCAGCTGCTCGGTGTGTCCATCTTCACCAATGAGATCCTGATCTTCACCATCAGGACCCAGCCGCCGCGTATAGTTTTGCCCAAGGCCAGGAAAGCCTACGGGTACAGGATTCTGTCGAATGCCGAAGTCATCCGTGTCGTCATCGTCGTCCATGTCTTCCGTCACGCCTTGAGGGTACATGGCATAGGGATGCGCTGGCACGTTGTTCGAGTATGACTGACGTCCTGACGGTGCCACAATTGTCGATTGTGATGCAGTGCTCGGACTTCGGCCCATTGTCGTTTGTGGATAGATGTTGTATGGATGACTCGGCCCAGCACCAAAGCGCGGGCTGTGGGTGGGCGCAAACTGTGATGAAGATGCAGAGGATATGGATCGCCGCACCACATCGTCTGGCTCAAATTGTAGGCTACTTCTCCCCACGATTGGGCTATCATCTTCGGGACTCGCGAACGGGTTCGGATATGTCCTGGACTTCCTCGTCGAATTCCTGCTTGTGGAGGCTGGCATTGTCGGCGTCACGTTTCCTGGTGCATAGTGTGCAGATACCGTGCGTATGGGCCGGCCGTCGACCTCAGCTTGGCGTAATTGCGAAACCCCTTCATCTCTGTCGACATTGGGTCGGAATCCGTCTGCGATGCCATCCCACTCCGCCCCCTCGTCGTCCACTTCGTGCTCGTCTCCAAACACATTTACGCGCTCCTGCGTCGGCGTCCCATCGCCGTCCAGCATTGATCGGCGTTGGTCCATGATCCTGGTGACTGTCGCCGGCCGGATGGCCTGCTGCGCCTCCTCACCCCAAAACAACTCTCTCGCCGTCGTCCGGGAGCCGTTTTCGGTCGCTACGGCGTTGTGGGATGGTGCTCTCGAATCTCGGAAAGAAAGGGGGTATAGCGAGCGTGTGTGGGTGTGGTGGTTGCTGCGGTGGATGATGTGTGATGTGAGTGAGAAGCGGCTGGATGGAAAGTTGCCAAAGATCGTGCCTGCCTTGCACGACTTCTGCGTAGTGGTCGGCTCTTTCCGCAAAGCGCAAACCTTGATATGCGGTCACTTCTCAATGCTCTCGTATCATACACTTGCTACTTCACACCATACTTCTGCCTTCTCTCGCATAGTATGGGCTGCAGTGAGCTGTTTGCGACAGGCAGATCTATGACGGCTTTCAGCAGGAGCATGAAGCGACACACTTCTTTTGCAGCGGCACTGGTTCCTTCGCCTATGTCATCCCGCTATCCATGGGACATCATCCACTCACTCTTCCCGAAACACATCCAACCTGCAGTTAGCCAAGCCCGTGCCATCCAGGTTCCGCACTTGGTCGAACATGCCAAGCAGCTCCTAGCGACTACTCCCGCGCTAGCTACTTTGTAGACCGCGTCCTCGCAGGGCGCATTGCTTGATCAGTGTGGCCATAACCGACTAGTTCGACCATCACAGCTTTTCTTCGAGGCAAACAAGTTTGAACGCGCTGCCGATGTCATAACGCCATCGATGACACTGAGCGAGAGGTGGAATCTATGAACGATCTACTAGCCGACACACAAGGGCAGCGTCGGACACTCTTCATTTGACTCATGCTACTTGTTGTTGCCAATTCTCCGATCAGCATATACTACAAAGGTACTGTACCGCGCGACCTCGGCCATGCCATATTGGTATCTATTGTCTTCTCCAGAACGCCTCCAATGCACGGCGCACGACCTGTTGCAACCATGCTCTGTCATTATTTACAATTTTGCATTGTGTATCTACTGCTTGATTTCATACTTCCTGCGGAACATGTCGTCCACTTCAGTCAGGTAGTAAGTGCCAGGTGCGATCGTCTCAATGCTGCCCTGAGGCTTGAAGTTGCTCTTGAGGTGAGCCTTTTCGCGCAGGTTGCAGAACTCCTCGTACGTCTCGGGTGTCACGACACGACGACCCTCGAGCTTCTTGTGCAGGTCGAGCTTCTCGGCCATTTCTTTCGTGCTGCCCTTGACCTTGAGCGAGAAAAGCGAAGATGCGAGGCCAGATCCGTAAGAGAAAATGCCAAGACGCTTGCCTTGGAGGTCATCCGAAGAAATGTTGCTGATCAGCGACACCAGCGAGGCATACACCGACGCGCAGTACATGTTGCCGCATTGCGTGGGGACTTCGATCGCAGGCTGTACGCGTGCAGCGAAGCGCTTCTTTGCCAGACCTACAAATGTCTTCTCCACCGTCTTGTCGGAGATGGACGCCTCGTACGCGAGGTCCTTGATCTCTGCTGGGACCTCTTTGAAGATCTCAGCCTCTGGGTTCGCCAGGTAGTCGTTGTACAACAAGCGAGCGTAGCTCTTTGCAACCAGCTTGCAAGTAGGTGCATGGAAAGCCATGTAGTCAAAGCGGTCTAGAGGCGTCTCCAGCTCCTGCACACCATTGGCGTGTCCATTGGCCTTGCTCTTGAGCTGCTTCTCGCGAGCGTTGTACGCCTTGTAGCAGGCGTCTACAGCCTCAGTGTAGCACTTGATGGAGTAGTGACCATCCACGAGAGGATACTCGCTGGTCAGATCGGCCTTGTAAAAGTCGTATGCGTGCTTGACGTAGCTGCCACGCTGGCCTGGCTCGAAAGCAATGGGCGCATCTGGTCCAACGAGCATAGCAATGCACCCAGCACCACCGGTCGGTCTGGCGTTGCCCTTCTTGTACAGTGCAATATCTCCTGCGACAACAATCGCATTGCGTCCGTCCCACGCGGACGACTCAACCCACGCAACCGTGTTGAAGAGCGCGTTCGTGCCTCCGTAGCATGCGTTGACCGTGTCCACGCCCTCCACATTGGTGTTTCCTGAAGGCTCAAAGAGTTGCATGAGGACTGTTTTGCATGACTTGGACTTGTCCAGGAGTGTCTCGGTGCCCACTTCCAGTCTGCCGATGCTGGTGGGGTCGATGTTGTACTTCTTCATGAGCGAAGACACAGCAGTGAGGGCGAAGGAGTAGATGTCTTCCCGATCGTCGCAGAAGCTCATCTTGGTCTGACCGAGACCAATGGTGTATTTGCCGGCACTCACGCCATCGAACTTCTCGAGCTCTGCTTGGTCCACGCACTGTAGACTGCTGTCAGCATTATTCCTATTCTTGCTCGCGGATTTAGTAGCGACTGCAGTGTGATTGGCGACTTTTCCAGGCAATTGAACGCTGCAGCTCCACTCTGCGAGAGTGCTGCTGAGCGGCCTCAATGCGCCATCGATCGCCAATCGCTGTATTTCACAGCACCGCAGGCTGAAGGGCTGCAACTGACCTGGCTGGGGAAGTACAGCTCAATGGCCTTGATTCCCACATTCTGAGGTCGCTCAGCCATGGCGTATGACTTGGAGTGCTGTGTGATCGCGTGTGGTGGGCGCGTTGGACTTGCGTGGGATGCGGTGAGGGAAATCGGCACAAAGAAAGTGCGACGGGTTTCGTTGCGATTGTTCGGTTTGCCTTTTGCGGGCGAGCTGGCAGTGAGGACGATGAGGAGGAGAATGAGGTAGAAGGGATGAGGAGGAGAGAACAAATCAATACTTCAGGTTTACGGCGGACAAATTTCTTATGATGAAGGCGGAAGGCACCCTGCAGGGCAGCACGACGGTGTAGGGGTTCAAGCGACGCTATTTTGTTTATCGAACGATTTCTCGTCTCAACGCGCCATCGGAGTGGTACGATTCACCGTCGTCGCAATGGTCATCTCTCATCTCATCTGCACCTGCTGTCCATGTTCCGTGAATACCTGGCATTTATGATCACATTGTTGTTCCTGGCTGCACACCACAAACCACAAGCATTATTATTGTTTCCCCTCGCTTGCTGATGCGGGAGGGACGCTGCTTCTGGCCAGCGACGACCACGACGCAGGAACAGAACAGCGTAGTGTGCACCACTCGCCCAGCAGTGAGAGGCGTGTCGTTCCGCCCCGAGCAACGTTGACCTGATCATTCTGATTCGTTCACACGATCAGCAGGAGTTGGTACCATGTTCAGGACCGCCTGAGGATCTGGATCTTATCTTATCTGATACGATTGATTTTCTCTCGATGCCTCGGCCGAAGTCGGAACCACTCCAACAAGCGTTGAGGCACTGGTCTTCAAGCTGCGGGGCTTCTATTTCAAGGACTTCCTATCCACCAAAGATAGAAAAGAACACTACTACCATCAACCGCGCCATCAACCTCAAGACGTCTGACCTCCGGACTAGGAGGAAATGTAGTCTGGAAATGGAGGCGGCCTCACGCAATGGTGTAGGATCCGTGGGCGCAGGCCGCCTGCAGGTGGAGCGGCTAGAGAGCCCTCTTCACTCGTTCGCTACGGGAGTAGTGTCTCGCGGTAGCGGAGGGATGAAAGACAGCTGGGACGATTATTGACACCCGACAGCGCAGGTCTGATAGTGGTGAATAGCACCAACAGCGACATGGAGAGGTCTATGACAAGTACGCCAGCAGCGTCGAGCAGCATTCGCCTCGATAAGGAGAATCTGCCATATTTGCAGCGTGCCGAAAGACTATCGAAGGCATATCCGGCGCTACGGCCGTTGTGGCAGAAACTGACGAACGATGCAGACGAGGGTCGAAGGCTGATAGCAGAGCGCCATGCCAAATGCCAGGCTTCACCTGCCCGTTGCGCAGTGCTCATATTCCACAAAGACCGCGTGGAGCGCGATGCGATGTTGTACACGTCAGAAGAATTGGCGCACTATCTGCGCGAGCATCCATCTGGGCAATTCAGACGACTATTCATCATGGAAGACACCGAGCCTCGAATGGTCGATACACTTGGACAGAATCTAGGTATAAATCCTCTCATATTTTCCGAACAACTCAACACCTGGAACTACACGGATTGCAACTCGGTCTCCCATCGATCGCTGCCGTCGATGGCTGCTCCCGAAACGCTCTTCAGCCTGCGTTACTACGAGATTCGCACATCGGACGATGCGGATACTTGCCAACACAACGACAAGCAACATCACAGAACGCGGATGACGCACGCAATCAATCGTCGGAAGATTGAACAATGGCGGGATTTGGAGTTGAAGAGCATCGAGCCAGATAGCAAGCACTTCTTCATCAGGCGGTGTGCATCTTTCTGGACGTCCTCGCCGGAGCTACCTGCTCTAAATTGGGATGCCGTGATTCTAGTGGATCCACCGATGCACTCTTGCGGCATGTGCGAGAAGGAACGAGGAGGCGCGCCAGGTGGACCACATCAGACCTGTCAAGCATCGTGCCTGATCTTGCAGGACCCGACGTGCTACTTAAGCCGTAAGGAACTGTGGCTTTCGAAACGTTGGAATCACAAAGGTGACGTGTCTGAAGTGCGGCACAAAAGCAAGCCGTACCATGGCGGATGTCCAACACTGGTACGACCTGCCCTCTCGAATTCAGAATTAGCCGACCAGCTCACGGCAATCGAGGAGACTGACCGCAACATGGCGTCCATGCTTGATGAAATCGTCTTTTATTGGACGCGGTGCCCGGAGCCCAATGCTCTCAAATCTATCGCCAAGGATGGAGCTGTAGCGTCAACGTACTATCTGCTCAAGATTCTGACTAAGCTATGGGACAATCAGCTCGAATTTATTGCCTATGGCGTGGCGAATTCCGAATGGTTCGCTGACGACCACGAGGCCAATATCAACGCACAATCTACACAGTCCGATTGGAAGAAAGAGTTAGCAGAGATCTCAGAGGCGACCAAAGATATCAACTACCAAAGACGGAAGATGAGCCAATTCAACCAAGCCATCACGCTTAACATGGAGCGCATGGGTATGCAGCTAGGCAACGAAAGTGTGAACGATCAACTGCCACTGGCTTTGCGCGATGCTCAGAAAGATTTTCTTGCCATATCGACACGCCTCAAGCCACTGCGAGCACAAATCGAGGACTTGAGTAGTATTGCAAATGAGGTCGCAGGGCTTAGATCATCGTACAAGAGCTTGCAGGATGGCGCATATGGCCTGAAGCTGAGCTTTTTTGCAGCCATCATCTTTCCCTTGACTTTGGTCGCCAGTATGCTCAGTATGGGTGACCGATATCTACCTGGCGAGGAGAACTTTTGGGTTTTCTGGGCTGCCAGTGTCCCGCTCGCTTTGGTAATTGGCGTGACGATGCTGTTCGACCGGATCAGAAGAAGTATGGATCAAGTGCGAAGGATGAGACGTAGCAACACGAGCCCAAGACGTAAAAGAGAGTCGAATGTTGAGCTGGGCTGATGCGGAATCCTCTCGATTATTGAACAGATGACTTGGCGTACGTATGGTGCGGCTCGAGAAGCTGTTGCGTATGGAGTATGCTGTGGAGGAGGCTGACATATCCACAGCCGCGGTCAGCCTCCGCGAACATCCGGCGGCACATCATCCACGAGATCTCGAGCACAAAGAAAGCAGTTCTGATCACAAGACCTGACTCTAATGGGCATATAGGGCCGGAACACATTGACGCGAACGGCTTTGCTACTGTTTCAAGCATCGAGACGTATCTTGGCAGCGAAGGGGTGCACAGCAGGCTCGGCAGCAGCAAGATCCGTCTGACCTCTCTGGAGTGTTTCTCCTCATCACGCGCGGATGATGGCGAACATCATGGGCTCGCCACTAAGTTGCGAGTGTCATCGCACAACATGTTGACCACTCGTGGTGTATCTACCCCGGCGTGCTGACACTCCGCGCAGATCCGTCGACAAAGTCACACCCACGCGGACTAATGCACACTCGGACCACCAATGTGGGGCAATGCCTGTCTATAAGATGTTGACTGCGCAATGGAGTCGAGTCAATACTTACTTGTTGCTGATCACAGCCTCGTGGCACCCCAAACATACATCATGGCTGCCAAATCAAAGTTTCGGGTACCTCAATTCAAATCCCACTTCTCATCATATGTCCACTATGACCACTTCAACCCTGGCAATGCGGACGCAACGCACGGCAGACAGTCGCTGTCGACCTTGGACTACTCGCCTTTGCGACGTGTCACGGGAGCTTCTTTCTTTATGGCCATCTTGGTCAGTATGGGTGGATTCAGTCAGTACCCAGCAATAAGGGCAATCCTGTCAAGCTGAACTAACCTTCGCTAGTCTTCGGCTATGATACTGGGTGAGAGACTGACACTACTGGAAGGTTGTCATACGATAGAATGCTGACATTGCTTAGTCAAATCTCGGGCTTCCTAGAAATGGCAAGCTTTCACAATCTCACTCTGGGTGTGCTGCAAAACTGATACTTTACAGCCTGACTTCTTAGAACGCTTCGGCCAGCAGCGCGACAACGGCGAGTACTACTTTAGCAATGTTCGGTCCGGCCTCATCGTCGCCCTACTCTCCATTGGAACACTGTTTGGTGCCTTGACTGGTGGCCCCCTTGCAGATTCAATCGGCCGTAGGCTCTCCATATGCTTCTGGTGCGTTGTGTTCTGCGTCGGAAACATCGTCCAGATCGCTGCCACCGACAAATGGTACCAAATCATGATGGGGAGATTCGTGATGGGTCTTGGGGTGGGCGGGCTTTCGTTGCTTGTACCGCTTTTCATGTCTGAATCCGGCCCTCGCCACATTCGAGGAGCATTAATCAGCTGCTACCAGCTGTTCATCACGTTTGGAATCTTCATGGCTGCGTAGGATACTGCTAACCCCTCCCCAGTCATGCACAACTTTGCTGACACCCCGCACAGAGTCATCAGCTACGGCACCCACGAGAATCTACGCGACAGCGCAGCATCTTGGCGGATCACCATGGGTATTGGGTTCGTCTGGGCTGTCATTCTCGGTGTCGGCATCTTGGCCTTTCCCGAGACACCAAGATATGAGTATCGCCATGGAAAGATCGAGTCCGCCAAAGCTACCTTGATGAAGCTCTATGGCGCCCCTGCCAACCACTACGTTATCCATGTGGAGTTTGAAGAGATTGAGCAGAAGCTCAGGGCCGAGGCCGCGCAGCTTGGCTTCTTGAAAGAGTGGTATCATATGGTATGTCGAGGTTGTCGGACTCTCTATTGCCGTGCTGATTGTGCGGCAGCTGTTCGCCCCCAAAATGCTTCACCGAATCATGCTCGGAATGGGTCTCCAAATGTTCCAGCAGCTCACAGGTTCGTGTTTCAAAGCTCCACAGCAACGACAGTGCATGCTGACGTTGCCCACACCTAGGTGCAAATTTCTACTTTTATTACGGCACTTCGATCTTCCAAGGCACGGGCATCGACAACTCCTTTGTCACACAAATGATTTTAAATGGAATCAACTTCGGCACGACATTCTACGGCCTGTACATTGTCGAGCACTACGGCAGGCGAAAGTCCCTCATTGTCGGTAGCACGTGGATGTTCCTCATGTTTCTGATCTTCGCAAGTGTCGGTGAGTGAGAACACCATACCCCGTGGCAGACTTGTACAGCATCGCTGACACGAGTAGGCCATTTCTCTCTTGATCGGGATGACCCCACGAACACCGAATCGGCTGCCACTGCCATGATCGTCATCGCTGCATTTTTCATCTTCGGGTTTGCGACTACGTAAGTGGAGACACATTACGAGTTTACTACGAGACAACGCTGACATTTGACTGCTTTCGACAGCTGGGGACCTGTAAGTAGACAGAATAACCTACTACTGCCAAAATGACACACTAATTGATCCATGCACAGATGATCTGGACGATCTGCGGCGAACTCTACCCAGGACGCTACCGCGCAAAAGGCATGGCACTCAGCACAGCGTCTAATTGGCTGTGGAACTTCTTGATGTAGGAGGAACGCGTCCGCGGCCGATATACCGTCACGAACACTCCCGCTGACAATCTCATGTGTAGCGCCTTCTTCACCCCGTTCATCACGTCCGCCATCGACTTCCGCTACGGCTATGTCTTCGCCGGCTGCAATGTCCTCGGCGGACTGATCGTCTACTTCTTCGTCAACGAGGGACAAGGCAGAACGCTCGAGGAAATCGATACAATGTATTTGGCCAATGTCTTGCCGTGGAAATCGTCAAAGTGGGAGGCGCCGCCACCAGAGGAAATTTCGAGGATCAGAAAGGAAGCGGGAGCGGATGACGCGGGGATCGCGGAGAATGGGAATGGTGCTGCATTGGCTAGGGGCAGCGATGAGAGCGTTGATCCGCATGCGGAGAAGATTGAGACTGAGGGTGGGCTGCCCGATGTTGCTGTACATAGGGAGCATTGAGCGATAACCTATTCAGATTCCACTTCTTATCATATGTCCACTATAACCACTTTAAGCCTGGCAATGCGGACGCAACGCACGGCAGACAGTCGCTGTCGACCTTGGACTACTCGCCTTTGCGACGTGTTACGGGAGCTTCTTTCTTTATGGCCATCTTGGTCAGTATGGGTGGATTTAGTTAGTACCTAGCAGTATAGGCAATCCTATAGGCTGGCGAGAGATGCCACGCGCTTACCTTAACAAAACTTTCTATCTTAACGGAAGGCGAGTCATTTGTACTCTGAATCGATCTTCTACCGCATATTCGGCAGTCATATTCAGAACTGTGTCTTCTCTGGCTATAGTGCTACCATGACACTACATCGAAGATTGATATTTGTCTATTAGGCCCAGGAAGCAATGCACTTATGCCAGAGCGGATGTACTTGCACCTCTTCAATCCGGGCTGTCTACTATAGGAAGTGTTTCTTGTAGGGGTAGCCTCGACTCAACGTCCAGACGTCGCTCTCGACCAGGCAGGTGTCAAGTCAAGATCCAAAGAACTTGAACAATTAAGGTTAGAAAACGTGGTTTAGGGCTGTGCATGTGCTTCTCATCGTCACGGAAATTCGGAGTGCTTACCTTATCCATGATCAAGCCTACCTTGTCTTGTGACAGCTAGCAACACTATGAAGCTTGCATGTGTCGCATTCACACGGCCTGTTAGCACCCTTTGATTACCGGTTTTAATATTACTATAACAAGACTGGTATTATTTTTACTATGACAAGCCTTGAAAGGACTGGGTAGCCGCTGTTGCAATCCCGTATTGCGATTTCGACCACGTATACATTGATATCTGGTCTTCCAATAGTCGATGTCGGCATCATACTTCATTAGCAGCAAGCGAGATCCTCCATCTTGGTACAGCTCGATCAAGTGAAGCCTAGAGACGCCAATATCACAGTTTCTCGATAGGACGGAGCCTGGCAATCAGCGGACAATACCAGCTCATACATGGTGCGGGTGTCTTGGAGACCAGTACCTGACCATATTGACTGTAAATCTCGCGCGCCTAGAAGATGCGGCTAAGTGCTATCACATCAGCACCAGCATTGCTCGCACTTTTAGGCAGCATATCCAATGCAGAATGTCCTTACGAACAACGCCAATCTGCACTTCGAAATCGTGGAGCCTCACTTGAGAAGAAGGGAACTATGCTGTTCAACCGCCTTGCGCCAGCGTCACCGGTACTCTATATCGCCAACAGTGATGGAAGCAATTTGCGCAGGCTGCTCGACAACTCCACTGCGATGTTCGAGTACCATGCAGCATTCTCGCCAGATGGGCAATACATCACTTTTACATCGGAGCGAAGAGGCGCGGGTCAAGCAGATCTGTATCGTGTGCGAGTAGATGGAAGTAGCATTGAAGAGCTTGTAGCTACAGACTCGGTGGAAGATCAATCGCGACTGTCGCCTGATGGGACGAAGCTGGCTTATGTGAGCTCGGCCAATGGGTGGAAAGCCAACATCTGGGTAAAAGACTTGACCACGGTATGTCAGCACCCACACGCGCTTCTGATGGGTACGTTGCCATGCTCATTCTTTGTGTGAATACTCAGGGCGAAACTCACAATATAACGAATACGCTAAGGTCAAGGGAATGCCGTGGAGTCCAGATGGCTATTTCGCACCAGCCTGGTCACCAGATGGCCAATGGATAGCGTTCAGTTCCGACCGTAACACACAATGGCATGGCCATGACGATGGAGCTGGTTGGGAGCATACACAGGAGTTATCACTTTACATGATTCGTCCAGATGGCACTGACTTCAAAACAGTCGTATCGAAACCAGGTCACGCTCTAGGAAGTCCCGGGTGGTCTCCGGACAGCGAAAGAATTTTCTATTACGACATGGAGCGCGAACAGACTTACAATGCTCGATCCCCAGCATTGTGGAACGATGCTGCCAACCAGATTTGGTCAGTGGAGGTTGCAACCGGACAAACGAAACAGGAAACAGACAGCAATTCGATCAGAGTCTCACCGCAGTATGTCCCTAACCACGGGATAGGATATCAAGTGCTCAAAGCCGGCAACGATTCAGGCATCTGGTATGGCGACTTGCCTGTGGAATTCGCAGTTCCCAATCGTGGAGCCTTGAACAATCCGTCATGGTCTCCAAATGGAACTCAAGTCGTCTTTGAGGTGTTTGGCGGTAAGCCCTTGAATCCAAATCGTACACAATTCAGTTGGCAGCCAGAGTGGGATGCCAAGTTGGGCAGGCAGTTCCAGTCACTTCAATCGATCAATGGCGAGATCGTTGGGCCAAATGACAACAGAACCGGCCTTGTTTTCTTTCGTGGAACCGCGGACGTCGATAGTACGAACGACACAATTCTTTTGTCCCCACAGATCAGGAACATGACTGATGGTAAGGGCAACCCATTGTCCATCCTCCAGCCTGCATGGTCTCCGGATGGACATTGGATCGCTTTTGGCGCCGGTGGGTTCTTTCAGGACCGAAGACAGCATCCTGCGTCGATCTGGAGGGTAAGAGTCGATGGAACGCAGTTGGAACGCCTAACAAGTGGACATACCAACGAAGGTAAGGTACGCGATGGCATTCACGGTTACCTTCACTAATGGATGATTGGTTCGAAGGCTTTCCGAGCTACTCTCACGATGGGAGCAAGCTCGTATATCGATCCTGGGGTCCTCCCGGAGCGCCAGGCTATGGGCTCTTCACGTATGACTTCGGCACAAACGCGTCCACTCCGCTTACCACTGATACTATGGGCGACAATCTGCCGTAAGTTGAGCGTCACAACCCCAAGCTTGTGTCAGAGGACGAATTGCTGACTTTGCACGCTTTGTCAGCTCATTTTCGCCTGATGGTGAACGCATCGTCTTCACGAGACGTATGAACGTTACCAATTTCGACATCTGCACCATAAGAGCAGACGGCACAGACCTTCAAGTCTTGACGTCGTCTGCTGCGAACGATGGACATGCAACGTGAGCCTGCACTGAGCTGTCCCCATGGGAAAGTTGCTGACCAAGTCCCGTAATAGCTGGACCCAAGACGGCAGAATTACCTGGTCAAGCGGGGCTTCCGGATGGATGGCTGAAGCTGTAACGTATCGACAGGCGGAGCAGCCCTATGGCAAGATATGGATTCTGGATGCCAATGGTAGCAACAGGTATCAGCTCACTGATAGCATATGGGAAGAGGCTATGCCGCTGTATCTGCCAGGGCAATATCCATAAACCATTTCGAGGGGTTGAGCATTTAACAAGCTCTCTGTTAAAACCAGAGGCCTGCCATGGCGTGATTAGGTAGCATGGGCAGAGATAGCTATATCCCTGACTCTGAGCTGTATATCAAAGTAGTGATACCCTTCCTCCTCTATAGTTGCAGGTTTGCAGTGACTTTTGAACTGCTTCCTCGCTGATCTTGTGCCTCGGTCATTCCTCGTCGCAACGGCTATCTTCCTAAGGAAGTTGGCGAGCTTCTCATATACTATCTTTGGCTTATCCAACCATTCTGCAGGAAGCTGGAGATGCTTGCTCTACGTAGGATGACCTCCATTAAAAAGGTCACACGTGTTGCTCGGCAGCAGACAATCATGGCGCACAGTCAATCATGTTAACAATCAAGGCTTAATCCAAGAGCCCCCTCTTCCTCATCGCCTTGAACAAGACTAAACTAAACCTCCCACCCCTTCGCATACCTCACCACACCTTCCACTCTCTCACCCTCACCCTCCACCAACTTCGCCCTCAATAAAACCCTCCTCGGCGCACCCGGAAACCTCAACCCATCATCTCCTTCGAGTCCAAACCGTCCATAGAACTCTGGCCGCCCCAGAACTACGCACCCTTTACTTCCCAACCCTCTCAAGCTCTCTTTCAGAGCAAGAACAAGCCTCCCTCCGATTCCTCTTCTTTGAAACTCGGGTAAAACGGCTAGTGGACCAATGCCATACCAGTCTGACATCGAATCGCCGTTGGGTGACGTGATGGTTACGGGCGAAGCGGCGATGTAACCGACTATGCGCTGCTCCTGGTCTTGCAAATCTACAGCGACGAGCGAGACGGTCAAGTCGCCTGTGGCGCGGAGCTGGTCGATGATTTTGGTTTCTTGGTGGTTAAGATGGGATTTGGCAGCGAAGGAGGCTCCGACGACTTGCCTGATAATTTGTCGATCTGCGGGTTGTTCTTGGCGGATCTCGATGGACATGATGATGCGGTGATGGACGAGCTTCGTCAACGGAAAGATAGAAGACATGGTAGAACTCGGAGGACGTTCGGGATATACCGGAGTGAGGTTGCAACAAAGTGCTGTACGCGTGTCATGAGGTATCATATCGATCATAAAGCTACTCTACAGGTATTCGATCGCCCTCAGTACCCCTTGGGCTTCCCGCCATGTTGCGCAAAAGCGGCATCAACAAGCTTGGGGAAGTTTGGAGTCCCGAATCCAGTGACCGCGTCCCATCCAGCTTGCGCCGGGAAGCCGGTCGTGTTGCAGCCGAAGCTTGAGCCGGACACTACGTCTGTGAGAGCCTTGTAGGCACCTGAGTAGAGCCATGGATTTAAAAATCCGAGGGTTGGCTTGCCCTTGGCGATGAGAGCATCATTGACCAAGCTGATGACAGCGGCGAAGGTTGGCGAGGACGCTGATGTACCGCCAATAGTGCGGATGGTGTTGTTCCACACAATCGCGTCACGGTTGCCTGGACAGTCGTTAGTGTGGGACTTATCAGTCAACTCGGGAAGGACTCACTCTGTGCAGACACGTCTGGATACGCTCGACCTGACTTGTTGTATAGCCCGTCATGAAGGCCCTTGAGGCTCTTGACGTAGGCATTTACGGTCTTGGTCTGGTACGAAGGTGCTGCGAAGTAGTCGGAGAAGCCACCTCCTGAAGCGAAGCGCTTTACGGCAACTTCTGGCTGAAATGCTTCCGTTCCACCAACAGTTGTGACCCATGGGCAGGACTGCGAGAAGGGTTAGAATTGGCGCGAACAAGTACTGCTTAGTGTACTCACAGCTGGGAAAGATGGAAGGAAGTGGCTGGTGTTCTTTCCATCGTTGGTGAAGCATGTACCGTCTCCGCCAACACCGGCATCACCAGACGAGAAGAAGAGAGACACACCACGCGCACCAAGCTGAGCAAAGCCAGCGCAAGCCCTCTTCGCATAAGACTGGGGAATGGTCTGCTCGTCGTCACCGTACGAGGTTGAGATGACCTGAGGCACATCCTTCTGGTTCAAGACGTAGTCGAGCCACACTAAGTACGGCTCATTGGTGTTGGTGGGCGTGTTGATGTCAGGGAGAAAGGGCGGCGAGCCCCCTGTGTTCCACACTTCCATCGGAGTGGGCCAGACGATTGACAAGATGTTCTCTGAGTCCAGGACAGCTTCCTGGTTCTTTCCGGCTGTCAATTGAGCAGCTGTGTAGGGTCCTTGATCAGCATTGCCGTTGGCGATAACGGTCTCCTTGAATTGAAACGCAGCCTGTTCTCAAGTTAGCAAGTCGTCTCCATTCAGCACTTATG
This sequence comes from Septoria petroselini, assembly GCA_022559915.2. Taxonomy (NCBI): domain Eukaryota; kingdom Fungi; phylum Ascomycota; class Dothideomycetes; order Mycosphaerellales; family Mycosphaerellaceae; genus Septoria; species Septoria petroselini. The sequence goes on from JAFJTQ020000009.1 coordinate 129,961, forward strand.
CCCCGCATACCTGAGCAGCTTCCGGGCGGAAAGTCTGGAGAGCCTTGTAAACATCCTTGCGATAGCTGGTCTCGTTGAGGTAATTGGTGTGGCCGATCTTGTTCTTGTGTGGGACTTGCGGCTTGTAGTCATAGGTGCCGTACAGTGTCCGCTTGCAGTCGGGCGTCGTGAAGGAGATGTTGCAGATCTGATCAATCGGACCGGCGCCAGAGCCCTTGTATGCTGGAGGTGGAGCAAATGCGGCCTTGCCCTGTGCCTGCCACCACGCATCTGAGTACTGCACAGTGTCCATCTGCAGCGATGCTCCGCCCTGGTGCTTTGGCTTCGTGCGGAAGAACGAGTTGGTGGGCTGCACGACGTCAATGTGGTCGTGGAGATGTGCAGGAAGAGACCACTCTGGCGTTCTTGCCAGGGTGGAGCCATCCTCATGCTCGAAGATCGAGTACGATGTCTGGAGAAGCTCCTCTGCCTGCTCAATCGGGATCAAGACATGAATTGTGTCTTTGGCAGAGTTGTGAACGCCCTGAATGCCATGCTCTTCAAGCCAGCTCTTGACGAGATCCTGCGTCTCTTGCGAAGGGCGAATGATGTCCTCGATCTCGGCAGCGGTGAGATGCTGGCCATAGCGTTGATGGCTCGGGTCGGAGACCTGGAGGAGATGCTGCTCAACAACACCCTCATTTCGTTGCTTCAGGCCGATAGAGAGGTGGATTCTGTCTGATCTGCCCGCCTCGCCGACTCGCGTCCACCCTCTGGGCACATTGTGCCGCTCCTTGACGGCGTAGGACGATCGCGAGCTCTTGGGCAGGGCATATGCTGTGGAGAGGGAGCCCAGGGCACAAACGATTGTAGACAACAGCATAATGGCGGATGGCAGAAAAGGATGAATTGACAAGTCCTGGGTCTCATTAGTACCTTATACATGTTTGTGCCTCTTGCCTTCTGTGCACATCATCGCGCGCTAGAGTCCCATTGTCACATTCCCGTGCAGCAGTGACCAATTCTCATGTTGCATCGCCGCTGCTTCGTGTTCGCGTAACAGCCTCCTTCGAGCAGGTGGATCTGCTGTCGCCATCGTATCAGCATCGGGCGAGATCCTCCGTCCACAGAGCGCGGCCGACTGCGAGATGCGCGCGATGGAGCTGTCGCCGAATGAGGCAGGTGGTGGCATGAAATGGTCGACGACTGGTCGTGAGGGAGTTGTGGAGCACAGCGGACCAGGAGCTTGTTCCTGTGCTCGGCTAGGCTTATCAAACCTTGATGTCAAGTAAGAAGCGGCTTGGCGCGCGGCGCCGGCGTTCCTGATGAATATTTCTAGTTCTAGTCCCCGTCCTTATCGTGCGTGGCCAATGATATCTGCTATCTCGATCAAGACGGCATCTCCGCCTGATGACATCTTCCAAACTGTGGTTTCGCACGTCCGAGGCCATGTCTCATATGATGGCTGTCGGGTTGCACAGCCACAGCATCAACCAAGGTCTTCCGGCGGGGAGCTGCGCAGAAGACCGCAATCAGACACTACTCAGTAGCACGAGGCAAGATTGTTACACTGATAGTCTACCAATAATGCATTTGAGCTGTGTAGCTACAGTCTACCTCATTCGCAGCTCCTCCATTCTCCTCCCTCAAGATCTATACTACTAGCACATCTGCTCTACAACGCGAATAAAGCAAGAGCAGCGGCACCAAGCAGCGGAGCAGCAGTGACCAAAGCCGGTGCACCAGCCTGAGAAGATGTGCTCTCCGCTGTTGGGCTCGCGCTCGCTCCAGCAGCTCGTGACCCACTCTCCGCGGTCGTGGTCGCAGTATTTATAGATGCGTCAGTACTCATCGACGCATCTGTCTCAGAAGCAGAAGCATCGCCAGTCTCCTCAGGCATCGACGCATCCTCTGTAGTCGTAGCGTCTGCAGTGTTGGGCGCTGCGCCCTGCTCTCCAGCGTAAAGCGACCTGACAATAGCTGTGTAGCTCGGGTTGTCGGCTAGCACTGTCGATGCACCGACCACGCAGCCTTGCTTGCCATTGTCGTAGTAGCCTGCGCCGGGACAACAGTAGACGAGGGTGCTTCCGCCGTTCATCCCATTAGCTGACCAGCCATCGGGGCAGTTGGCATTCTGGATGGCTGACTGTCGGTTTGTCATGAGCAGGTAGTCTTCTGGGCAGGAGTTGCTTTGGCTTACAAAGTCGAAGTTCTGTGGATGCGCCTGGACTGCAACAGCAGCGAGGGCGAGGACGAGGGATGCGCTGAAGGCCATTGTGTTGAGGATCTGCCTTGAATTAGATGCTGAGTCTAGGATATGAATGCTGAGTTGTTTTCGAAGTGGTTGAGGTAATCTTGCTTGCGAGATTGATTTGCTGATGATGAACACCTCTCACAGCGACTCAGCACATCATATATACACCTCCAAGACAAGAGCTCGGGTGCTATTTACAGCATTGCCATGGCGCTGTCATCTCAGCGATGATTCTCGAGCTGCGATCGACGGCTATACACTGGACGCCCTACATCCATCTCACGAGCCTGCACAGTCTGTCTCTTCTTCTTGTTGGTGGCTCGAACACATCGGTCTGGATCGTCTGTTCTGGCTGCTGCAAAGCGTTAGTGTAGAACGGCGGGCCGCATCAGGATGTAAAACCTTCACAGCCCAATGTAAGGCCACCCACGAGGATTGACAAGGAGGAACTGGGTGTGGCAGGTCAGGCAGAGAGGCATCGCTGCTTGGTTGCTCTCTTGTGAAGGCTGTGTGTCTTGAGCTCGATCTTGGGCTATGTCGGCTACTAAAGCATGGAAGGTGCAAGAGAGTCATGAGAAGTGAGAGCAGAGGGAAGAACTCCACTGATGGTCCCTCCAAGGCGTTGAGTTAGAACCTCTTTGATTACGCTTGATCTCTTCATACAGATCGTTCCGTGCAGTGGTACTGAGATAGGCAACATTGTGGAGTGTTGCCGCGAGCATCGGAAGAGGCTCGTAGAGGTTAATAAGTAGGAGTATTCAGCGAGGCCACGTCCGACGAGCAGACTGAATTCTGCTGGCAAAGTGAGTGGCCAAGAAGTTGAAATCGTGGGGCTGACTGCTACGTTGCGCTGTGATTTCACCGCATTGTAGCGAGCGAGCTAGAAGTTTATTGGGGCCACGTCGTGCTTTCGATCTGGTGGTGCTCATCATCGCTTTTATCGTAGTCAGCTGCGATAGCAGGACGGTGCATAGAGCCAAATGCTTCCTTTCATCTCATACTTGCGATCTTCCCTTAAGAATGGTCTCCGAGAAACTTTCCACAGCAGCCCTCACTCGCGCCAGGCTTCGATCTTGCAGATATCGTGCATCTTCTTCCTCGAGCCGAGATGGAGTCCAGCCAGCAGTCGTGACTGGTAATGTCAAGGACGTCGGAGGGCTTCCAAGGATGGCACAATGTAATATGCTTCCGCGGCACGGCGGCCGGTACGGACGCCAACGTCGACCAGACCAGGATCCCGAGACAACGCCGGCGACCGCAGCTCTTCTGTGCTTCGTCACTACTTTTCGCGCGAGAAGGCACTCACTTCGACATGATGTCGACGCCCGTCTTCGACTCAGCGTCCCCGAATCGGGATCGACTCACTCATCGAATGTAGCCAAACGAGACGAGACACGGTAGTGGCGGCGACGATTGCGGGAACCTTCCACGCGGAAATACAGAAGCAGAGGTAGATGGCGGAGGGCAATAACAAGAGAGCATCACGGACAGCAGATATGGAAACAGGATGATGGCAAGGCTGAGATACCGTCTTGGCGTGATCGCGTCGACCACTTCTAAGCGATTCGCTAACGAGCTGAGGAGGGCACGGATCTTCACCATCGCGCACACCTCCACACTTTACGAGCCTGCATCCTCATCTTCACTTTCGCCCATCCCCTGATCCCAGCTTGGAATGGTAGATTCGGTGTCGGTGGTATGATGTGAGGAAGAGGGTAGGAGGTGGGCGGCATCCATCGCCATACCAGACAAGGGATTGTGTGGTATGTCTCCGGGGAATCTCGGGAAGATGGCCCCCATGTTGTCCAACACAGCCTGATCGACTCGAACATGCTGTACTCGATCGACCCAGTTACCGAGCGCTGGCGCGAGTTGCGCGTCGTGGCCTACAGCTGGAATTGGTGGCTGCGGAGTTTGTGGAGGCTCGATTCCTTGGCTATGCGCCTCCTCGAATCTGGCGATCTCCGCCAGCACATCGCGATCATCGCCCTCAGTCGATTGCTTCCATCGCTTCAACAGTTGGCCGTTCAGTTCGCGGTTGACTTGCTCCTCCATTTTCATGGCCACATCCTCCGCATCGGTCATTTCTGTGCCAAGAGCCTGCATTCTCTCCAGTACTGCGACAGTGGACCTCATCTGCATGAGGGTCTTCTGAAGCTGTGTGTTGCCTGGATGTGCTATGCGGCCTTGCTCTCCTCGATCGGTAACTGCATCGACACCGCGATCTCGATCTCGCGCTCCCACTAGGGCGTCGTCAGGCCCAGTCGCGTTGTCATGGACGGCATGTGAAAGATCGATACTGTCGGCTGCCAGCTTCTCCAGATCAAATTGAAGTCCGAACCGGGCTTGTGCCAACCGGAATAGCTCACTATGCAAGCTCTCTTGCTCGTTCTTGTTCTTGGCGTGGTTGCACTTGACCCGCGTTTTGGACGGGAATCTTCCGCGATTGGAACAGCCTCGGGTTACGCACTTGAATCTGCCGCATGGCTCGTTGTGCTCCTCCCGTTTTTCGAAAGACTCGAAGCATTCGAAGCATGATGTGCAATACCAAAAGCCGTGCTTTTGATGGTGAGTCCTAGATGACGTAAGCACAGGTACGCAGCAACACGGTTTTCACAAGCACTACTCACCTGATATTGGACACATATCGCCGTTTCTCAGCACAGACACTTTGTTCCTCTGGAGTCCTCCAATGCTTATTCTCCACATAATACCAGATACATCGGAATCTGCCACAATCGTTCGAAGGGACTTCGGGACCTTTGCCACGCCTCGAGGGCCCTGGGCTGCCCCGTTTATCATCATGGTCGTCGGGACGATTAGAGCTGGAGCCTGCGTACGAGCGAGCGCCCGAGGAAGAGATCGCTCCAGAGCCTGTGGCCGTAGAGATCCGGGCGCGTTTGCCAGACGTGTGCTGATGCCCATTGGAGCCGTCGCAAGGCGAAGATGTGAAAGTGGCGTCCTTGGGAGAGCCCCGCATTGGAGACCACGCCGTTCCTGCCCGGTGCTGCGACTTCAGCCACAATGAAAGTCCGCATTCACCACTGACTGCCCAGCTAATGCAGACCATCACCTGCCACAATTTGACAATGCAGAGGTGGATCTCGAATGCCAGGCCGACGAGCCTCAAGTCTGTGCTCCATCTGCCGCTCACACCCACGTAGTACACACACCAGATCAATTCCAAACCAGCCATGATACAGGCCATGGCGGGGAATGGGCGACTGTTCTGCGGAGTCGCGGCATCAGCGTGAAGTCTGTGGTCGGCGAGCCCGTCTTGCGCATGAGGTCGAGATGGCATGCTTGCGAAAGGAACTTCAGTGTCGGAAGGCGACACTGCGGTCGTCGCTGTCAATACCATGTATGAGGTGCAGCCAGCCCTGTTGATCTGGTTGTCGACTACTGCAGAGTGAAGCCGAAGAGTGTCGAATATACGAAGCAGACGTTGCTGCGCAGTTGGCACGGGACGAAGTCTTATTAAACACCACGGGAAGAGAGAAAACGTGCTGTCTCGACGGGCGGCGCCATACTCACAGCAGAGCCGCCGCAAAACAGCTTGTATCGAATGCTAGTCACACGTAAGCTAGCTTGCAGACGTGCTGGCACCACACGCGCTGGCGCCCGATTGCTAGGCTCTGCGGACAGGGAAACGCAGACTCAAAATGCTTCCCGATCACGTAGATTGGGTGCGGGTCAGAAGCCGAAGGTGTTCCTCAGCGCCAACAACGCACCGGATGATATCTCCAAAGCTAGATGATTGATGCGGGATGTCAGTTGCTTCTACTGTGTGGCGCAAGCTCCAAGGGGAATCCACCTTCCAAGAAACCCCGTCACCACTCAAACCACGAAAGCACACAAATGTCGACTTCACAGTGCAGTGCACAGTGGGTTTGCAGCGGTCGCTTACCTGGCCCCTCGATCTCAGCGGGCAGATTGTTCGCAGCGGTGAGTTTCATGGACCACCAGCGACTGAACGAAACGAAGCCTTGAGCAAAAGTGCAGTGACCGCTCTCCTGTGTAGCATTCCCACGCGAATCGGCTTGTCATGAGACGGCGGCGCGATGCAATGCGTCCTTAAACACAGCACCTTAGTCCTGCACGCATGCCGAGCATCCGGCTCGTCGCGGCCTTGAATGATTACCAATCACAGTGTCTGTCTGGAAGCACATCCAGGCCCATATTACCATGTGCTACGTTGGCCGCCCTCGTGCGTGAGCCAGCCTTGCTTAGTCTTCTTCTTCTTGTGTCTGATTAGCGGGAAAACGAAAGAAGAATTCCTCTCAACTCAGAACCACACACACTGCGGTGAACACTAGATTCCGATCTGGTAATACTATCCAGCCAGCCAGCCAGCCCTCCAGCTGAAGATTATCTGCGACGCGTCATGTAGTATGCGGTGAGCGACAACAAGTGAGGCAGTGGTTGCCTGAATTATCAGTAAATTTTCTTCACGATGCGTGCATGCAGGTGCGCTCGAGTAGCCTCGGCGCGGCGGCTGAGCTTCGAGTGCTGTTGGCGTGGGGTGAGGGAGTGGGTAAAAGGGAAAGGGAGAAGGAGAGATGTGGCTGACCGGGCGCAGCTGAAGCGAACAATGGCCGCCAGGTACGACAATATACTGCGCCTCGGAGTTAGCGGAGAGCAAAGTACAGTCTCCACACGGAGGGCGGAGTAGGAAATGGAAGAACGGGGATGATCAAGGAGAGATAGGCAGGACAACGCGAGGTCAGCCGGCTGGGGAGGAATGCCAAGACTTTTTGAGCATTCGGCCATTCACCTGCTGCAGAAAAGAGAGATGGACATTGATAGATGAGAAAGTCCTTTCAGCTCCAGCAGAGAGCGCTGAGACACGATTTAGTAACAAAATGGCTACTCTCTTATTGCTCCTCGACCTCTTTCTTGATAACACTACTCGTGCGACCAGCATCCCTCGCGGTCTTCCCCCTCATCCGGACTACAGTCTTAGAGCGGTCTGATTGTTGCTTTGGCGTGACTGCTGCTGGGCTGAACGGGCTGGAATCACTTGATACAAATGCTCGTTCATGGCTCGAATGCGGCTGGAGCGTTGCTGTTCTGGTTGGGATTGACGTTGTCGCTGTCGATCTTAAGACGGTGCACTGTTGTGACGCTACAGGTGAGGCGCAGGGGATGTTGCCGTTGCTGTTGCTGTTCCTTAAATGCGTCGATAGGAGGGACTGAAGACGCTCGTCGGTTGTGTAACATTCTTCGTCCTTCCGTACCTCGAGGCTGCATGAGCTCAGCTTGGACGGTGTGGAGAACCTGGATCGACATTACCGCGAAGAGGTCATCATCTTTGCGAGATCCAGAGTCGTGCTGCAAATGCTGTGAGTACTCTGCTTATCCTTCATCTGCATCCATGTTATCACGATCTCGTTTCCCAGTCTTGCCTCTCCCCGCAATGCCTTGACCCTTCTTGTTGCCTCTCTTTTCATGCTCGTTCTTCATCTCTGTAATAGCCACTCTCTGCGCGTCTGCCACGCGTGGAGCAAATACCATGACTTCATCCTTTTGCGTCGCGTACTCGTCAAGTTTTTTTTCCAGAGCCTTTTCGATTCTCTGATACACCTCCACATCGTACTGCGTCACAATACTGATTGCCACTCCTGCCTTTCCGGCTCGAGCTGTGCGTCCAACGCGGTGGACGTAGGTTTTGCTGTCGGGTGGGAGGTCGTAGTTGAGGACCAGGTCAACGGACGGGATATCGAGACCACGAGCTGCGACGTCTGTTGCTACGAGAATTTCTCGCGAGCCGCCACGGAACTTATTTAACGCTCCAAGACGGGCTGATTGGTTCAATTGGCCGTGCAGTGGGATGGCGCTGCGACCGAGTGCCCGCAGCAGGAACGCAATTCGTTGCGTCTCGTTGATGGTGCGAGTGAAGATGATGCACGTCTGACCCGCAAAGTCGTGAAGGAGCGAGACCAGATATATGTCCTTGAACTTGTGCGGGATGAAAATGTAAGTCTGTCTCAGGTTCTTTACCGTCTGGTATGACGAGCTTGAAATGGACACGCGGACTGGCGATTGCAGCGCCGCACGGGTCAGGTTGTCCAGCTTTGTCGACATGGTGGCAGAGAAGAGCATAGTTCGGCGTTCACGTGGCAGAACTTGCAGGATCTTGTCCAAGATTGGTCCGAAATCCAGATCCAGCAGGCGATCTGCCTCGTCCATGACCAAGTACTTGAGCTTCTTCAGTGAGAAGCCCTTTGTGTTCTCCAGGTGGTCCATCAATCTGCCTGGTGTCGCCACGATGATGTGCGGCTTCTTCGCCAGGGCAATCTGCTGCGGCGTCATGTCCATACCGCCCACGATAACGGCACATTTGACATTGATCAGGCTGCCCAGAGCCTCGAATTGCTGGGATATTTGATAAGCAAGCTCGCGGGTTGGCGCCAACACGAGGCCGAAATAGTGGTCTTGCTTGTCGAGTAGCGCTTGCAGAATCGGCAAGGCGAACGCTGCTGTTTTGCCGGAGCCCGTCTCTGCCAGCCCGATCACGTCCTTCTGCTGCAATGCAATGGGAATGGATTCTCGCTGGATCGCCGTGGGGACCTTGTAACCCAACGATTCGCAAGCGTCGCACAGCTCTTCACGCAGGCCTAGTTCTGCGAATGTCGTGGCCACTGGCGCAACCGCATCTGCGCCATCTTCTGCATCGTCCACCTCGTCGCTGCCGTCGTCTGCAACGTCCTCAACTGGTGGCGCTGTCGCCTCAGGGTTCTCTCGTCTTGCAGGCTTCTCGCTTGTTCTCCTGTCCACCTTGCTTCCACTCTTGGCCTTGCCGCCGCCCTCATGGCCCAGCTTTCGCCTCTTGATGCGGTCTTCAGCCATGTTGCGGTATGTGAGAGAAGAGCGGCCAGAATTTCTGCGCTCGGGCGAGAGAAGTCTAAAATCCGCGAGAGATCTGCAGCATGCATCACTAGCGTCGCGCTGCATCGCAAAAAGTTGAACAGAGCATTGCACATGATAACAATACACCCACCTCATAACTCACTACACCCGCCATGGCAAAACGCAGAACCAAAAAGTACACGCACGTCGGCGCTGCCAAGGGCGGAATCCCGCAGGCCAAGGGGCCGCAGGGCATTGCAAAGGCCACTACCGCGCGCAGTCCCAAGTCGATGGTGATCCGCGTCGGCGCCAGCGAGGTCGGCCACAGTGTCGGCCAGCTGGTCAAAGACGTGCGCAGCATGATGGAGCCCGACACGGCCTCGCGCCTGAAAGAGCGCCGCTCAAACAAGCTGCGCGACTACACCGCCATGGCCGGTCCGCTGGGCGTCACCAACCTCATGCTGTTCAGCAAGAGCGAGAGCGGCAACACCAATCTGCGGCTGGCATACACTCCGCGCGGCCCGACGCTGCATTTCCGCGTGGAAAAGTACAGCTTGTGCAAGGACATTTACCAGAGCATGAAGCGGCCCCGGAGCGGCGGCCAGGAGTATCTGACGGCGCCTCTGCTGGTCATGAACAACTTCATCTCCAAGGACAATGGCGATATCAAGGACGAGAAGGAGAAGATCAAGACGAAGCAGCTGGAGGACTTGGTGCAGCAAATGTTCCAAGGCCTGTTTCCGCCAGTCAATCCCACGCGAACACCACTCAATGGCATCAAGCGCGTTCTCCTCCTCGACCGCGTTCCCAAGAGCGCATCCTCCGCCGACGACTCCGCTCCATATGTCCTCAACGTCCGCCACTTCGCCATCGAGACCCGGACAGCGAAATCGGTCCCGAAGCCCCTCCGACGACTCGACGCCGCAGAAAAGCTGTCCCACGCAGGCAACAAACGCAAGCGAGCACTGCCCAACCTAGGCAAGCTGAACGATGTCGCCGATTATCTCCTCGACCCCACCGCAGCCGACGGCTTCACCAGCGGCAGTGACAGCGAGGCAGAAACTGACGCCGAAGTCGAAATCACCACCACGAAACAGCGCAAAGTGAGCAAGCATGCGAAAAAGGCCACAGGCGCCAATGGCACACAGCCGACGAACAGCGCCCGCGACCCCAAAGAGAATGTGGAAAAAAAGGGCATCAAACTATACGAGCTCGGACCGCGGATGAAGCTCCGCCTGACCAAAGTCGAAGAGGGCCTTTGCGGCGGCAAAGTCATGTGGCACGAGTACATTAACAAATCTGACGCTGAAGTGAAACAAATGGAGAAAATCCATCAGAAGAAGCAGGCGGAGAAGGCTGCGAGAAAGGCTGAGCAGAAGGCGAATGTGGAGAGGAAGAAGGCTGAGAAGGCTGCGGCGAGGAAAGCTAGTGGTGGTGGTGAGAACAAGGAGGGTGGTGATGGCGATGGGGACGAGTCAGAAGATGAGATGGTGGATTACTACGACGATGAGTGGGACGACGACGATGATCAGTATACGGGTCCTGGTGCGAGTGACGATGAGATGGAGGGTGAAGGTGACGGAATAGAAGGGGGAGAAGAGGAGGATGACGAGGGGTAGATAATAATCGTGTCAGTATAGACATGTATCAGGTCAATCATCTGTCTTGTTCAGTAATGTATGATTCAACAAACAGAAAGCTTGCTACAAGACGATCGACAACCACCCAATCCGTGAAGAAAAGCATTGTCCATTCAAGCACAGCAGAAGATGAGGTAGAAGTACATATCGCTCGCTTCCACTTGCTGCAGCCTACAAGGAACGTTCGCTATGCCAGTTCTCTCTCACACTCTCTCGCCTTTTAATACTGGTCATCTACTCAGACACTGCTTCTGCTTGTGCATGCGCTATGCTCCGACTCGCTTCAGCTCCCAGCAGAACCCCCTGTTGTCCGGTCCATGCGCCTCTTCCATTCTCCCTTCTGTTGTTGTTGTTGTTAACGTTGATGTTGTTGATGTTATTGTCGTGCCGCAAGAGGCTATATATTACAGTTTTTACCTCAACGACCTTACTCTCGCACACCCTGCCAGTCCGCCTGCGCCATTCGCTAATCCCCGAATGCTCAAGGAAACGTGCCGAGAAGGGCGTGAATACACAAACGTCCGCTCTGTCTTATCCGATCATCTCACCCTGCCAGGCACTCGTACAGGTAGATGCAGCCGAAGACGAGGAAGGCAACGGCACCGCCAATGGTGACGACGCGCATAGAGACTCTTCCCGCCAATGCTCGTCCTCCGAGGACTGCGACACCAGTACAGCAGGCGTGACCGACAATGGCGCCCAGTGTCACGAGCCAGTAGTCCTGTCCGGCGGCCATGGCAATCGTGGCAATCTGGCTGCGGTCTCCCCACTCGCCCAAGAAGGTCATGATGAACGTCTGTACCCAGGCCGGGCTCAGCACCAGACTCATGAGATTCTCGAGTCCTGCACCCCCTCTTTTGCTTGGTGGCGAAGGGCTTCGCGACAGAGGCGGCGAGAGTTCGCCCTTGCCCCGTCCTCGTCCAGATTCGAGCTCGTATGCAGAGAGACTGTGATCGCTCTTGCTATTCTTCCGTTGTCGCATAGTGTGCTCCTTCTCCTCGAGCTCCGCTTCGACTTCGCGCATCTCCTCGCCGATGCCCGCATCCTTTGACATTGCCAGACCCTCCCTCAAACTCTTCGCGCCAAATACGAAGAAGAGGATCGCTGCGGCAAAGGTGGTGAATGTCTTGGGGAGAAGTGCCGGGAACGCATGTCCAAGCACGGCAGAGAGTACTGTCATGGCGATGAGTGCAGAAATGGCAGCACTGAAGACAAGCAGTCGCGCGTGACGCATGGCCATGAGAGCGGCCACCAGGAACGTCTTGTCCCCAATCTCGGAGAAGATGATCATGGTGAAGGAAAGGCCGAAAGAATGGAACCACTCTTGCCAGTCCATGTCCTGGGCTGCCTTGTCCAGGGACGGCGCCGTGATTGGAACTACTGCTGCAGGGACAGTGCTGTCGCTGCTGTCGCTGCCACTGTTCGGCTTCTGCGGCTTGAGATTCGTCTTGCCCTCCGTGTCGGGCATAGTGTCTACCAGCCATTTATCCCGGCCTCCAGATGGATTGACCGGTGGTCCAAAATCGTCGCTCGTGCCCGTGGTTGGCACTTTCGAGTCGGGGTGAGGAATGTTGTGCGGCGTGGGAGGAAGATTCGTGGGCTTCTCCAGGCCGTATCCGGCCTCGCCATAGTCGGCAGCCTTCTTCGGTGCTGCAATCTTTTCACCAGTGATTGCGTCTGTGCCATCTTCGGACGTGTACTTGTTCCCCGACCTGTCCTTCCCGCTGCTCTCAATCTGCTTCTCCTCGCTGTGCGGCAGTGGAGGTGCTTTCTGCGGAGTCTGTGGCCTCTTCTCTGCTTCATCGGCCGCCTTGACCTTGCGGTCCTTCGTCTTCTCGGTAATGCCACCCGCAGTGCCTGTCGTGCCCTTCTTCGGTGGCGTCCGCGTGTTGTCGTTCATGACCCCATCGTTCTTTTCAGGAATGTCCTGGCCTGCAAAGTTGCTCAGCGAGGTGGGCTTTGCCTTTGCAGCAGCAGCGCCAGCGTTGCCCTTCTTCTTCTCTGCGTCTTCCGCTGGACGGTCGACAAATGGGCCCGCGTGCGGTTTGCCGTCTAAGCCATCCACCGGCGCATCTTCTGTCCCCTTGTAGATGCGCGTCGTCTTCGCACTGGGAGGAGCCACTGCTGCGGCAGCACCGGCGGCAGCCTTGCGCGGCGAGTCTGCGCCTTTGATGCGGTTCAATGCCAGGATCTGATCGTTGGAGAGCACCTCGGTGCCCTCTGCCGGCTGAACATTCTGCGCCGCCGCCAGGGAAGGCGCCAGCAGGAGCAGCAGCGGCGAAGCTCGTCGTATCCGCATGGTGGAGGGTGTGTATCGGAACAGACGACGGAGAGGAGAGGGAGAAGAGGCCTCGACCTAAGGATAGACCAGACTAGTCCCAGGAGACCGAATCCCAATCCGCGCTGGCTGCTGACGTACTCGGGCCCTGGGTCGTGGCAGTAGTGCGCGAGACGGGGGAATGCTGGCAGATAAATAGACACTCGTATATAATGGTGGTCGGAATCGCGCAATGGAGAAGAGAAGAAACAAAGGAGAAGACGGCGATTGATGGAAAGTGGAGAATTATTGACAAAATAAAAATAAATTGTCTGCAGCTTCACGTCGCTCTCTTCTCATCACGCATGCCAGCGATCTTTCTGGGGTTCGCAGCAGCTTCAGGGGATGGTGTTTCTTGGCCTCGGCGTCGCATCCGTCTTCCCGCAACGGCAGCGAAATGAACAATCGTGCATAAAATAATCAGAAGAAAGAATAACTCCACTGCGGATGTCCTGCTTGCGCTTGGGAGATAAACTCCCATTGCATAACAGACTCGGCAAGTGAAGGTGTAGAGATGTCCTCACACAACGGATAACGGACTGCTGCTGCCTAAAAGTCTATAACGTCGCGCTCCATTAGATAAGCTGCAGCCTCAGCCGCGTTCCCGCTCGCAACCCTAACATACTTCTTTCTACTACAACAACAACAACAGAACACGCTCGTCGCAGGTTAATCGTCCTCTCGTGAAGGCTCGAATAGTTGCACCGGGGACGATTGAAACCATGGCCAAGCGCTACTCCGCAACGGCGCCTGGCGAGACACCCGTTGCGCCAGCACAGGCGACTCGTCGCACAACGAGAAGCCAAAGCGCGGAACCCCAACAAGCTGCGACGCGACGCGGCGCGTCCACGGGCAGGGAGTCCTCTGCGCCGCCCGCAACATTGAAGAAAGGTGGCCACAGAACGAAGGCGAAGGGTGCTGTGGAAGGTATGTGTTTTGTTGTTATGATCTTGAAAGAAGCGCGCTAGTGAATCCAGGCCCGTGCCAAGACTGCAATCACTGACCTGTGGCAGACCTCCCAACTGTCACCGAGAATGCGTTGGAAGAGAAAACCGAAGCTGTAGACGCCCAAATTGCAGAGCAGCTTGACATGCGCGACAGTGTTGCATCACGGCGTCGCGAATCGAACGGCTCAGTCTTCTCTGGCACGACTGCAAAGACCTCCTTCTCACAAGACGAAATCAGCAAGCTAGACCATGAAGTGATTTGCGAAGTGCTGCCCGACATCCTGGCAGCCTCGGAGAAATTAACTCGGCTGCTCATGCCAAACGGAATCGACACTCCGCCACAGACCTGGAAGGAGATCAAGCTGACGGGATCGCGACTCAACAAGCTGTACACTGCACGCTGCGAATCCCTGCGGATTCATAAGCCCTCTTTGACGAGTGTCGAGTATATCGATCCGAGCTACGTCTTGCGCGCACTGCTGAACGTGCCGTCCATTACGGATGTGCAGCCAGCCGTGTGGCGGCCGGACAACCTCCTGTACAAGATCAACATATCGCTCATGCTCCGGGCCATTCTTATGCACTGCGACGCATCTGAGTGGACAGAGGAAGCATCCGGGGCTTTGGAGACTTTGGACATGGCATTTCCGGCCTGCATCGCGGGAGGCGAATTCACCTTTGCAGCATTGGAATTCTGGCTCGATCTGGCGGCGCAAGTGGCGATTCGTCGGATAGAGTCCGCCGCTACAAGTGACCCTGGCTTCTCCGCTCATGAAGAGATAGAAAACGTCTTCTTTGATGCTGATAATGAGTTCAAGCACGCGAAGAGCCTCGGACTTACGTCGGCCAGCGAGGAGGACTACAACCGCGCCATGGAGATGCTCAGACGGCTCATTGCCGTGCTGAAGCAGCCGTTTGGGCAGATCGAGAGGACAAGCGCCATCGTGCTGAATGGAACTCTCAAACCGCGATTCCGATGGGACGACTTCAAATCCCACGCGTTGAAGTATTGCGACGCGCGCGTTGCTGAACTCGATCGCCGTGTACAATCGGCTGGTGGAGCTGGGACAATCATAGATGGGCTTCAGCGAGAAGCAGATCGTCGGGCCCACGAGAAGATGGCTGAGCAGATGATGCAGAGCTTCACAAAGAATGGCACGACACCGCCACGGCATAGTCTGGGCGGCAAACTCGCCATAGCCAAGCTTAAACGACGTGAGAAGCAAATGGCTGCGAAGGCGCCTGTATCTGCGTCTGCGCCTGCTTTTGCTGCACCAGTGGCTCCAATGACCTTGCCGGCAGATCCTCCTCAGCAAGTGGATATCATCACGCACGACTTTGCAACCCATCAGCCAATCGAACCTGCGCAAGAGCCCATTACGCAAGACATTGAGATCGATCAGCCAACCGAACCTGTGGAAGAGAATGTGCAGCCGCAAGCCGAAGGGCAATCGGCTGCTCAACAAGCGCTGGCCAGGTTCTCGGCTACCCAAAAACAAAATGCACGAAAAGCGAAAGCACGGCTCATAGACCGCCAAGAGAATGCGGTGCGCATATCGAGTGACATGTTTGAAGAGTCGCAGGCTCCTATTGCCACCAACAAGCGCACACGTACACAAATGGAGGAGGATGATGAGAATGATGTGCCGGCCGCGTTCGACCCTACGCAAGACGATGGCTTTGAAAACGACACACGAACACATACTCATGCTGCGAACCGTCGTGCAGAGATCGCCTACCCTCGACGAGCCACTGGAAGCCGTGTATCTCTTGAGCCGCGGAGGAGTCCTGCCGCAGATTCCACAGCACATACGAATCCGACAGCTGCCCAGCCAAGCCCGTCGAAGAGACAGCGCAAGAACATCGGGTCAGCCATTCCGCCTCCGAGGCCACGACTGAATCCCGAAGATGGTGAAGTCCCTCGGAGCGAGTTCTACATACGCGCTAAGCTAGACGCCAAGTACAACCGTGTAATGTCAAATCAAGAACGACCGACACAGGTTCGAAAGCCCTGGAGTGATGCCGAAGAGAGTGCGCTGATCGATCTGATTTCGGAACACGTTGGCGATGATGAAAGCATCAGCTATTCCAACCTCAAAGCCATTGATAGGAGTTTGGAGGAGAATGGAGAAGCCATGCTTTCCACTCGAAGCGCCGAAGACATTCGCTTCAAGGCAAGAAACATGAAGCTCACGCTCTTGCTGGCTGATCGGAAACTACCCAGGAATTGGGAAAAGATCATACTCGAAAAAAAGGCCATCGATAAGCTGCGATCACGAGGCATTGGGTACGAGCAGGCACGTGTCCGAACGATGAGGCGCACGCGGGAGGAAAGCAGCACTCCTGTGCCCAATGTGGACGGACGCCACCACACGGAAGGTCTTGTTTGAGCTGTGCTTGCTTCCTTTTAACGGGTCATGGAGGGCTACAGCCTTGTGTTTGGACGTCTGAATGGACACTAGCGGGAGGCTTGTTCAGGTATTTCGTATCTCGTACTACGCTTCCGATTCCATCTGTCACTGAAAAGATTTTCTCGCTCTTTCTGCACTGACTATCGGGTTCAGAACGGTGCTTCCCAACGACTCACCTTCAGCACGTCAAGTAGGATCACGAGCACAATCTTGACTTTGCTCGCTCAATCCGTTCGTCTTTGAGAGCGAGAAGCGAGAAGAAGAGAACAAAGAGAAGTGGTTCTCTGTTAACCACCACGGCAGACATAGCACCTGGTCGTTTCTAGGTTGAACCGAGTCACTGATCTGCTTGCTCGGGCTCAAAGACTGCAGTGAGTGGAAGCAAACAACATGTGGAGGGAGATTTGGTGGGAAAGACTGCCTCTTTTCCCGAGAACAGTTGAAGTACACCGCGAGGCCGTCTTTGCCTAGGAGAACTCTCCACAAGTCCGGAAATTGCAGGTGCCCAGACGTCTTCCAGGAAAACTGTCGGCGAGTCTCTCTATCTGAAGCGCGAGCGGCATGCTGATGTGTTGCAGACTCTTCTCCATCTGTACTCCTCTATAATCTCCAGGTGACGCGCGATTTCACGATCCGCCCGTCTCCGCATATTTTTCCTATACTACGGCACTGCGAGTCCCGACAGTAGCATGCGGGGTCGGGGAGAAATTCTGAGTGAGCTTGCCTCTAGCCCATGCGAGTCTTGTATATGATCCAAGGTGAGAACGTTATACGCATTTTCGAGTGAGCTGTATACGCAGTGCTGGCTCGAGAGAGCTGGCTCGTGGAAACTATGGTGAACTTCGCCAATTATGAGGTCACATCGGCATTCGAGTTGCTAGCCTGCTGGCAGGGGCTACGGGAGCACTAACCGGAGCGCGTCACAAGAGTCTAGAAGGAGCACGAGGAGAATACCCGTTACGGTGAAGCATAAAACATGCGATCAAGAGCCGCGACGCCTCGGAGGGCCGAAAGGCTAGCATTGTCGATGGCCCGAATAGGACTGGTCGATCTCTGGACACGTGCGATCAGGCCTCTGTAGAAGCGCAGCCTGGAGGCACACCCCCTGACTTGCGTACTTCGTGATGGGCAGAAGAAGAAGGTGTACAAGTGGGTGTTCTCAGCACCTTGCTCAGGAGTTCAGGAGTACTGGAACGGATGTGGCTCCCATGTCCCCCGCGGCATGACCTTTACCGGAACCTGCTATGGCGTTCACCAGCTCGCCAAGTGCTGTCTCGTTGGCGATGAGGATGATCCTGAGCAGAAGGAGGCAGCCAAATAGAAGGAGGGGCTCCCACTCGTGCAGCCACGCCCAGCGAGAGTCAACAAGACGGTCAGTCTCGCCGGTTATCTTCAGGAAGTCGAAGCACGTCTAGGGCCATCAGCAGCACCTGACAATGCCGACGAGCTCTCACACCCGTGAGCCGCTCGATCAGTGCTCCACTCCAGTCTGAGAAGGCTTCCGGGTCTTGGCGACTACCATGGCCGGAGACAGAACGACTCAGTAACTTTCTTGAACTTGATGTTCAGAGAGCTTGAGACTGTTGGGATAGCACTCAGCGCTCTGTTGTGCGTGTGTGAAGGGCCTTTGCTTCCACAATCGGACGCACATGCTCTGGGGCGAGGTCGGGAGGTGAATGCAACTTCACCTAGTCACCAAGGGCAACTAGCGCGTGCTAGCGCGAGTGCGCGGTTTTGGAGGTATAAGTTTTACGTCTTCCATTTTGAAAACACACACTCGCGACACAACAGAAACAAAACACAACTTGACGCAACACAACATCCAACTGGACAAACATCGACTACCACACACGCCAACCACTACTATCACCACGAAGACATCAATATGGGTGTTTGCGCCACCTGCAAGCAATTCGGTGGTCCGCACCGGTTCGAGGGACAGCCATGCGCGACTCACGCCAATCGCACGTGCTTGAACTGCTGGATGGAGCATCTTAGCTCTATCGTTAAGAGTGGCGCCGTCATCACTTGCGTCCAGTGCCGCGCACCACTTGCCAAGGGCCAAGTGCAGTCGGGTGCAAAGAAGATCTTCGAGTGGTATGTTGACCGTGCCTTAACTTGAAGAGATTGATGGACTGCACTGACGAGTTTCTTAGCATTACGGAGCTCAAGGATGCCGCGGCCGCGTCGAAAGCCGCCGTTGAGTCGGCCAAGCTGTCTACCAAAAAGGCAGACAACAAGAACGATTGCGCCGGCACTTCCAAAGATGACAGCGAGGATGGATTTGTAGTGATTGAGAAGGAGGACGCGAACGACAGCGACTGCGAGGAGTGGGAGCTCGTCGATACCGACATCATCTGAGCTGTATTGAAGAGCGATCAAAGAATCTTCTCTTCGCGCAGACTGCTGCATGTGCGCAAGATTCACAGCCGTAATGATCCCGGCCACGCAAGTAGAGTCGCACAGCCAAATGTTTTGAAGACAGCACTACTACGAAATCGATGCTTTGAAAGCCTGAACGTTTCTCCCTCTCAAATATGTAGAACTTTTCCCTGCAAGACAATGAGTCCGTAGAGCGATCACGAAGGCTTTTTGCTCATGGACAAGGATAACACGCACGGCGCTCAGCACGACGACGAGCGGACGATTGACGAGAAATGGTGAGTCGTTTGTACGTAATGTAGTTGCGCTCAGCAAATCCTTGCGACTCGAATAAAACCCTGTCAATTCTTTGTCGTTAACGCCCTTTCATAACGAGGCAAAAGACCCCCTTAACGCATCAGAATCGCTCTGAAACCCTCCGTCTCCCACATCACAGCACACTTCTCACCCTCACCACGCGCCTCCCCACTCGGAATCCTCCTCGATCTCGGCCTTGGCCCTCTATACTATAACAAACCCGCCCATCTCTGCTTCGAGGTCGGCACAGTTGGTTCCGCCCTTGTAGACTCGAAGACTACCGCTGCGGCAGAAGACTTGGCCCGCTCAGAACCCAGAGGTACCTATACGAGTGTCAGTCAATCAGAAACGCACCGACTGAGAGTCGAAGGTGAAGAGACGTATTTCTTGCAGGCGCTCTTTGCGCTCGCATTGAGCTGGCTCTTAGCCAGAGCATGTGCGCGCAGTTGGCGTAGCGGAAATTGAGAGGCCCGGAAGCAGTAGCCATGCAAAACACGCGGTGCTCTCCCCTTCTTGACGACTGACGGCCTGGACGGCCCCGAGTGAGAGGGATTGAACTTCGCGGCAAGGTCGCTGCCCAGTTTCGCGCCCAGTCTTCGGGCTTGGCGAGGGGCATGGCTTTGCGGGCCCTGCGCTGCGCTTCAGGAGAGGGTGAGTGTGCAGGGCTGGTGCCCTCCCACCGGCAGGCTGAATGTCACTAGCACGTTGGATTGCAATTGGTGCTGTTGGTGCCATCGCAGAGCCCATGTGATCTCCCAGGCGAAACGGGTCGCCTTTGCCGCCGATGCGCTCCTTGGGCCACTCCCAGGGTCCGCTGTCGGCAGTAAGATCGTCTATTTAATAAGTCTTGCTTGTGTTCCAGGCCACGTTCCTCTTGAAGCGTGCAGTATGAGTCTTGCCACAGGTGCTGTTTCCAGCAGTTCAAGCAAGCGCGGCTTGCGTGGGTTGCACATGGCTGGCCCTCGAATCGGTGCGGGCCACCGAATTGCTTGCAAGAGAATCTCGGATAATCCCTGAACCGACCCGCTGGCAGGACCTGCGCGGTGTCAGGGCAATGAACGATGATTCAGGTGTGTCGTTCCTGCCGACAAGTGATGTGGTGGCGCACTTGCACAGTCCGCAGCTTGCATTGGTGAAGCTTGCGGCGCTTGCTGCATCGATGGGTTCGCAACCTCGACAACATCATCGCTCGCTGGCGGTGTCTTGATGGAATTGCGGTCGGCGTCTCTCTCTATATATATATGTTGGTAGAGTTGTTGCGTATAGTGTCGAATAGATTGTTCCTTCGTCGTGTTCAGAAGTTCAAGGGTAGAAAACAAGCCGCGTTGGTGTAGGTGAACGAACTTGTCTTGGCATATCGGCAGCTCGCGATGCAGCAGTCCGCAGCATCGATGCGGAGCGGGGTTCGAAGATCAAGCCTGTGGCCGAGAGTGACCGCTGGGGTTGGATCTGTTATATATTGTCATGTGAGAAGTAGCGTTTGCTGCACCGAGAAGCTTAATTGTTGCGGCGTTGTGCCAGAGATTCACTGTCTTTCCGTGAGATGACCAATCCAGCTTCGCGAATCGTCTGCATCAGCCTACCAAAACAATGTCAGCACAGCGGCACAGCAGGTGAAGAGCCAGCAGAAGTGATTTTCCAGTTCATGCTCTGCTGTGCAAGAGAGCATATGACCGGCTTGCGTTGGACTGCGCTTTTCGTCACTATGACTTATTTATTTTCCCTCACATTCGTACATCGTGTATTCCACTAGGTCCTTGATCATTGTAGTCCGTTCTCGTCATGTACCCCTTGCTCGCGCCACCATCGACAATGAAGAGAAGCTTTCCGGCCACCTGTGCTCCCAGAAAGGTCGCCTCGTCGTAACCCACTTCTTTCCACTCCGGAAAGTACTCTGGGATCTTTGCCGTCCTGATACTCGTCGGCGTCTGCCCGTGCCCGCTTGAGTGCATTCCCTGAGGCATAGGCGACTGGCCCATCGCAGACTGCGAGGGATGCAGTTGGGGATTTTGTGCCGTGAGAGCCGCATGCAAGAGCGGGTTGACACCACCATGCTGAGACTGTTGTCCGGGCTGTGGTGTGTTGGCTCCGGTCGCAATCGGCGTTGAGAAGTTGGACGGCAGTTCTGATGTGAAGATCGTCGCCGACGAGGGCGAGATGATGTACTTGGCTTGCAACGTCGAGACCAGAGCTTCCTTGAACCCGCGGACCTTTGACCCGTTGCCCAGTATGATCAAGGAATCCCACAGCTCGCTACGCTTGCCAATCTCGCCGCACGAGAGGATGGTGCGGTGTATGGCATCGGCGAGTCGATCAAGTATACCTCCTGACGCTGCTTGGAAGCGCTCTGGCCCCACCTCGATTTCTCGTCGGAAGCCACCCGTAGGAGTGTTTTCCGTGGTGCCGTCCTGCTTGTCGAATCCGGCGTCTGGAGGGTTTTCCGCGGTTGCGGATTGCGGTTCGGGCGTTTTCTGCTTCTTGTTCTGGCCTTCGTCCAGGGCGGTCTGCATGTCCACCAGTTCCTGAGTGCTCCTGCCGGCCTTTTTCATCGCGTCATGCAGATTAAAGTCTTCGTAGACGAACGTGTTCCGCGCTCGCTTCGCGTTGGGCAGCCGCGCGGGCTTGTTTGCTTGTTGCTGTGCTTCACTTGGCTTCCTCTGCTTTGCAGCAGCCTTTTCTTGCTTTTCTCGTTCCTTTTGCGCCAGGTACTCGCTCATGTTCCCGCTTGTCACGATGCTTGCCACATCCAGTATGCCCTCCTCATCTTCCAGCTTCTTCTCCTCGCCCACTTGCGTGCCAGGTCCCGGTCCGAGTGGCAGCTCCCCTGTGATCGATGCCTTTCTCTGTCCCGGCGCAGCACCACCAGCGCCTGTGGATGCCACAGCTGCAGGATTGGCCTCGCCCGCATCAGAGTCCGGCAGCTCGATGTCTGCTGAAAGTATCTCGCAGATTGGACTGCGCTTGAGCTGTTCACAGACATCCCGATTGAAGCCTTTCCTCCCCACCAGCAGCTCGACCAGTCTATCCGTCATCGCATTACCACCGCAGTCTGGCACCGCAATTCCTCGACCCACGTCTTGCAGTACAAAGTCCACGATGCAGCTCACATCTGCCTTGTTCAAACCCACATCCACCACCGTCGCGGTCGGAATGCCGTACGCATACGTCGTGGCGACGGCAGAATCCATCATGGCAAGCGCAGGCGTCTTGAACTTTTCAAAGACGAATTGCGCGACCTTCTCGTACTCTTTGTGCGTCCATGTCGGCTGAGCGATGAGCAAGATCGGGGTGTGGAATGGAGGGTTGACGGTGTTGTAGACATGGTCCATCAGAGCATAGAAGCAGGGCCAGTCCACAATGCTGCCGCTCTGTATGGGCCAGATGGCACCTTCCTCGGACACGCGATCTTCCTCCCATTCGGGCTTCGCCTCGCTGTCGGTCGTTCCGTTCTCGGTCGGTTGCGCTGCTTGTTCCCTCTTGCGGATTTTGATCGGCTCGTACTCGCCCTTCTGCTCACCCGGAAACATGCGCGAACGGAGCCGGTATCGAGCGGGCGTGAAAGATTCGGGCAGGCCGAGTTGCGCCAGAGTGGTTTGCGAGCCGGGCGCAATGATCTAGAGGAGGGAATTAGCACTGGCGTACACGTTCTCCCTCGCTCTACGACACACCAAGATCTGGTCATCGCGGAAGGGCGGCATGCTGGGCAATGCCCTCTCGGTCTCGCAGACGGTTCAATGCAATTCCACGGAAGCAACACGTCAAATCGCGCTTGTGTCGCAATGGGCAGGAATGATGGAGAATGTGTAAGTGAGCGCGGCGACTGCGATGATCTCGTCGAATGGTATGCGCGGGGCACAAGACAATGGGAAAGAGCTGTTCGATGGCGTGAAGTGACGCGACAAGAAGACGAACTTGAGACGCGATCCCAGAGGCAGCCGTCTTGGCGTTTTCTCAGCCGGTCCCGTAGAAATAGCTTCACTGGTACAGAGTGACGTGTGAAAACTGCTCTCGAGTCTTTGGTCATCAAAATAAACACACGCAAAAAGCACAACAGACACGCGCAGTGTTTTCTTTATCCTGTCGATATGCCGATCGTGGTGTCGCGACGTTGTGGTCGTTGCTCCCAGCGTCTTGGCGCAGACGAATTAGGCGGCTGGGCTGTGAAACGCTGCCCAACTTCATCTCCTGCAACAACACAATACAATAACAATAATCCGCCGCTCGAGCAAATCGCCCGCCCGTGTATGTCGTGCCTCCTCCGATGATGCCACGACATCTTCTCATCGACCAGAGCTGGATTGTGGCGTTAGCTGGCCCGGTCAACACGCCCCACGGCTGAACCAATGGCGAGTGAACGCAGGAGCAATTCTCGCGCCTTGAGTCGCCTACGCGATGTCCGGCCCGGCAAGAGAATTGTGCTGTGCGAAGATGGTACCTGGCTCGGCCTCGCTCGTCCGATGTCGTACAGAGTGAGAAGCTGACGGCGCTCAGGAACTTGGTTGAACTCTAGCAGCGACAATCTCAAGAACTCTCTGGCCATCCCCAGCAACATCACTCGCATATCACGTGCGATCAAGCCTGTCAGTTCAGATGGCATCCAACAGGTCGTCTACTACCATTGGGGCGTGGGTGCCGGGGGCGGCATCACCAACAAGCTCCTGGGAATCTCTGGCGAAGGGCTGGCCCAGATCGTGCGCGAGGGCTACACGTTCATTGCCAACAACTACCAGCCGGGCGATGAAATCTTTGTATTCGGCTTCTCCCGCGGAGCCTTCAGTGCACGTAGCATAGCGGGACTCATTGGCGATGTTGGAGTACTCACCAAGGAAGGACTGCCATACCTGGCTGAGATCTTTCGCGATACTCAGCACCAGCATAACCAGGACTACAGGCCCAAATACCCAGACCTACCCTTTCCAAACAAACCAAGTGCCGCATCTCCAGAGTACAAGGACGAGTTGGCGCGCCGGCACATGACCTATCCTGACGTTCCCGTCCGAATAGTAGGAGTGTGGGAGACGGTGGGGGCCCTTGGCACACCAAAGATTGGCTGGCTCACCCGACTCGGTCTGCAATCGGCTACCATGAAGGAACTGTCCTTCTACGACACCTCGCTAGGAAATCACATCGAGTACGCCTTTCAAGCCTTGGCCTTGGACGAACGCAGATTTGCCTTTCCTCCGACACTGTGGGAAAAGTTCGATGACAACACCACCACGCTGCGGCAGGTCTGGTTTCCTGGCGCGCACTCCAACGTCGGCGGCGGCTACGACGATCAGCAGGTTGCCACCATCAGTCTCGCGTGGATGATGGCACAATGTCAGCCCTTTCTCGACTTTGATCTAGACTACGTGCACGACCAGTACGACGAAGTCGAGGACTACTACGAGCGAACCGATCAAAAATCGAGAAGATGGGCCTTTGGCAAGATCTTCAGCGGCATGGAAGGAGT
This sequence comes from Septoria petroselini, assembly GCA_022559915.2. NCBI lineage: Eukaryota > Fungi > Ascomycota > Dothideomycetes > Mycosphaerellales > Mycosphaerellaceae > Septoria > Septoria petroselini. The sequence continues at coordinate 154,489 of JAFJTQ020000009.1, forward strand.
CTACGCACTGGGAGGATCAAACACCAGAACTCCCGGCCGATACACCGCCGTCGACCCGACAAACGGCCGCCTGACCGACGAGCCACTCATCGAAACGCACGAGTACATCCATCCTTCGGTCCGCGCGCGATACAAGCTGCGCGGCCCCGGCCTCAACGACAAAGGCGACTACGACTGCCGTGCCATGCAAAACTGGAAACTTGTCATCGAAACCCCCGAAGACGGCATGGCCAAGCGGCCCAACATTTTCTGGAAAGCGCGCGACCTCCCCGAAAACGGCTTCGTCAAAGTCCTCCCCGAAGCACCGCTGTGGCAGCTGGAAACAGAACTTCTATCCTACGACAGAGAAACGGAAGAGTTTGTCATGCGGCCTAGTGCTGTACGGCAAGGGCGACGGAAGAGCTCCAAGAGACCGGGTAGTCGTGTTATTTCGCCCGGTCGGGGACCGAAGAGTCCGCGCGATCGAGTGGTTTTTGAAGAGCGTATAGAAGAGGATCCTCGCGATCGCCGAGCGCCGAGCCATTCGAGAGGACGGAGCGATCGGAGCCTTGAAGAAGTCAGCCCTCCGCCTAGACGGAGCTCGAGGTATCGGTAGCCTTGGTGGACACTGATGAGCACCCGACTTCCTGCTGGAGACGAAATACCGACGGGCGTATGCATGTCGTCGCGAATGTGAAGCACGCATCGGACTTCAGCGAAGGTCAACCTGGAAGTCCAAAAACTTCACCGCTACCGTGGCGCGTATCTCGAGTTTGCGTGTTCAATTGAGGACTTCGGAGTGACTGTGCCCGAAAGCAGGGCTATCAATCACTGTGACAACTGCACCACAGAGACGACATTCTTGTGATGAGGGCTCAACGACCAGCGCTCGCAGATGTTGCATGTGATCGCTGTTGCGGAAAACTCTGGACGTTTGTGCGCATCGAGGCCGACAAGCCATGCGTGGCAAGGCCAAGAATGCATTTGCTCCTCAGCGACTCCATCGACAGCGCCGAAGAATACCTGTGTCGGATCGCAAGACATGCAGTGGTGGTCTGAAGGCGGTCTGCTGTCTTGGTTCGTACACTGAGGGGAAACAATGCACATGTACTGGAAACGGGCAGGACTCTCTTTTCCGGAATTGCGAAATTGCTAGACCAAAAGTTGTGACCTCGTCAACAAAGCCGTGGCCCTGTCCCACAGCATCCCGAGGCATATGGTATGCGCACTCATGATATGTACACATTGCGTGCACTTCATCACCTCCTCACAGATTTCCCCTGATGTTGCCAATCTATGTGGCTGCAGACTTTGGCCACGAGACCACAAGATGGCCGGCCCTTGTCGCAAGCAGAAAGAGCAGCTCAAGCGTCAACCTCGTTCAAAAAGCAAGCATTCTCTGCCCGGTCAGGACACTCTGCATGCTCGATTGCACTCTTTGGAACTTCATGACTCCACAACTCTCACTCTCCATGTGATTCACCAACTGTGCCAAGGCCTTGAATTGCTTGCCGCACGACCGACCTGGGCAGTGGTAGATGGCCTGCTTGTGAGCCGGAGAGCCCAAGTGCTGGTTCAGAGAATTCAGAGAACGGAACTCGCGGTGGCAAAGCCCACACTCGAAACCATCGCCGTTCCAGCTTGCATTGGTGGCGATGGTCTCGGCATTCTGGTCGTTGTGCCACGCAATTTGCTTGTTGGTGATGAGGCCGTGCGGGTCGCGCTGGTTGATCATCTGGTAGATAGTCTCGCGATTCACCCGAGGCGCGCGAGGACAAGAAGAGGTCTCGACATGATGTACGACCCCACTCGCCGTCGTGTGGAGCTTCTTGCAGAATGGACAGGCAATGCTATTGGCCCTGTGTGCACTGCCATTGAGATGCTGTTCGGATGAGCGTCAGTTTCAAAATTCTGAAAAGGCTACACGGCGACTCACCATCTTCAGATTGTTTTCATTCTGGAAGCCACGCTTGCATGGCTCGCACCAGTGATTCCGCCAGTGGTTGTTCTGGTCCATGTGATATCGAGCTTGCTGTTGAGTATTGAAGCGGTCAGAACAGGCTTCGCACCGGATCTTCGGAGCATAGTGGTCGAGCTCGTCCATGTGATCCTCGACTTGCCATGCATACATGCAACCAAAGTCGCATGTTTCGCAGTCGAAAGGCCAGTGATCCACCGCACTCATGTGCTGATTCCGCGCTTGGACGTGGACGAACCAGCGGTCACAGATGGGGCAATTGGCCATGCTGTCTGCGTGCCGGCGGGCTGAGGAATTGTATCTGTAAGCTGTACCAAATGGAGCCTGATCTTCACGAAGAGTGTGGTTGTGATGTTGTCAAGAATAGGAGGAAGTGCCGGAGCTAGTTCTACGAGGTTGTCGGGGAAGTTGCTAAGTTAGGCTGTCGGTCTCTGCCGAATTTCAATTCTGACAAATCTGCTCCGTTTGACACGATTCAAACAACACCTTTGGAACCATGCAGACTAACGCTGGCTGGCAGCTGCAACGTGCCGATTTGTCGGAGAGCTGGAATCCCGACACGATTTGCGTTTCCCAAGTCTTTATTGCGCGGAAAGGGGGTAAGCAAGATGGCCGGCGGCGTTTGCATGCTAATGCTCTCGACAGCAGCGATAGCCTGTATGTCGTGCCCGCAGAGTGACATTCGGCACTTGCGTCATGCTTACCGACGGTTACACAGTAGGTGGATCATGCAGGAGGCCAATAATTGCTTCGTGTTGGACTGGGCGTTTGCCCATCCATACCGCGCTGGTCCAGACAGCTGAACAACGGATCTCCGACTGTCCCTGACTCACAGAAGCAGGGCCCATGCCGTGGTATCCCAGCAAACAGGGTATCCTCCTTGGAAGCCTCTTGAGTCTTGCCGGACCGCGATAAAGACCATCACAAACACACATCTCGCGGACCATGTGCATCCTCTGTGATGCAGGTCTCGAGCGGCGCAAATCATCGAAGCAGATTAACTGCTCGCTCGCATTCGTTGAGCATGAATTCGGCGGCCCTCAACATATGTGTGTGCCTCTGTTACACGAAGCAGCCACGCTTTCCACGACTTTCACGTGAAAGTGCCACAGGGTTGTTCTCATCAGGCGAGTGGGTGCGGAGAAGTTGAGGCCAAGACATGTTGTTGGCAACCATCCTTGAGATGAGGCCTGTGACGTGCTTGATGAGTCGCAAGTGACACATTGCTGTGCAGAACCGCGAAAGAGTAGTGATACTGTGTTAGCTGAGCTATACGATGGTAAGTGGCCAAATCATATGAGATCGCAAGAGAAGTACCTCCTAGAAGGTATGTGAGCAGTGCCGGACGGAAGGCGACGAGAGTTTATGGTATTAAACCTAACTTTGCGCTACTCCGTAGAGATTCCACCGAAAGGGGAACCGACGGCTTCACTCAGTACTCTCATCAGACTCTCGCATTGATATGCCACAGTAGCCTCCAGCAAATAACGCATGCCATGGCCGCTCCCAAAGTGGTTGAGACCGCACCTGACGGCGATGTCGCCTTGGTTTGTGGAGAGCCTGGCAAGGACAACAGAGTCAGAATCATTGCTTCTTCGGCCGTGCTGCGTCTGGGGTCGCCCGTCTTCAAGATCCTACTTGGAGAAAAATTTAGAGTGAGCACAAGGCCGCTCAAATCTGCTTTCCGGCGACTGCAACTGACGTGACGAAGGAGGGGACGCTTTTAGCTGCGCAGAACCAGGTCGAAGTTCCACTGCCAGAAGACAATCCGAAGGCTATGGTCAGATTGTGCAGGCTTCTCCACTTGCACGACATACTGGAGTCAGTACCGAGCACCGACGAGTTCTTCGAACTTGCGATACTTGCCGACAAATACAACTGCCGTGGTGCTCTGCGCAGCACGTACCTTTCGTGGATGGACAAGAAGTTGCGAATCAACCACACTTTCGACAGGCTAACGAAACTCTTCGTCGCATCAATGCTTATGGATCTACCCGTCCCTTTTCGCACTATCGGCACGATGCTGTTCAATACCTCTAAAGGCAGTATTTCACTCGCTGCCGCAGGCGATCATGCGGAAAGACTCCAGCACGTTGAAGGTTAGTTCAATAAAGGCTAGCACTGCGCATACACGCTGACGGAACATGCAGATGCTCTGAACAACCAGCGTAAAGAGTTCATCTACCGCATTCAACGGGCCATCGAGCTTATTATGCAGACAGAATTCGGCGGCAAGTTGCAACAGACCAACAACCATATGTGCAGTCGCACGTGTGATTATCTCTTGGCTCGTTCGTCTAGATTGGGTCGACGACTCTTTACTGAGCCATACTGGCCACTAAGCAAGATCGAATCAGTGCCACTGCGAGAGCTAATAATCGCGGTAAGCGGGTTTGACAAAGACTGGCCAAAATCTCTTCAGTACTGCGATGGAACAAGATATATGCCATGCCGTGGCGAAGCATTTCCTGGTGCAGAATGGGTGGTAAGATGGCTGACCGAAGAGGTGGGACGGATCCAGACCGAGAGGATAGTGCTGTGCCTGGAGTGTGTTGAAATGGAATGCATTCAGAAGACTGCTGGCTGCACCAAAGGGCACTAGTTTGTGAGAGTCAAAGCGGATCAGCATTACATCTAGTGGCTAGCTGTCAGGCCTATGAGCAAGTTGGATTTGGCCCAGTGGCAGTCTATGCTGACCCCTGATGGAAGAACCCAGTGCAGACTTACGAACGCTTCAGCTGCAGAGGGTATCTCCATAGCAATTCGTGCATGTGGGCATGGATAACAAGTCAAGAATTTGAGCGTTTCGGACTACTTTCAGTCCCTTACGCAATAGTTCGACAATAGCTCTTGAGCTTTTGCTACTTGTGCACCGATTTTCCTGGAGCTGGCTGACAAAATGCACAGTGTATCTAGAGAGCACTTGTGGTTCAGATACTCGCCAATAACTGCAGCAATCCGGCAATATGTATTTGATTGGCTTGTTGATGACAGATTACTCAGCATACCTGCGGCACAGCTCGCCGTCCAATGCTTCTACATACACGAGGAAGGTCTCTCACGATTGTGAAGGCATTACAGTAGCAGACCATCTCCATGGACCGCAACGAATGCCGCGAAATTGAAGCACGCGCGGCACGGTGGCAATGGGTCTTACGGTACACAGACATTCGCCAAAGCAGACTGTGCGCATGGGTTTCGACTTTCCATCCCCAAAACCTCGCTTGTCAGACCAATGGCCCCGACTCTAGATCTGACAAGCGTGGATCATACAACATTGTCTGCAAGGTGCGATTTGATAAGACGGGCGAAACTTGGGCTGTGCGGTTCCCTCAAGGTAGCGAAGACTCCATATCCGACGAAAAGTTGGAGGCTGAAGTTGCTGCTATCCACATCATCCGCAAGCAGACTGATATTCCTGTACCCGAGATCAAAGCCTGGGGTCTTGCACGCGACAATGAGCTTGGCCTCGGACCATTCCTGATCAGCACCTGGATTGACGGCATCAGCCTGAGTGACATCTTGACCCAAGGCAATGCCTCTTCCGAAGGCAGAATCATATGCGAGAGCATTCCGGATAGTGCAATTGAAAAACTTTGGAGACAGATTGCGCGCTTCATGCTCCAATTATCACAGACCAGCTTCAATCACATTGGAAGCTGTACTGCGACGCCCCGAAGACCGTATACTATTAAATCGTACCACATCCACGAAGCAGGTGTCGGGAATTCGTGTACGTTATATGCTTAGCGTTGTATACCATTGCTGATGGTGTTGTCCAGGTCCGCCTCAAACTATCTTCACATCATCAATTGACTACTTCGATAGCATCGCTAATCACGATCTGCGACACTTGCACGATCAGCTCAACTCTGTTGACGACGAGGAAGACGCAAGACAGAAATACATCAATTGGAAGGTTCTTCGACAGCTTGTGCCCCGATTTATCGACTCAAGGCACGGCCCTTTTAAACTCATCTGCGATGACTTCGGGCCGATGAACATGATAGTCAACAACGCCGATGACCTACAGATTGTAGCAGTTCTGGACTGGGAATGGTCATATTCCGGCCCCTCAGAACTTTTCTGGTCGCCGCCTCTCTGGCTGCTTGGACAGCATCCTGCGTGTTGGGAAGATGGCCTCGACGACTTTCTCTTGTCCAGATACTGCAACAATTTGGAAATCTTCATCAAGGTTGTGCAGGAGGAAGAAGCACAATTCCCGAATGATGCAGGCAGCGATCTCCCCTCGGTACTGCTCCGTAAGAAGCAGCAAGATGGCTCATTGTGGTTCTATCACATCATGCATGAAGCTTACAATGGACCGACGTCCGTGCCGTTCAGTCGCCTTCGAGCGTCTGTTCCCGACTTTGGCGAGCTTGCTGCAGCAGTGTCCAAGGAGGAGACAGAGGCCTTTGTCCAGATCAAGCTCGAACACCTGAAGCGTTATGAGAAAGAGCTTGAGGAGACGAAGCGACGACATGCCGATTTTGTGTAGCTTGATATTGCGGAGTGCCAATCATTGGTGTGATTGGCTGACGGAGTGCAGTCCGTCGTGCCTTCCCAGCCATCTCCAACCTCTTCACCACGCGTACACATCTAGGCCGCGACCGCAGCAATGGGGCATTCCAGCCATCTTTGCGAAAAATGGGCGGTCGACATAGACAGGCCGGCGCTCCAGGCCTTGTCGACTTTCTCCCACTGTCCTGCACGACTTGCGCAATTCCAGCATCGTCCACCGTGACCACAGCATCACCCTAGCAACCACCCACTACACCAGCGACAGCGATCACTGAAAGCTGAGCAGACCAGACAAACGTCAGACGCGCAGTCATGCGCTTCAGCACCACCTCGATTCTCGCTGCGACAACATATTTCGCCGTCTGCGCACGAGCACTGCCGCACCCAGCACCACCTCCAACGTACAATGTCGTCGATGTTGGTGGACCGACCGATGGTCCCACAGACTCTGCCAGTGGATACGAGCCGGTAAAGACCACGTTATCGGCACAGACGACGCAAATCGAAGCTGCACCAGCTGCAACGATCACAACAACGCCTAAACAAGTCGTGGCAGTCGAGCCGACTGCATCAACGACAAGTTCCTCCAAATGGACCGTCGTGATTGCAAACTTGCCGACTGCTACTTCAAGCTCAACAAGCTCAAGCACCACGTCGAGCTCAAGTGTCACGTCTTTTAGCACGAGCTCAACATCTTCATGTACAAGTGTGTACACGTCGGAGTCTACAGAGACCGCAACTCGCATCACCGACGATGGCTTGTACCATCCACCCGGAAACAACGGCCTATATCGCCCACACCAGCCAGCAGTAATCGCTTCCGCATCGACCACTGCTTATTATGCAGGATTTGCTGCTGCCACCGGCTCGGCCCAGCCATGGAATGCGACAAACAACTACGTGAAACGTGGTTTCGCGGCACCATCTGGCAAGCTGCCATCGCCGAATGTTGTCAAGCATTTGGACCTTTTGTGAGAGGGTTGACAGTACCTGTGCACAGAAGACATTGTTTTGGCTGCCAGTGGCGGGACTTCAGGACCCAGCTGCAACATACACGTTTGAAGCATGAGGATGGGAGTCCTTCGAAGATGGAGATGGACGTTTGGGAAGGTTATCTTGTCTGATTTCAGCGAGTGCTCTGCTAGTGCAGCATAGGAGCTAATGTTTGAGTGTAATGACCACGAGATAGGTGAAGCTGCTAGGTCTGCCTGCCGCAGACCTGTCTTCAACCTACAGTTCGAGCATGCCTTGGCGTGAATTCGATTGATCGAAAAGTCGCCTAATAGAGTGCCATTGAACGTATCCAAGCACTCTAGTATTCGATCGTCGGTATCATTCGGGAAAATCCTGTGAGCTTCGTCCGGTCTTTGATTCCGCTTGCTCACGTCTCAAACAAGTGGCTGCGAATCTCGGCTGAAACGGATCCTCCGGTTCACTCTCGTAGGTCAGTACTGCGCCAATGCGTCTTCTTCTAGGCTAAGAGCTCTTCTGTCTTGGTTGCTGACGCCAAGGACATGCCCTGCTTCTTTGTTAATGCCTGAATCCATTAGCATGTCACCACCATTCGACAGACCTATCGCAGCGGCGGCAGCTCAAAATACTGTATGCTGTTGGATATCTCTGATCCCGCGAACAGAGTGCTGCAATGCTGCCACCGTTTGGAATGAGCCTGGCAGACATCCCATACGAAGTCACCTCTCATGTTTGACAGATCAGTCTGGAACCCAACCACGCACCTCGGGTTGAGGATTTGACCTAGAACACCTCGCACTGCGAACTAGTTTCACCCCCAATTACTGATCGTATGTATTCTACACAATGCCGGGCTTGAGCCATTTATTCTGAGATAAAGTCTCGGATGCCTTGAACAAGAGACCCTCGTCTTCCTATATTTCTCGACCTTGTGTTCCTCTACCTCCTACCTCTTTCGACCATTGCACCTGTATCTGCAACTATGCTTGGACCAAAGGGCCTTATTGTGCTTCTTGCACTCTGCAGCGAACTCGCCGCCGCGTCGACCTGTGCACCGCCTCCAGTGAGCAGCCAAGAACTCCACCCTCAGCTAGGCTGCGCTTTACTGATCAAAAGATAGAGGCGTTTTACTAGATGCAGCAAGAGAACTATCGAATACGATTGTAGCTTCGATTGTGCACATTGTCCCGGATTTTCGACAGCGAAAGGGAAGATGGATTGTGAGGCGATCACGTAAGTGTTGACATTCAGACATGTTTGGGGAGAGGCTGTGTACTGAGTTGGTTCGATTTCTAGTGTTGAACCGGTTTGTGATCCCAACGAGGGGACTTGCACGGGTGGAGGGTACACGGCTGAGTGCTACTGCCGTAAATAGAGTAGAGATAAGCACAGGCATACCAGAGGCAAGAGTCGATTGAGTATGACTGTCTCCTCCTCTCTGCTACAGCGCATGCTCGGTCCTGCTAGGTCAACTTCCCGCGAACACGTTCTCGCATACTGTAGCTGCTAGCTCTTTCGCGTTGATTGTATGTAGTTTGGTCAACCTTGAGATAGAGGTCTGGTTGTCCATACGTTTGGCGAGACGATTCGTTTGGCGTCTGCTTCGATTCAACTACAGCAAGGTGTAGAAGCAGAAGTGAAGGTATTTCCAGAAGCAAGCTTGTAGCGTTTCGGCGATGACGAAACTGTGTGCCTTGTATGCCTGACATTTGACAACGTGGGATGAGCTCCAATGCTGCTCTGCACTGCTCAGCTCCCTGTAACAATCAACTCTCCACCACATTCCACGACATGCCCAGACCGAGCGCGTGACCAGCTCTATCGATCCATCCTCGCACGCCGCTCCGCCTAATTTCCGCCTCCGCCAACATGAACGACCGCAACGACGCCGGCATGTCCTCTCCGCCGCCTGTTGAGGACCAGGCCCGGCTGCTGGAGGACGCGCTGCAGGTCGTGCGCCAGCAGACGGTGCAGATGCGGCGATGTCTAGAGACGCCCGGCAAACTCATGGACGCGCTGAAGTGCAGGTGAGATGTCCGCAAAGGCATGCCGGCGGTGGGGGCCTACACGGCGGTAGGATGAAGCTGACCCTCGAGAACGACAGTTCCACGTTAGTTTCCGAACTGCGCACGTCCAGTCTGGGTCCGAAACAGTACTACGAGCTCTACATGAGCGTGTTCGACGCGCTGCGACATCTGTCCGTCTATCTGCGCGACTCGCATCCCGTCAACCATCTGGCTGATCTGTACGAGCTGGTGCAGTATGCCGGGAACATTGTGCCGAGACTATACTTGATGATCACCGTTGGGACGGTCTACATGGGCATCGAGGATGCGCCTGTCAAGGAGATTATGAAGGATATGATGGAGATGAGCAGAGGCGTGCAGCATCCGGTACGAGGGTTGTTTCTCCGATACTACTTGTCTGGCCAGGCACGAGATCACCTTCCAGAAGGCGAGTCGGCGGAGGGCCCCGAGGGCAATCTGCAGGACTCGATCAGCTTCATCCTGACAAACTTTGTGGAGATGAACAAGCTGTGGGTGAGGCTACAGCACCAGGGACACTCGAGGGAACGGGAGCAGAGGACGAAAGAGCGGCAGGAGTTGCAGCTACTGGTCGGGTCGAATCTGGTCCGATTGTCGCAGCTGGTGGATCTGGAGAGCTACAAGAACGTGATTCTGCAGCCACTGTTGGAGCAGGTCGTCCAGTGCCGAGATGTGCTGGCGCAGGAGTACCTTCTGGAGGTGATCACACAGGTCTTCCCCGATGAGTTCCACTTGCATACGCTTGACCAACTGCTTGCGGCAACGGCGAGGCTGAACCCCCACGTCAATGTGAAGGCGATTGTGATTGGGCTGATGGACCGGCTGAGTGCATTCGCACAGAGAGAAGCAGAGCCAAAGACTCCAGAAGAGCGCGCAAAGCTGGAAGAAGAGAGTGTGAGCAAACTGCTGGAGAAGCTCAGTGTGTCCAACGATGGTGCGAGTACAGAGGCGAAGTCGGCAGAGAATGGACACTCTGCGGATGGCGAATCACCACGACCGAGCGAAGACACTGCCGCAACAGAAGGGTCTGATGTGCCGACCGAGACAACAGCTGTTGGAGAACCAGAATCGACACCACAGACGAATGGCAAGACGAAGGGGATACCGGACAACGTGAAGCTATTTGAGATCTTCTACGAACAAGTCATCCACCTTGTGAGCGTGCAACGGCTACCGATCCAGGACATCACAGCACTGCTCACGTCGCTGATCAACCTGGCCACCAACATCTACCCCGACAGGCTTGACTACGTGGATCAAGTCCTTCACTACGCTACGAAAGAGGTTGCTCGATATCAGAGTTCGGCCGACCTCCACTCACAAGCATCGCAACACAACATTCTCACTCTACTGCTGGGGCCAGTCAAGACGTACTTCTCGCTGTTCACGGCCCTCGCACTACCCAATTACATCCCTCTTTTCCTGCAGCAGCCATACCCCACGCGGCGCCTTGTCGCGGGCGAAGTCATCCGAAGCTTATTACGCAACGACACCAAAATCACAAATCTAGCACACCTGGAGAGTGTGCTCTCGATCCTATCCGTTCTGATCAAAGAAGGTGCACAGCAGTCCTCGGGCTATTCAGGGGGGCCAGCGCGAAGAGGCGCTGTTGAAACAGAAGACACCGTGGAGGAACAAGGCTGGCTTGCGCGGATAGTGCACCTGATCAAAGGTGCCGACAACGTCTCGCAATTCCAGCTGCTGCAGAAGACACGACAGGCCTTCCAAGAGGGAAATGAGAGGACGAAATACACTTCGCCGGCGATCATCACACAGTCTCTCAAGCTTGCGAGAAGCTTCAAGCGAAGGGAACATTTGTCGTCGGATGATTACGCTGCGCAGTCGAGCGCACTGTACAAGTTCATGCACACGACGTTATCATCACTGTACACCCGGGTCTCTGCTTCTGGAGTGCCGGACCTTGTGTTGCGACTATTCGTCTCTTGCGGGCAAGTGGCGAGCCAGTGTGAGAATGAAGATGTCGCCTACGAGTTCTTTGCGCAAGCATTCACAGTCTACGAGGAGTCGATATCGGATTCGAGGTCGCAGTTCCAGGCGATATGCATTATTGCGGGCGCATTATGCGGATGTTCGGACCGGTTCAGCAGAGAAAACTACGATACACTCATCACCAAGGCAGCACTGCATGGCAGTAAGCTATTGAAGAAGCCAGATCAATGTAGAGCTGTGTATCTTGCTTCGCATCTCTGGTGGGCTGTCGAAAAGGGCGAGGGCGAGGGCGAGAAGGCGGAGGGCAAGGAGGTGAGCAGACTATTGCACTCTGTTTCGGAACAACCATTACTAACACGATGGCAGTCTTACCGTGACGGGAAGCGCGTTCTCGAATGCCTTCAGCGCGCCCTTCGCGTTGCAGATGCTTGCATGGACACGGCCGTATCCGTGGAGCTCTTCGTGGAGATCCTCAACCGATACGTCTACTACTTTGACCAAGAAAATGACGCCGTCACGACAAAGTATCTGAATGGCCTCATCGAGCTGATCCATTCCAACCTCAACACGACAGACAACGCCAGCGGGCTGGAGAATCCACGCAAACACTTCCAGCGCACGCTCGACTACATTTCTAGCCGCGAGTACGAGGGCGTCGAGACGCGACCGAAAGGTAGTTGAAAGTTTACGGAGCGCTGTGAGGCTGCTCCAATTGCATATGAACGGGCCGTCAAGGCTCGGCGGGTCGATAGCATCATGACGGGGAAGGAAGAGTGGTAGTGAATTGCGGCAGTGATTAATTGCTTGATTGATGGACTGGCTGTGTCGGATGTTGTGAGAGGACGTGTTAGATGGGTGGGTTGAAACGACTTTCCGATCGAGAAGCTAGAAAGAACAGTGTCGTGTACATGAACAGCAAGCAAGCAAGCGTAGGCTTTTTGACTTCTGGGGCTTCTTCTGTGGCTCTGGTGAGCGTTGATGAATGTGTGAGAGAGGAGGAGATGGTGTATATGCATTATGAGAGACTGTACGAAGAGAGAAAAGATTTAGGAGACAGTGTGTGTATGTGTGTTGTTCTACGGCCTTGCGGTACGACTTGGCATCAGCATTGAGCGAACATGAGACGGAGTCTCGAAGCTCCATCGTGCAGATCTACTGCTACCTGCTCTAGTTCTACCTTTTACTGGCATGTCCAACGATGCAGTATCGTAACTGCAAGTCCAGATCTTCGATACTATCTTGGGAGATGTGCTGTTCTCGTTGCCACGGATGATCAGTGGTGTTGGGACGAACACGACGCTCGTGGTGCTATTTCGAAGAACCGGAATGCAGGGTCCATAGCCGTGGATCGAACTTCCCGTTTGGACAGATCTTTTTGTAAGATCGGAGTCAGCTGCGATGTCTTGAACGAGCTGCTGGAATGTTGACGATACACCGTACGAGGTCGGTGATGATGTATGTGAGTGGAGTGTGCGTCAAGAGGCAGGCACGAAGATCCTCATGTTGCACAACAAACAATGGACAAATGGCTGCTGACGATGGTGATTTTGCGGCGTCATCAGCCAGTCGCGGAAAAGAAGTCCTGCAGAGCCAACAACGCTACTCACGCCACAACCGTCGCGCCGGACAGGTACACGCCAACACCTCGTATGCAAGCGTGAAACTGCAAGCAGCAAATAATGTGACGATGGAGAATTCCTGGACTCATCACCATCTTTTTCTCCTTACCTTGCTCCTCTCCTCTCCGTCACATTCACATTCACATTCCCTGGTTTCATATCATCTTCTCCCTTCAGTCGTTCGTTCCATCTCCATTGGAAGAAGGCTTGCAGTGTGAAACAAGCCACTGCATTATCCTGAAGCACAGATTCCACCAGCGGCTAGGTCGACTCACGGCGAGACGCAACCCATGAAGGCGATCTGAAGACGGCTTCAATTTCCACATTCACCACTTCGCACTGGGTCTAGCGTGGGACGCTCTCATTCACACAAACGAGCATGTCCTCGCACGTCCACGCACGACCTTCGCAAACAAAACCCTTCTCCCGCGAAGGCTTCCAGCCTATACCTGCGGGCCACCCCGACAACATGGCCACAAACACCAGCTACGGCGGCAACGATGCGACCATCGACATCCCACTCGAGCAAGTCCAGACCAACGCGACGAGCGGCGGCGGGCGACGCAATGCGAGTCACACAGCTGAGAATCTGCAACCCATGAACACGCTGTCAGAAAAGTCGAACAGCGGCGGCTTCTTTCGAGGCCGCAGAGTCAAGAACGTGCAGGATGGGAGCAAGAAAGACTACGAGGAAGAAGTCGACGCTTTGACAACGATGGGCAAGATCTACAACAAGGTTCTGAACTTTTCGATCGTCACGAGGTATTTCCTCTACGTCCTCCCGCTGGGCATCTTGATCGCTGTGCCCATTGTCGTGGGCAGCCTGTACAGCGACCAGAATGCTCCCACTATTGCAGGCGTGCGCCTCGTGTGGTTCTTCACGTGGGTCGAGGTGGTCTGGCTGAGTTTGTGGGTGAGCAAGCTGGTGGCGCATTTCCTGCCCTACCTGTTTCAGATGCTGGTGGGTGTCGTCAGCTCGGGAGTGAGAAAGTATGCGAGTGTGATCAGAAAGCTGGAGATTCCGCTATCACTCGTGGGATGGGCGTTGTCATCGCTTTGCACATTCAAGCCTCTCATGACCAACAACCCGTACAACCGAAAGGCGGAGTTCGCGCTCAACACTGGAGCTGGTACCTGGGTTGACATAGTCCAGAAGATTTTGGCTGCCGCGGTCGTGTGCAGTCTTGTCTTTCTCGGCGAGAAGCTCATCATTCAGCTCATCAGCATCAACTACCACGCCAAACAGTTCAACTCTCGCATCAAGAATTCTAAGAGACAGGTGCATATGCTTGGCCTGCTCTACGACGCATCGACGGCCATCTTCCCACAATACTGCCGCGAGTTTGAGGAAGAAGACTACGAGATTGCTAACAACATTGATCTGGCGCGAATGGGCGGGAAGAAGGCGAAGAAGGCACACCACCGACGTTCCGGCTCGGCCACTCCTATGAGGATGTTGCAGACTGTCGGGCGTGTCGGTGATAAGGTGACTTCGGCCTTTGGCAACGTTGCTTCAGAAATCACAGGCAAGCAAGTTTTCAACCCCAACAGTTCGCACTCGATCGTCGTAGAGGCATTGGAGAAGCGCCGCACGTCGGAAGCTCTCGCTCGCCGCATCTGGATGAGTCTCGTCATCGAAGGCAACGAAGAGCTTTCGGAGGACGACATCATAGAGGTCATGGGTCCAGAGCGGAGCCACGAAGCGGAAGAAGCCTATGAGGCTCTGGACCGCGACGGTAACGGCGACATCTCGCTTGACGAAATGATTCAGACGATTGTGGAATGGGGACGCGAACGTAAGGCGATAGCGAACTCCATGGTTGATGTCGCCCAGGCTATCAGCGTGCTGGACCGCATGCTGTGCACTGTCGTTCTTGTTGCCGTGGTCTTCATTTTCGTGGGCTTCCTGTCGACGAACTTTGTCACCTCTCTCGCTACAGCGGGCACGGCTCTCCTCTCGCTTTCGTTTGTGTTCTCCGTCACTGCTCAGGAAGTTCTCGGATCTTGCATCTTCCTCTTCGTCAAGCACCCGTTCGACGTCGGCGATCGCGTCGACATTGCGGGCGAGGCATACATCGTTGAGCACATCAGCTTGCTGTACACGGTCTTCAAGCGCGCGTACGGAGTCAAGACTGGACAACTTTGCCAATATCCCAACGTTGTGCTCAACAGTCTTTCGCTAGACAATGTCAGCCGCAGCACTGCTCAGACGGAACACATTACCCTGGACATATCGTTCGATACCAGCTTCGACGACATTCAGATCTTGAAGAACGAGCTCCAGAAGTTTGTCACCGACAAGGAAAACAACCGTGACTTCCAGCCTGAAGTTGAGGTGGAGGTATTGGGGACTTCTGATATGAGCAAGTTGCAGCTCAAGGTCGAGATTAGGCACAAGAGTAATTGGTCGAACGAGACGCTTCGTTCTGCGAGACGCAGCAAGTTCATGTGCGCGTTGGTTGCCGCTCTTCGAGCTGTGCCGATCTACGGTCCTGGCGGTGGCACCGATGCTGCGGGTAGCGCGGCAAATCCCAACTACGCGGTCACGATCTCCGACTCTGAAGCGAAGGAAAACGCCGAGCATGCAGCCGATGGAAGAGAGAAGTTGCGTATGGTGCCAACCAAGAAGATCGAAGAGGCAAGAGCTGGGGGTGCCAACATGAGCCCAACCGCCTCAAGAAAGGGTGGCCTCCCTGGGTTGAGCTTTCAGGATCCAGCTATAGCAGACTTGAATGCGCGCAACCCAGCTCGGGATGATGCTCGAGATGACGCTCGAGATGATGTCCGAGATAATGTTCGAGAGAATGCTTGGGCGGCGGGCCGCGATGACAGCACGAGCACACTCGGCGAGCGGCCCAGCATCGACCAGCAGGATTTGAACGACGTGCGCGGACTTCTCGAGCGCGCAAGCACGCGCGGCAAGAGAAAGCCCAGCATTAGAAGCGATGGACCGCGACAGCTCTACGACAATCCGAGCATACCTACCATTAGCGAACCACGACCAAGCCAACCGACGTCCTTTGAACAGCAGCGACCAGTCTATTCTATGACGGACGGACCGCGGCTTGCAACACAAGCAACGCAGTACCAGTCTGCGCAACACTTTTCTCCACAGACTGGCATCTCTCCGGTCGAGATGAGCCAGTATCCGCAGGTGAACACCAGCAACCCCTACAGAGCCCGCCAGCAGCCGGGACAGCTTCACCCAGCTTCTGGACGACTCGATGAAGATGATGACGAGTTTGGCAACACGCGGCCTTATCCTGGTGTGTAGAGGAGGATAACATTGTAGCACAGAAGGGAGAGGGGTAACGAAGGATATGACACGGTAGATGGCATCCACATTGCCTGGGCACAGCGGGAGAGCGTGCATCGGGCCTCTTTTTGCGGATGTCTGGCCGAAGTGTTCTGGCCTTGCGTCTTGATGGAAAGGGGATGGCGTTTTGAAATTCTCGTTTTGTAGCATACGATAGGGAAGAGGACATTATGTATAGAGATCAAAAGCGCTTGAATCACTTCACTTGCATTTCATCCTTGTCGCTGACGATCGGCATGTGAAGGTGAATTTAGCCGATCAGCGTCATGCCTGAGCGTCGCATCCCACCTTGGCTGCTCCACGAGTAGAACTAGATCTAGTGAGCTTGTAGACACGACTTCGTACCGCACGACAACATCTCCAACATGTCTGGACTCGAGAAGGCGCTCTTTAATCTGAAGGTCAGTCTGTCACGATGATCGTACACAATCGCAACGACAACACTCAAGAGGCAGGCGCATGCTAACCCGTCGCAGTTCACAGCAAAGCAACTCAACCGCCAGGCCGCCAAAGCCAACAAAGATGAACAGACGGAGAAGGCGAAGCTGAAGAAGGTATGATTTGTGCCTCTCTCTTCCATTGCACCTGCACCTCTCTAATCTTAACGTGACACGCGACAGGCCATCTCCGCCGGCCACAACGACATTGCCAAAATCTACGCCGGCAACGCCATCCGCAAAAAGAACGAGAACCTACAACTCCTCACGCTCGCCTCGCGCCTCGATGCCGTGAGCTCGCGCGTGCAAACGGCTGTGACGATGCGGCAGGTGACGGGGAGTATGACGAATGTGGTCAAGGGAATGGATCAGGCGATGAAGAGTATGGATTTGGAAAAGGTGAGATGTCCTCCTCCTCCTCCTCTTCCTCCTTGTTGTTATCATACACTACACGCAACAGCATGGTGTTGCAGAAAGTTGAGCTGATTTTTGTGTGTGACGTGTCAGATCTCAGCTGTCATGGACCGCTTCGAAACGCAATTCGAAGACCTCGACGTCGCGACCGGCTACTACGAGAACGCGACGAGCTCGGCGACGGCGACGGGTACGCCGCAGGAGGATGTCGATCGCTTGATGAGCCAGGTGGCGGATGAGGCGGGCGTGGAGTTGTCGCAGGAGATGGCGGGTGCGACGCCCGCCAAAGGGATCGCGGCGCCCGTGCAGCATGAGGAGGAGAGGGAGGATAAATTGGGGGAGAGACTGAGGGCGTTGAGGAGTTGATTGATGTGATTTTGGAGAGGAGCAGAAGGGGTACATGTTTTGATGCTTTTGCGATTATTCTGCAGCGATACCTGAGATTCAATGAGGTTATGACTTGGATGAGTTGGTTTTTCTTTCCTGAGCAGAGTCGCATTCTCTGACCACTAACACCTACTGACCAGATCTGAGGAGGTTCCCCAAGTATGGTGCTCACGCGAATTTCTCGTGGTTCTCTCTCCACCCCCCTCTCCCACAAGCACCCTGAATCATCTCCATCCGAAAGAGTGGTCATGACACTCATAACCATGACAACATATTTCTCGTTCATGCAAGAAGTAGGAAACTGAGAGGCTCGTCTCTACAGAGGTCTCAATTATCAGACCTTTACAGAATACGGGCAGTGCACATACTACGTCTTCACGTTGGTTGTAGCCCCTGCCTATACAGCCGAACAGAGTAGTCGAACGGATGGCTATGTAGACACATTCAGAAGAGCAAGCAAGTGAGATTCGAGCATGAGCAGGAACAGGAGCACATGTTAAAGAAATCACTTGATCCTTCATCCTTCATCAGTCAAAGCTAGTCGAGGGATAAATACCTTGTACTTCTCAGCATTTTGTGATAAGTAGTCACCTCTGGCATGTCATGGGTCCTCCTCCCAATACCATCATCATCATCTGTCCTATCCCACCTCGCATCAAATATCAAACATCTACTTCTTCTCCACACTCTCAAGCCTCACATCAGCCTCCACTCCACCCTTTTCCTTCCCGCCAACGACAACACTCTCCCCCCTCTCGACATCATCCTTGAAGTTCTCCACATTCGCTGCCGTCTGCCCGCCAATAACCGCATTCTCGAATTTACTGCCTCGCTTCTCCGGTCCCACGGCCGCTGTGACGGCGATTCCGATTGCGATGATGGCAGTTGCCACGCCCATGACAGGCCCATAAGCGGGGACACTCTTGCCTGTGCCGCTCGCGGGGCGGATGAGGTGTGATTCGGCGATGGCGTTGACGATTTGTGCCGAGGGGGAGGAGATCATGTTGCCGAGTTGGTACTAGAAGAATAACTCGTCAGTGACGTCGAGCAGGACGAGGATGATGAGGGATAGGGTGTGACTTACCGTGATACCCGGAAACGACGACCGGAATGCCGGAGGGGACAGCTCGTTGAGATGAATAGGGATAACTCCCCACGCACCCTGCACAAAGAACTGGATCATGAATCCCGACGCCGAAAGGCCTCCGAGCGACGTGGGCAGAATCCAAGCCGGAATCAGTAGCGCGCTGATCAACGCCGACACGACCATCGCGCGGCGACGCCCTACCCATTGACTCAAATAGCCGATGATAGTCCCTCCCACACACGCGCCCGTCTTCATCAGAATACTCGCAATCGACGCATCATGATTATCCATGCCCTTTTGCGTGCGCATAAACGTCGTATAGCTATCCTGGCTCGTGTGCGAGTAGTAATTAAACCACGTCATGAGAATAATGCAATAGATGCACATTTTCCACTCCTTGGCCAGCATGCGCTTCGTCTCGGCCCAAAAGACGCCCGGCGCGGCGCCCTTGTGTCCGGCGGCTTTGCGTTCGCGGAATTGCTTGGATTCCGGGAATACGATGCGCAGGAGGCCGACGCCGATGGAGAGGCCCGCGGCGATCCAGAAGACGGTTTTCCAGGACTCGGTGGAGCCGCCGACGCCGAGGTTGGCGCAGGCGGCGCAGACGTAGCCAAAGGAGTAGCCTTGCTGAAGGATGCCGGACATGAGGCCGCGGGCTTCAACGGGGCAGTTTTCGAGGGCCATGGCGATGGCGTTGCCGTCTGAGGGGGTTTCACCGGGTTAGTCTAGTTCGATGGTTGTGTGTTTGTTCAATGCTTGCTTACAGACTCCGCCCATGAACAGTCCAAACAGCGAGCGCACAGCGAGGAAGGCGCCAAAGTTCGGGGCGTAGATGGTGGCGATTTGCAGGATGCCCAGGATAATCATGTTGAATACCATGGGCCATTTTCGACCTTTCAATCACAGTCAATGTCAGTGTTACGTGTTGGAGCAGGCAAGATTTATGCATACCGAACTGATCTCCAAGCAGTCCAAAGACAGCAGCACCAATCGATCGGAGGAGGAGTGTAAGGGTGATCGCAGTCGTGATGTTTGTGTTTGAGGTGTTGTAGTAATCCGCGAGCTTGGTTGTCTGGATACTGAGGGCGTGGAAGTCGAATGCGTCGGCCTGGCTGTCCATCAGAAACCGTCCAATACTTCCAACGATACAGCTCTTCTCTTACCGACCACGAGGCAAAGCCGACAATGAAGAAGATCCATGCCGTGGGCGAAAGCTGCCCGAGAAGCGAGATGGGGTTCTTCAGCGGCGCTGGACGCTGCCATTCCGTTCGAGACTCGCCAAACTCGTTTGTGATTTCCACTCTTTGCTCCCATCGGAACAAGTCTCCAAAGCTCTGTTTCGCAGTTGCAAACACGCCCGTGGCCACTGGCTCAGCGGATTTGCCTGTAGACTCCATTCTGCCGAGTCAGTGTCGATGGCAGCGTGGAGGTTGAGAGAGGGGGAAGAATGGCAGGCGGGGTATTGCGGTGTGACGGGCTCTAAGTATTCCAGCGCAAACAGTGGTACACACACCATCTTCTTGTACTCCCATCCCCCATGTCATCATGGCAGGTGCACAATGATACCTTGCCGTCGCCCAGGCCTTGGCCAACCTTCTAAGAGATGTGATCTTTTCCTTGGACTTCCCGCACACAGACGCCGAAAAGTCACTCGCAGCGACTGCACAGCAGTTGAGGCTCCATTATCTCTTGTTCCTCCTTGGCGGGCCATCTGTTTTCAGCAACCAAGTCCGAAATCTCCTCGTGTATCCACTGCCTTCCTTCGCACTTCCACCCGGACGGGGTCCCACATCCTTGCCATTTTGTTCAGCGATTGACTCCGCTCCGGTACTTTTTCTGTACACGTGAACATGGAAGAATCAAGATGCATAAGCGGTCTTGGAAGTAAATGAAGATCCACTTGGCGACGCCCGCCATTGGCTTGGAGAGCTTCAGCTGGACGCCGCAAGTCTTAGCATGGAGAACCGTTCAACGTAGCGCCCAGTGATCGCGTGGCTGTTGTCGCGCCGACGTTGGGGCTAGTTCCACACTCCATGTGTCGCGACTTGGGGCTCCACGGGGTGCAATATAGATACGTCTGGAGACTCTCCACTGCCATGCGAGGATGGCGAGATGTCGGATTGCAAGCGACGTCTTGGCGCAAGAAGAAAACTTAGTCCGAGCGGATTCAGTGATCCTTCGGCTTGCCCTTCTCAGCTTTGCGTCGCTCGGGACCACTCGGACCGGTGGTCAGCAACAACATTCACAGCTGTTTGTGGTACGCTACTTTTAACTCCTCGGAGAACAGTGTACGGATCCATCTATCCCTCGCGTGTGTCGGCCATTGCAGCGGCTGGCTGTGTCGGGAGGATACGGACAGCAACACCTGGCAGTCTCGGAGTCCGTGGAGCACTTGCCAAGTAGGCATATAAACATATATGCCTCATTCGTCTTTCGCAACCACAGCAGAAGGCGTGGCGCCAATCTCCTCGGTAGTAGGCCGTGGGGGCTCTGGCATGGATTGATACTTGGACTTGCACCCTGAAATCGTCCTCCCTGGGAGATGCAGTACAATCTCACTAAACGTCAGTCCCTTTGCGCGCAGTTGCCACAGTTTCACGACTTCTTCGTGGGTCCAAGGCCTGGCCGTTAGGTGTCTGGAGACACCCAGAGCCGCTGCTCGGCCCCGAATTGCCGTTTCGGATCTATGGGGCATGAGCTCGCGAAGCTCCTCGGCCGTGCGAGGGTCACCGCGCAAAGCAAGTATCAGCGCGTCCTCTTTTGCGGAAAAGGGCTTTGCGTCGGGTCCAATCTGGACTCGGTTCAATCGAACTCGCACAGCGCCCTTCGATCGTCCAAGTTCCGCGGCAATGTCGCCCACAGGTACGCCAGCATTCCACATCTCAAATGCTTGATCATCCTCGGCCTGTGTCCAGGGCTTTCGTTGAAGGCCGCCGCGTGACTTTGAGTCCGACTCACCCTCAGC
Source organism: Septoria petroselini (assembly GCA_022559915.2). Taxonomy (NCBI): domain Eukaryota; kingdom Fungi; phylum Ascomycota; class Dothideomycetes; order Mycosphaerellales; family Mycosphaerellaceae; genus Septoria; species Septoria petroselini. The sequence goes on from JAFJTQ020000009.1 coordinate 176,159, forward strand.
ATCGCCGCGGGCTTTATTCCGTCTGCGAAACTCGGGGACGTCGACTGGGCGTTCTGGAGTGTACCATCCCTTTCTGATGCTATCATAGCGCGACACCTCGCAAACCGAGAATTTGCTCTTTTTGAGGGCCACTTCTACATCGTGGATTTTCTTTCCGTTGCCAAAAAGGGTCCTCAAGCTGTCCAGCTGACCTTGTGTCCAGATCATATGCTGTAGTTTTGCGGAGCTGTGCAAGTATTTGGCATGATCACATCTCCTGTTCGCTTTGCCATGGTCTGGGAAGCGCCCCTGGAGCGTCCGTGTACTGATTTGCTTCCACGCCAGCGGAGTTGGCGGTTTGACGGCGCGGACAGATGGCAACATTCGTCAGTCTGGGTCGCTATGCTTGTCTTTTGACGTGATCTGTTGAGGTGCAAAGTGCAAAGGCAGTCGGAGTGAGATTGGAAGATTTGCCGGGTCCGGTTAAACCAGGGGATTTCTATTATGCCAATCAGAGCCGAGCCTTCAACACAAACGCTAGCTAATGTCTGCAAATGTCTGTGCCTATGGGTACGGACATGGATCTATTTGGATAGTCATGGTTATTTCATGCGAGTTGAACATTTCGGATGGGTCGTCGCATCGAGACCAGAATCCAGCTTTCTTGGCTCTTCTAATTCTCTCGACGGTGTGCAGCCAAAGTAAATGACAGAAGAAACCTCTCCGCATCCAGTTAATCAATCAATCAATGAAGTCTCGATATGGACAAGAAAGAAAAAGCAGTCAGAGTAACTAGAACCCGCCACACAAAAGGTATATCCCGCATTCCGAAGCAACGCCAAACCTCATCCTGTCGTCCCATCGTAATGCTTTCCAACGTCCCGCTCTCCTACTCTTCCATCTCCTCCGCCCCAAATGCAGCTTCCTCTTCCTTCCCCAGGATGCCCTCCATCTCATCATACTCCCGCTCCACTTCCTCGGCAACAAATTCTTCATACGCTTCGAGAGAGCCCTGAATGTGAATCTTGAAGTCGACAACCGTCTTCAAGATCCTTTCCAACTCGGTGTGCAGCTCCTCTCGCAGCTCGCCTGCACGGAAGCTCATCTGCTCGTATTCCAGATTGACTCCCATTTCGCGCTGCTCCATCAACTGTACAGTCTCGCCCAACCCCACTCGGACTTTGTTCAACTCCTTTTCCATTCGCTCAATCTGTGCGTCAGAAGCTGTCGACTGGGTAGTGCTGATTTCTCGCATCTTCTCAAACTCTTCCGAAGCAGAAGTCACGCGATGTTGCAGAGTCGCAAGCTCCGAGTGCTTGTCTTCGAGTGCTTCGCGGGTCTTGTCGAGAATGTCAATCTTGGCCATGTCTTCTTCGAGGTTGGCATTGCGGCGTTCGGAGATGGATTTCCGTAGTTGCTGGAGAGACTGCTTGATCTGCTTGAGATCGGGAGAGGGGAGAAGTAGGTGAGGAGCGTAGCCGGTGGTTGAGTTTTGTAGCAGACGGTCGCTTTGTGATGTTTCGGTAGTCGAGGCGGAGAAGTCGGGCCCGCTGTTGACTTTCAAACGGAGTTCGTAGTCTGTGCCGTGTGCGTTGTGTGCCGTGGTCGGTATGATGCCAATTTGGTAGCCCAAAGAATTGTACCGCTGGACCGTACTTTCGAGATCATCCAGCTTCGAGCCCGTCTCCAGCTCCTTTTTGTCCGTGCGATCTTTGGCTTCTTCCAACCGTATTTGCGTTGTTTCGACTCCCTTCAGGAGCCGTTCTCGTTCGGTGTTCATGCGATCAATGTCGTGCACGGAGAGTCCTTGGTTGTCGACCTTTTGCTGCAGGTCGTCTCGCTCGGCCTCTGCCTCTGCCATTTCTGCTTCGCACCTTTCAATTTCCTGCTGTAGGAGGTCCGCGCGGTGGGTGTACTTTTCGACCTTTGCATCCATGCTCGCATTGTACTGCTCAAACTTCTGCTTGTCTTCCTCGAGAATTTTGATCGTCTCATCCAGCTTTGCGAGTCGTGGGGCGGATTTGCCGAGTTCGTCAATCTGTTCCTGCAATCTTCGCGACTCGGCCTCCAGCTCCTTGACTTGCTCCAGATTCGCGGCGTTGGCCTGCTCAAACTTGATGGCCATGGCTTCGACGTGCGGTTGTATCCTCCGCTTCGCCTCCTCCTCTTCGTCGTCGTCGTCCTCGATGGAGAGCCACTCTTTGTACGCATTGGACAGGAAATCAAACGTGATGCGATCCGCCGACACATCGAAGCCAGCTTCGAGGCAAGCATCATCCCACATGCCCATGCTGTACTGCTCCATCATCTTTGCGAGCTGCATCATCCAGTAGAGCAGGCCCAGAAATGTGCTCCAGTTGTTGCCGCCCACTGCGGCCAGCTGACTTTTGCTGATGTTCTTCTCGAACGGGTACCGCATCTGCTTGAGCAATGGCGGCACCTCGGCGTCAATATTCTTCTGGAAGCGGTATGCTGGATCAATCTGGTGGTACAAGAACTGGAACATCAAGTTGAAGTCTTTTTGCGTGGGCGAAGACATGGTCTTGTGCGTGAGCGAGTGCTTCATGTCCATTTCAAAGTTGCGCTGGGTGAGAAACTCCATGAGCTCTTGTCCCATGACTTGGCGGGTCTGGCCATCTCGCAGCCTCCGCGGATCGGTGGGGATGCCGTTGATGGGCGGGGCGGTCGCAAAGAAGGACTGATGGCCTTGGGGTCCCAATCCTGCCGACGGGCGCGCGCTGTAAATGGAACTCCTCCGTTGTGTGCTCGCCTCGAGTTGGATGGGGTTTGCCGGTGTGGAGGTTACCGGCGCATAGCTCTTCCTGCCGCCGCCGGTGCTCGCAAAGAAGTTCTGCGAGCTCGGTCGCTGGACGGTGCTGAAGCCGCCCATGCCTGCCAGGTTGTCGCCGGACGAGGAGCGGTGGAACATGGGCTGCGCGGGTCGGCCAGGCGCGAGGGACATTCTACTTCCCGACGTCGAGCGGTGGTGGGTCGTGGTTGCCGGTGCGTGTTGGTAGTGCGACTGGCTGTTCGATCGCTTCATGGCGGACGCGGGCATCGGGATGGCAGAGACATTGTGCGAAACGGGCGCCAGGCTCTGCAGCGCGGTCAGTGTACATGCGCGGGGGGGAAGGAGGAAGAGATCGAGTCGCACCTCGCGCGGGCGGCGCACAGAAAAGAGGCCTTGTTCTTGCGACACGGTCTGTCTGCGCGTCGAGTCCATGGTGTCGGTGGATGACGGTATGGTATGCGACGAGAAGTGGCAGTGTGTTTTGGCCGAAAGTAAACAAAGGCGGCAGGAGCAACGCGCTAGTTCTCGCTTATTTAGTGGCAGGCAGGCGCGCGTGCCGGACCAGCCGAGGCTCTCTCCACCTCAGATCGGAGCAGATGGCAGATGGCAACAGCGTAGTTTCCATCGTCCTCCACACTGACTGAAGGACGTGCAGGCAGCAGCAGCAGCAGTCCCTCCGTCGCCCATCATGGTCCGCGAGGACTTGGTCGAGGGCGCCATCTCGTGTACGCCGTCTGATCCCCTCACGTGCCTCACGCTGCTGTGTCGTGACAGAGTGTCCATCCGGCCGATGCTAACTCCCCCGTCTCTTGCCTGCAGTCCTCCAAGACGCGTCCGTCTCTGCCGCGCCGCTCGAGCAGCGCATCGCCTTCCTGCGCTCCAAGAACCTGACCCAGGACGAAATCGACGCCTCGCTGGCCCGCGTTGGTCAGGCCCTGCCGTCCGCCCCATACCGCGCTCCTCCGCAGTACAACAACAACAACGCCAACAACGCCAACTATGCCTCGCAGCCCTACGGCGCGTGGCAGCAGTCGCCCCCAGAACCACCGCGGCGCGACTGGCGCGACTACTTCATCGCCGCGACGGTGGCCTCGGGCATTGGCTACGGACTGTACTGGACCGCGAGGCGATACGTCTACCCGCTGATCGCACCGCCCACGCCGCCGCAGCTGGAGCAGGACAAGAAGAGCGTGGACGAGGCGTTTGAAAAGACCTTTGCCCTGCTGGAACAGCTCTCGGCGGACACGGCGGAGCTGAAGAGCGCCGAGGCGCAGCGGAAAGAACGCCTGGACACCGCGCTGTCCGAAGTCGAGAGTGTCATTGGGAGGATGAAGCTGGCCAACGACGAGCGCGAGCAAGAAGCAAAGCGCAACGCTCGCGAGCTGAGCGAGCTGCGAGACCTGATCCCCAAGGCGATCGAGAAGGAGAAGCAGGCCCAGGACGAGCGGCTGAAGGAGCTGGGCACCGAGATGAAGAGCTTGAAGACGCTGGTGCAGAACCGCATGCGAGATGGAGGTGCGGCTCCTTCGCGGACGACGCCCAGCTTCTCCAGCTCGCAAGCAGCCCACAGCGGCCAGGTTTTGGGGAGCGGTGTAGCGGGAAATGGATCTGTCCCCGCGCCTGCTGTGCAAGAGCCTGCGACGAACGGCGCTTCGACGCCTTCTGCAGAGACCAAGCCATCATCCCCCTACGCCGCCCCCGCCACCACATCGACCAGCTCCAATCCGTACCAATCTCGCTTGCTCGGAAACAGTGGCGGAAAGGCCGCCATTCCTGCGTGGCAGTTGGCCGCAAAGAAGAAGTCGGAAGATGCCAAAGCTGCTGCGGTCGCCGAGAGCGCGAGTGCGTCCAGCACGCCGGGGCTGCAGGAGAGCGGCACCGTGCAGGATGCTGCTGATGGCTCTTGATTAATGGATGATGGCGGCATGTAGCCTGTACCGTTCTACGTATGTCTTTGTATATGAATGTGTTATGACCTGTTTGGTCCCGCTTTCTATGCCGCATTCGAGTCTGCAAATCAAGGGCAGTGAAGTGAAGAGGAAATGATGACTCGGAGTAGGAGGAGACAAATGCAGATGGAACTGGGGATGAAGGATCGCCTGTCTGTTGGAATGGAATGTAATAGGAGTCGTTCAGTCAGTCAGTCGCTCTGGCCTAGATTGATAAGATTGATAAGATCGATAAGCCGAATGTGATGCTGTGCTGTGTTGGATCAGGTTCATGGACACATCTTCTCTGTATTTATTAGTTCTCGGACAGACAAAATCAGGACATGATAGGACAATTATCTAGTAGCCTGAAGCTGTAAGAAGTGCAGTAATCGTATCCCATCATCACAGAAGATGAAGCAGCGAGAATCTAGTCTACTATGCCCATCTTATGCTTAAACCTGTCAACGCAATCGCAATCTGCTCATCCCAATCCTCGCCTGACCATATCAAGCCCTCTCCTCAAGCACTACCTGTTGGAAAAACAGGCCACTCCCACTCCCTCGCCGTCTCCAATAATTGCTGATCAAGCCCCTCGTCCCCCGCAGCCACATATAAGAACTTTGTCAACGCCGCTTCGGAATAATACCTGAATCCCACCCCGCCAGGGATAAACGCCACATCCCCAAACGCCAGCTTCGCGCTCTCATTCCCAATACTCACGTTCAACGACCCCTCGAGGACTTGGATCGCGGTGTGGTCTGCGAGGTTCCAGGTTGGGAGGTCGTCGTCGATGTTGTTGCTTTTGTTGTTGGAAGTTTGACGACTTAGAGTGATAGTCCCCTCAGTGAAATTGTGCTCGCCGGTCGTAGGCGTCACAAACGGCTGGACGATTTGCCAGGCGCCCGTGTCGTTGTTGATGTACTTTGGACCCCAGTTCGCGGCTACAAAGTACGGCGATCCAGCTTGCGTGGGGATGGCGTTGAAGCCGTTGTGCCAGACTGCGTCCGAGGGACTCGTGCCGTTGACGAGGTCGCGGGGGACAGCAAAGTCCAACTGAGCGTGTACATCAAACGATTCTAGTTGCGTGATTATGTCCGCTGGAGGCGAGCCAGAATTGGGGAGCTCTGCGGCGACTTCGGTTGGCGAGTAGGGAGTCTGGCTTGCGTAGGTGACGTTTTCCGTGGCGAGGAAGAAGAACAGGTCTTCGAACTTTCCGGGTGCAATGGCTCCGATCATTTCCGTGTCAGGGGCTACGATCTGGAATGTGTGCGTTGTTCCGAGGGGCACGGAGCCGTAGTCGCCGGCGGTGAGGAGGCGGGCTTCGGTTTGGTTGTCTTTGTGGGCCCATAGCTGGAATCGGCCTGCGGTTGCACATCACGTTAGTAGATTGTTAACAAAGTCAGCCGCAAGTCTCCAAGATTCTTCAACGCTGTCCTCGCGGATTGGGGAGGAAGATGCTACTAACCCTTAAGACAGAAGAAATTCTCGTGGTGCAATTCATGTATATGCGGAAGCACACCCAAGTCCCCAGATGCCGGTGCATTGGTAGCAAGAAGACTGAACTTGTTCCCAGACGCAGCACCAGTGACGGGGAATCTGTACGTCTGAGCACCGATGGTGAGGGCCTGAGCGTTCGCGTAATGCTCTATGGCATATGCTCGGACGTGGTCGGGGGCTTGGTCGACCCAAAGTGACGCCAGACTGCCGCCCAGCAGACAGGCCAGGGAGATGCAAGTTTTGGTGGCCATGATGTCGGGCGGGTGCTGTAGACCTTCTGGGTGACATTTCCCCTAGCAATATATGCTGTTCTCAAGCCTGCACAGAGCTTGCTAGGATGCCGAGCCGACATAGTCGATCAACGGGCCTAGACATGTTTAGTGTGCGGAGCATGTGGTCGGTTACGTCTCTGCACTAGGAGGCAGTCCATAAAGCTCATCTTGGTGGACCAATGCCGACAAGTTATTGATTGCATTTGCAGTGTATATGGCTGTTGCAGTTTGCCTTTAATCTCACCGCTTGGAAATGGTCGAGATCTCGTCGTCTGGCGCCGCTCCTGTAGCTGTGCACGTTCAACATGTACTCCTGTGTGCTAAACATTGAAGAGGTCCGATATCTTGCCTCTGGAGGTGTTGTGACGAGGCAAATGTCCGGGAGAACTCGTGGGCGACGCACAGACTTTAGGGCTTTGCGCCGGTCTGCCGAAATTTATACCCTGCTGCAGCACAAGTGTCTCAACTCGATGTTACGTTCCTTCGGACAAAATGCCTTCTTGAGCATTAGTTCTGGTCTAGAACTGGCTGAGATGATGATGCCGCTCTATCGCACCACTAGACGACAATCACGCACATGGCCGACTGATCCGGCATCTGTCTTGCTAGAGGAGAATGGTGCCAACCTTGGCCGGAGCCGACAGCGAGGGGAGGTGCAGTTCGCAACAATCTAGAGGGAGAAAAGCCCGCGATAAGGATGCTTTCAAATCAAAATCTAGGTGCACCTCAGGCAGCCGGGCCAGAGCAGTGAGGTGATGTTTGGCCAGAGACCTGGCAAGCAATCCTCCTTCGGCACGCCATATGGCACTCGCTACGCCAATCAGCAACAGCGAGACGCGACACGAAGTGCAACAGTCGGCATTGCTCTTAGCATGGGGGACACAGGCGGTCTGCGGAGCACAACTTGGCTTCCAGAGGTTGGCATGTATCATTACACATGATATTATTGCCTCTTGCTACAACCAAAAATCGCGTAGTTCAATGCCTACCACATTGAGCAGACTGGAGCGCGTGCCTTGCAAGGCCTTGACGGCGAGCTGCTCAGCCTATATGTCCACTCTGCTAATGCTCCAACGGCGAGGCCGTTATTTGCCAATTTCTTCTCTTGGACTAGCACATGTCGTGTCCAGGAGGCATGGTAACCAGCCACGCTGTGTGGCTTGAATTCTAGAGATCACGTCTCTGGTCAACAAGGCATACGGCGTCGATTCGGAACAAGGCGGCCAGATTACCGAAGGATCCTCTGCCATTTGTTCAGGCCACTGCCAACGCTACTGGCGGCGCAGCAGTCAATTGGGACCCGCAAATTTGTGTATTCCACGGGCAAAATGATGACCACAGCACACGAGAATCAGAAAAATGCCGATGTGAAAGCTCAGAAAGTCTGCTGGAGAACTGACAAGCTCCTAGTTTCTGGTGGCAACCGGCCCATGATAGCTGACAAGTAAACCCGGTTTCTGGTGAGTGCTTCTTATTACGCACCAGCAGGAAGCACACCAGCACACATCATCGCGATCGAACTTCACGAACACATCGGCGCGTCTGGTTGGGCGTTCATGCAGGCAGCTCTGTGGTTGGAACTGGTGGCTTTCGGAGCATGTTACCGTGCCGCATGAGCACCTTAAGGTTTCGACGATCTTTCAGGAACAAGAGCAAAACCCCACAGTCCTGGTTGGGTGTGAAAATGGGGGACTTTCTGAAGTCTCTCGTTCGTGGTTGCGCAGGTGGCAGCGGTGGTGGATTCGCATTTTCCGACTTCACGTTCACGAGATACAGAACTGCTGATATGAACATGGTATCCATTGCTGCACGTCACGATCGCTTCCGATCCTCTGAAGAGAGCTGCTGGCCAAAGCTGGTGGTGTTCTAGAGAACCTGCACACACCACAGGCTCTGATGACGTCCCGTCTCCCGATCAGCATGACAGTTTTGGTGTGGCCGACTCACGCAGCAAAACACAATCACTGCGCGCACTCCGTCACAGCATCTGCAAAGTCCCATCAAAATGGAGGCAAGTCCAATGGCTGCGACGCATCGAAGGCGCTGAATCGTGTTACTTCTCGCGTTTGGAAGGCCAATGCAGAGTGATGAAGTGGCTACAGCTGCCACGAGTCAGCGGAGCGAGGAGATCAGCGAAACCAACCACATTGAGCCTGCACGCTTGGCTATGTGATCTCAGCTCAGCGGTGCATGACAACCAGATCGGAGTCCTGCTCTCGGTCAGGCACCGATGAGGTTTGCTTTGGTGACTGCGCCTGTGCGGAGATGGCTTTGGCCTTGGGGCATTTTCACGCGCGTTACCAGCCTCATGCTAAAAGGATGCGGTGCTGAACACCCATGAGTCGCAAGACACACGCCATCTCGATGTCGCTTTGCCGCGTCAAATATAGCGCGCGTCCAGGCCGGCACTCGCTTTCGATGCTCTTCACGACTCCTTGCGGCCTACACGACTTCGGCCGTCATCAACGACAATGCGGTGGTTGTCGAGCATACTCGTCTTGCCTTTGCTGGCATTGACGGTAGGCTCCGACTCATATGCGACGACTCTCTCCGCACGGCAAGCAGAACAGAATGCGCTGGTAGCATGCGCACGAACGTGTATCCGGCTGCTCCCGAACAATTGTCAAGCAGACGATGTCTGCTTCTGCACGTCTTCAATTCGGACTTCATATGAGTCGTGCCTCGCCACACGATGCAGTACCACGCAGGATCAACTTGGTGAGCTGGTTCGTCCGATTTGGCGTGAACGCTGGCTAACAACATGTCAGACGGCCAGCAATACCAAGCCACAACCTGCGATCGACCTGTCCGCGATAATTCGAGCACACTCTACGGTGTCACCTGGGCCTTTTTTGCCGTTGTTACTATCTTCATTACACTGCGACTACTCTCGAGATGGAGAGGACTGAATGGCAGTGGATACAGCTGGGACGATTGGGTCGCTCTTTTCGCTTTCATCCTGGTCATTCCCCTTAATGTCAGTCTGGACCAAGCAACAAGATCTGGCCTCGCTACAGATCTGTACACCAAAACTGTCGGAAACATCGAGAACGTCTTGCGATGGCTGTACATCGCCGAGATCCTCTACATCAGCATTGTCATGGCCACGAAGATCGCAGTTGTTCTGCTCTACTTGCGGATCTGGACCGCGGAGTCCGTAACAAAGGCGTTCCGTCTCTCGTGCTGGATCAGCATTGGCGTGCTTGCCTTGACAGCGCTTGCATTCGACTTTGCCGTCATTTTCCAATGCTCGCCTGTCAGCTACGTCTGGAACCGCGTCACTGGAGGTACAGGCTCATGTTTCGAGGTTGCACCGATGCTCTACGCGTTCGGTGCCCTGAACATCTTGTACGATGTCGCCGTATTCATGCTGCCAATGTACAGTTTGCTGAGGCTCAACATTGCACTTCACAAGAAGCTCGGGGTATCTGCAGTCTTCTTCATTGGACTTGCCGTCACCATAGCTGCAATTCTGAGGATTCAGTACGTTGCACGAGCTACCGGAACCATGAACCCCACGTGGGACTACCATTACACTGGTTTGTGGGCAATTATCGAAGCCAACTTGTCCATCATCTGCATTTGCGCGCCAGCAGTCGTGGGACTGATCCAGCGTTGGTCCAGCGGAAAACTGGACGCAGCGGAAGGAGGATATGCGAACGGCTCCGTGGCAGTTCAACGCATGTTTGGCCGTCGTCACGATGGAGACTCTGACATTGATGGTCCTGGTATCACCGCTACAGAAATGACCCAGCAAGACGAGCCGGCAGACTTGGAAAGCGTCTTGCGCCAAGGGCAATTCGACGGCCAATCCGGAACCAGTAAGATTGGAGAAATCGACATGAAATCCATCGGATCGAACAGCACTTCAGACATTCTCGAGCGACACAGACCGGGCAGCAGCAAGAAGATGGCCTCTCTGTTCCCAGGCAAGGACAATGCAGAAGCCACTGCGCTCGTTTTCCGACCGCGGCCAGGGAAGCACAACAAAGTCGAGATCAGCCATGACCCACCTTCGCAACCAGCGGAGGCTCGTCTGGCCTACCGCGATGAGCATGACGTGTACCACGAAGTCACCATTACTGACATTCCACACGGCCGCTTCCCGATGCACAGCAAGGGAACTGCTAGACCATCTGGTCTTGGTGCTCTCACAGAGGCAGAGAACAGCGACGAGTCTCGATCGCCACCGCGGTCCCGCTTGGACTCCAATCAAAGCGACGCAAACCAGTCGAAGTCTGATTCTGTACGCAGCTCAGATCCGCAGGGGCACGGCGTTGCACTTCCAGAAGTGGACACTACTCAAGTTCAACGCTCCCAGTCGCCGCCAGTATCGCAGCTCGGCTACCAGTCACTCAATGGCAGCTTTGTCGCTGGTGCCAATGGTATGAGCTCGAAACGCAGCTCGCAATTCATTGGCGCTCCTCGGCAGTCAATGGCTCGTTCAATCTCACTGGCAAGCGGGACTCTGGAAGCGATTGAAGTCGCTGGCAAGACCCCATCGCCTCCTACTTCGCACGCTACGCAGTCAATCACCACACAAACTGATGCGACCTCCATCGATGACGAGATGCCTCTGTCTGCAGTACCACCGATCAAGCGACAAGAAGTGGTCTACACTCCCAGGTCAAACACGCCTCAAGGCTTGCACCTCCGGTCACCATCAAAGTCGACTCAAGTTGACGAAGGGTCCCTGTCACCTCCGCCGCGCGCTTCAGTCGATGGCGGAACACAGGTCACTCAAACGACTTCGCGTTCCCCATCGAACCGATGGGAATGGCCCTCGGACCCTGAGAGCCGTGGTGCTTCTCCAGTACCGGCCATGTCTCCCGAGCCCTTCATGCGTGCTCCTTCGCCACTGAAACCGCCATCGCCGCCTCCACTCCAATCCAATCTGCCACAGGTAGCGAGAGAGCGAGAGGAGTCTCAGCCACCTGCGCCGAATCGACCCAACCGCTACCGTGATTCTTCTCTGCAAGTCGGCACTCCAATGGTTGACCCGTACGAGTTCGATGGCCACTCGCCTTTCCCCATGTCACCACCCGCCGGACCCCCCGATCAGTACGCGGACGAGCCTGTCACCGCGCATACCCGATCTGTGTCCCGAGCGATGTCGCCACCCCTGCCAGCAACAAATGAGCCGAGCTCTAGCAATCCTCAAAGCAACGAAGTCATGTTCTCTCCACGTGGTCGTTCGCCTCCAAGGCCACAGTCGAACAAATGGAATGCCCCACGATCCGAGTCATCTGCTGCCCTTAATTCGCCATTCCTGCCGACTCGCGACATGGGCACTGATACTGATCCTGAGACCGACAATCCCCGAACGCCATCAATTCCAAGAGGGGCTGAGGATTGGCATCTCTCGCGTACAGTTTCTCAGCTAGACTTGCCTGTTGAGGATGGCGGCCTGGACTCTAGGATGATGTCGAGATCGCCACCTCGTGACCATTCGGCATTCCAAGGCGAGCGACGTATGTCTGGAGAAATGCTTGCATCGACTACGTACAATGCGGACTACTCCCGACCAGGATCTCGTTTCAGGTCTCAATCGCCTGAGATGGGAATCGATGTTGACGCCGCTAATGCGAACCAAGACTATCCACAGCCATCCGCGGACATGGGCGTCCAAGCAGGTGAATCTCACATGCAAGGTCGCAATGCACCCACCATGAGCATGCCTCTTCCCGCAGTGGACATTGATGCCAGCCACTCACCGCGCACAGCCTCTTCGCAGGCTGTTCCGATGATGGCCAATTTCCGGTCGCCAGGCAGGTCTCCTTCGCCGACCTCAATGATGGCCGGTATCCAGTCACCGTTCACCGACGACATCAGGCCTCCATTGTCGAAAGCAGGGTCCGATCAGTATATTCCACGACCACCGTCCCCGACAGCAATGATGTCTGGTATCGTCCCCGACAACCACTACGAAAGTCGTCGTGGCTCCACCATGTCCCCAGTTCGCAGTCCATCTCCCGCACGGAGTCCCTCGATTCCACGAAGTATCGCACCCATGTTCAGCCCAAGGGATATCAACTCCCCTAACTACCATTCCGCCGATGCAGGCACATCGCCAATGTCCAACGGCAGTGACGACGATGTCGTGGGCACAGGCATATTCTCCCCGCCAGACATTGACCATCCCCGCACACATTCTGCTGATGCCGGAACTTCGCCAATGTCAGACTACAAGGAGGAGGACAGCGAGCCCGATGTTACTGCAGCAAGTGCCCTGCCCGTGCGTGACATTGAACAGCAACGATCGGGCTCAGCTGATCGCGGAACTTCGCCAATGTCTGACTGGAACGAGGATGAGTCGCCAATCGAGTCTCCTGCGCCAGCGTCTCCAGATGTCATGGCTCCGCGGTCTATGCCCGCGGCTGATCGTGGCACATCGCCAATGAAGACCGATAGCCCTCAGTCGCCACTACCTGGGCTTGCCTCGCGCTCCGCTTCTGTCACCACAGCGGGATCGCGCACCAATGATGATGATCCCTTACCGGTACGCGACATCGACCAAGGTCGATCGTCGTCGGCTGACCGTGGCACTTCGCCAATGTCTGACTGGGGTGACAATGAAGACGCACCTTCGCCTCAGTACGACAGTAATGCGAAGCGAAGGAGCGGCGACTTCGCTCGGCGTCCGGTATTGTCACCCATTCAGAACATGCGAAGACTTTCGCGACAATCACAGCCATCATCCGATGAGAACACGCCGGCTCACACTCAGCTGCCCTTCGCCAACGCTGCTGGCCGCAGAGAGATTCCGCAACCGCCACCATTCGAACGCAAGTCGTCGCAAGTGGCTCTGCCTATGGGTATGTCCGACATCGAGGGCACTTGGACGCCAAACGGCCACCGCAGTCCGACCCTCGACCGAGTTGACGAGACTGACGATGGTGCAATGTCGCCATACGATATGCCTTCGGCTATACACTCTGCAATCATTCCTGACGAGCGTGGTCGCACACTTCCCGGGCCACCGATGACATATGGTGCTGTCATGAGTCCCAACGCCGATGGAGGCCGCATGCCTTCATCAGAGATGAATGAGGCACAGTTTGATCAGCGCTTCGAGGAGCGGTACGACGAGCGCGAGCGCTTCCGCGAACGTGCCAACAGCAACGACTTCTATCCTGCCGGTATGCCCATGTTTCCAGACGAGTTCGACAACAATTCAGAGGACAATTCAGAGGACAATTCACCAGATTACTCCCCTGTGCGTGGCATTTACGACGAGAGCGAGAGCAGTGGTGGTGAAGAGGAGTGGCCGCCGAGACACGACTATGATATTCCGCACATTCCTTCTCCACTGCTTGCCCAACTAGCTGGTGCTGCGAGCCCGGATATCTTCGAGAGCCGCTCGCCATCTCGATCACGCTCTGTCTCAGTATCTCGGTCACGCTCTGTTTCGATCTCGCGGTCACGCTCTGTCTCGGTCTCCCAGTCTCGATCACCTTCGCAATCCCGATCTCGCTCCGTTTCACGATCACCATCCGCCTCCCGATCTCGGTCACGATCAGAGTCTCCGGATGCGCGATCACCTTCGGTGACTCGTCGCGAGTTCACACGAATAGGCGAGGTTGCGGCCACGGACGCGTTCGAAAACACCATGTCGCCTGTCCTGCCCGTTTCCTCGCCTATGGCTGACCAAGTTGAGAGATCTGGTCGCATGCCTTGGCAAGTGGACGATTCTCGCTTGCAGTCACCTGCTGGAAATGCCACGGGTATGCGTAGCCCTGATGTGTCCAACCCAGACCCAATTCATCCCGAAGCGTTGCTGCAGGAGCTTCACAGGCGCAAATCAGTCATCATGACCGACGAAGGCACAGATATGCCTGACATGGATCCTCCACGACCTTACAGTGCAGAGCTTGCGGCTCAGAACTTGGACGCGTCAACTCCTGTCGAGCCCTCTTCGGCACGTTTACAACAGGCTTTTGACAATGCGAGCCCAGATGTCAGCGCACGAGACTACCCAAGCCATGCGCAGTCTCCAGATGTGTACGGTGCTCAACTTGCTTTCATGAACCCGAATGGGTCTCAGTCCGTTTCGCGACAAGCATCTCGCCCATCATCTGCTCGCGTGCCAGAAAGGCAGTGGCAGTCTATGAGCCCGCAGTACGATCCTTCCAACTGGGATGAGGGGCCTACTTCACCACCTCTTCCCGTGGTCAGCCCAGGATTGGACGACAACAACAACAGTGCCCCCACCACCCCAGGCGACGAGTCTCCAGCGAGAAGCCCGGCCAGGAGTCCTTCATGGTCTCCTCCTCAGTCACCAGGCGAGGGTATCCGGCTGTCCCGCACAGATTCATGGGACAACGGACGCCCTCAGGAAAGCCATACTCCAGGTTCAGACTTCATGCCAACGCGTCCCGTGTCGCAGCTCGATCTACCTACTGTGGCAGACATTGACTCGGAGTCTCCCGCAGTCGACGCCAACCCTGACGAGTCCACGGAGCCCAGTTCGGCTGTCAGCATAAATCGCCGCGAGTCTACTGTCCCTAGCTCAGCCGTTGTTGTGTCTCCCGAACTACCACGGCGCAGCTTCGAGCCGGTGACTGACACGACCGACAACGAGACACGCCCATCTTCACGCCTGGTCCCAACTGAGTCCACTCCCGGCGAGGCTCAGGCTGCCTTGAGATCTCTGTGGATGCGTGCCGAGTCAAGACAGTCTGCACGTGTGCCTATGTCTCGCGATACTTCTCGCGCTCCATCTTTTGAAGATACGACGGAGGATGGAACCCTTGGAATCCCACCAAATCGCGAAGCCAACACTGAGTCTTGGTACAACCCATCAGGTGTCCTGCCACGCGTGGCATCTCCACCACCCGGTGATGATAAGAGCGATGCTGACGGCGAGGAGCTTGTCTCGCAGCGCGCCGCGTCTCCCGTGGCCGATGCCGCCAGCGTCGACCCCTATGTCGGGTCCTTTGCCGACACCGAGGAGGCCTCTCGGTCCCCATCACCGGACCGCATGCCGTCTTCTGAGTTTGCACCAACATTTGACATGATGCAGTCGCAGTCCGAAGCGCCGACTGCTGATCCAGTGGCAGACGCTCTCATGTCGCAGGCTGAGAGCGCAGACGAGTCTCAAGATGTCGTTGCCACCAGCCCAGCTGTCGAGAAGCCTGCCATGGTTGAGATGGCCACAAGCCCAATGGTTGAGAATCCTAAGATGTCGATGAGACCCGCTAGTTCGTCGTCCGACAAACCATCATCATCAGAGACCGAGGAGAGGCCTACAACTGCCGAGATGGCTACCAGCCCAATGATCGAGAACCGACACTTGTCGACTGCCACCAGCGAGCGCTCAGCCCAGCAAGACCAAGAATCGTCAGACCCTCTTGCTGACACACTGTTGTCGCTGGTGCCTGCCGGTGAGAAGCACGAAGACGAGGACGGTGTCGGCTTTGTCGGCTCCACCGTCAATGTACCACCATCGCAGCTCGCGAAGAAAGTTAACGACGATGCCGAGTACGATCCGTTCAACTACGCTCCTGCTGAGGAGAAGGCTCAGACTAAGGAAAGCCCCAAGCACGTGGATGAGCCAACGCTTGGAAGCCTGGTCGGGTCATCGAAGCCAACGTCTCCCGCTGAGCCATCGACTGTGGAATCAACTTCGCCTGCCTCACAGCTCAATCTTCCAAGTATTAGCGCTGTGACAGCCGAAGAGACACAGGCACAGGGCCCACCAACACCAAGAGTAGCGAACGTGGAGGTCATGTCTCCAAAGGCATCGCCGAGCAAGGCTGCCCGCTCCGATTCGCACGACTCTCGGCACGGGTCTTTGCTGTCCGACTCATCTGGTCCTTCAGATGAGACCACAATGCCATCAACGCCGCCGGATGATGAGGCCGCTTCTCCCTTCACACCAGGACTGAAGGAACTCTTCGCAACAGAATCGCCACAACTTTCTGTGGCGGGCGAGACGAAGATTACACAGGAGACCGAGAAACTTCGTCGGCCGGAGCCACCAACTCGCACAGTCTCGCAGCTTGCCTACCCTGAAGAGGATTGACTAAAAGTGCGAGAAGCAGTGCGTAGCCCGGAAAAGTACCGTCGACAACCTCAAGCACTGAACCTTTTCGAGCCATCGTCAAAGGGCGAGGATGAATAGAAACATTGGGACGAACTTGTAATACTAAATTTTTAGCAGAAACAGACTGCTACGATGTTCGACGACAGTTCATAGAGTCTGATCCGGTCAGATAGTTTTGTATTAATGTTATTCTTTTTTTGTCAATGAGTTGTCTTCGTGCCTTGCTCCTATCGATGCTGCCTCATGCTTTCTTTTCACGTCATCGTGTAGCAAATGCCCCCCGAAGAGAAAGAGTGGTAGCTTCCACTTGCAGCCACACATCAACACCAATTACGTCGACTCGCGGACCACGAACCGATTACTCCACGAAGCATAACCATACAGTTCAACATATCATTCTGCACTCCACCATCTGGCTATCCTAGCACAGCGTGTGCAAGCCGGCTCAGTGTCTCAGCCATCTTTCTGCAGTGGCACATCCGGGCACAACATTCTCATCTCGCCAACAAACGAACTCGCGAAGACTTTGCTGGCCACTCATTACTACGCCTATCGTCCCGCAAGCCTCCGGGAAAGTTCACGCATACAGACCGCTTCGCGACTAGCACGACTGGACTTGCTTACTTCACTTGGTTGCACGATACTTACCACGGACGGTCTCGTGCGTCATGCGGTATTGGACCAGCAACACTCTTTGAAAGAAGTCGTGCCGCATAGCAACTGTTGGGGCTCTACTGTCGATATACCCGGATCTCTGGACGTCTGCCGCTCTGTTTGAAGGCTCTCGACTTGTCTCAACTTTGAAGCACCTTCCGCCGTCACTCGTTTCGGCTTCACGTGGAGTCGTACTGCAATCATGCAGGCAACATTGCGGTTGGTGTGCGTGTTACTTTGGACAAAGTCGGTCCTGGGGTATGCTTCGATGAGACACTCGAAGAGACAGGAAGTCACTTGTACTTCGCCGGTGACGAGGCGATCATGGTATGTGAAGACTGGCAATGGTGTTGAGTGAGTTGGCTGACTGACAGTGTCAAACAGGACATCCTTGAGCAATCAAGAGAAGACGGCATACCTGAACGCCGAGAGATGCTTACAAGAGATGCCGAATGGCTATGGTGTGCCTGGAGCCAGATCTATATGGGAGGAATTGCAATGGGCACACATCAAGAGCAAGAACTGGATCCATGGCGTGCCGGCTTTCTTGCCGTGGCACCGATACTACCTCAGGGCGCACGAATTGATGCTGGCCGAGCACTGCAATTACCACCTTGGCACGCCGTAAGTGGGAGATCTTGCCATCGTTCTGGTCACTCGCTCATATGATGCAGATACTGGGAGGAGGCCCACGATGTGGGCAATCTTGCCGGCGCCGCCGTTTGGGATGCACAGTTTGGCTTTGGTGGCGATGGCCGCGCCGATGACAATTGCGTCGTCAATGGGCCGTTCTCGAACCTCACTCTGGTGTTCAATGGCGATGGCATTGCAGGAAATCCAGAATGTCTGAAGAGGCGGCTCAATCCGACGGCGTTCGAACGCGCAGCACAAAGTGAGATCGACATCTGCCTGAGGAGTCCGGACTGGGCCGGCGCAAGTGGCTGCTACGAGAACTGGGTCCACATTGCTGGACATGAGGGTGTTGGACTGACCATGGCCGATGCACTCCTAGCACCAGGGGATCCCATCTTCTTCTTGCATCATGCCAATATCGATCGATTGTGGTGGCAATGGCAGGTGGCTGGTCTGCCTGGGCGACTCACCGAGATGGGGAGACCAAACACTCCCGGCGAAGACTTCAATTCGGCCAACCAGTGGGCGCAGCCGGGACCTGAATGGACTGCGACGAGTGGAGACAACGGCCCTGAGACGACGTTGAATCATGTGCTTTGGATAGCAGAGATTGTGCCGAACGCGACAATTGGAGATGTCATGGACCTGCGCGGCCCTGTCGCGTGTGCGAGGTACATCTAACCAGCAGAAGTCAGCGTTGGTGCTAGTCTATTCGAACGGTACCTAATGTAATGTTTGATATTCCTTTCCGGTTGAGCTCTACCATGTCTAGCCTTTCTCACAGAACAAGATGTAAGATCGGGTGTATCTGAGGCTCATGCACCGAATGGCCGGGGTTCTGTCGGATTCTCCTCCAGCATTGTAATGCATGTAATGCAAATGCAATTCATGGTTCCGTGTATGGGGACAAGTCACGAGGGAAGCTCTCATCTATGGCAGTAATCGCGATGCAGCCTCGGACGTTCCAGAATCCGGCTTTGAACCGCCGCTATGGTGAGGCGACCGTCGTGCCGAACGCAGGCGTTAGTTCTACTGCGTCGTGACAGAGACCAGAATTCCGTGCAGTTCCGCGTCAAGGAGAAGGATGTCAGCTGCTGAGGACGCGAGCACTCTTTCCTCGTGCAGGCTCGTAGGTTGCACAGCGCGGACACCGACGACGTCCGTCTGTGCGGTCAAGTGAAGGAAACACAGTGGAATGTGGTGAGGGGTGAGAGTGGAGGAGGTGTGGTGTTGTCGATTCTGTTGGATTTGGATTCACTTGTGCACGTGTTTGTCGGCGCTAGTGCGTCATCGGATCAGGTCCTGGGAAGCTTCGACCCTCGTCGATCTTGCATGGTAGAAATGCATGGCCGGAAGCCGGGAGAGCTTGTGAGCCAGACAACAACTTGATTGTTTTCTTTTTGCACTTATCATCCCGTCCTTGACCACTCACTGCTCTTGACTGACTTGGCCTGCGAAGAAGAAAGTGGAAGCACACAGAAGTCGCTCATTCCACTGATTCACGCCTCTACACATCACTCTTATTTCACGATAGCTTGCCAATCACAACTCTCCGAAGAGGGCCCGTCTAGGACCGATAGTGGGCTCTGACTTCAGCGTGGGGCAGGCGCGTTCGTCACCAAGAAAACCACAGACGGCGCGGAAAGTGCTGCTCTGTCTCTACCTCCTCTTCTCGACTTTGTCCCCTCGAGACACACTGAACACACCACTCCGCGAAAGAGACCTCGCTCAACATGGCACAGGTCACGCTAAGCCCTCCGTCGATGCCATTGGGCAAGAAGCGAATAGCTGTGATGACCTCTGGAGGCGATTCGCCGGGCATGAGTGCCGCCGTTCGAGCTGTAGTGAGACAGTCGCTCGCAGCGAAATGCACCGCGTATGCCGTGTACGAAGGCTACCAAGGTCTGGTCGACGGAGGAGACATGATTAAAGAGATGAAGTGGGAGGACGTACGAGGATGGATCTCAGAAGGCGGCACACTCATCGGAACAGCACGATGCAAAGCGTTCATGGAGCGCGCAGGACGCCTCACGGCAGCCAACAACATGATCGAGAAAGGCATCGACGCTCTCATCATTTGCGGAGGAGATGGCTCCTTGACGGGTGCAGACAAGTTCCGAGGAGAGTGGCCGAGCCTCATGGACGAGCTGGTGTCTAGCGGCAAGCGAAAGGAAGAAGACGTCAAGCCGTACCGACATCTCAACATCGTTGGCCTGGTTGGCTCCATCGACAATGACCTGAGCAGCACGGATGCGACCATTGGCTGCTACAGTTCACTGGAGCGAATTTGCCAATCGATCGACTACATCGACGCGACCGCGCTCTCACATCAACGTGCCTTCGTTATTGAAGTCATGGGACGACACTGCGGCTGGCTGGCCCTTATGGCGGGTGTTGCCTGTGGAGCAGATTTCGTCTTCTGCCCTGAGAACCCACCTTCCGAGAACTGGGAGGCTGAGATGTGCTCAATCGTGAAGAAGCATCGCCAGATGGGCAAGCGGAAGACGATCGTGATCGTTGCCGAAGGTGCGCACGACAGAAATCTCAAACACATCTCGCCTGTCATGGTCAAAGATCTGCTTTCGGATAAAGTTGGGCTTGATACGAGAGTGACGACGCTCGGTCACGTACAGCGTGGTGGTCCACCCTGCGCGTACGATCGCATGATTGCTACCTTGCAAGGTGTGGAGGCCGTCAAGGCAGTCCTGGAAGCAACACCTGAAACTCCGTCTCCTGTTATCTGTATTGTGGAGAACAAGATCGTACGGAAGGACATGATTGAAGCTATCCGACTCACGAAGAAGGTGGCTGAAGACATCGCGAAGAAGGACTTCGATGCTGCAATGAAGGGGAGAGATGCAGAGTTCGCAGAGTTCCAGCAGGCGTTCGACATCACGACTGCCACGGACAAGACAAATATGCTGCTTCCAAAGGAAAAGCGTATGAGGATTGGTATAATACATGTGGGCGCGCCCGCCGGTGGTATGAACGCCGCGACTCGCGCTGCTGTGGCGTACTGTCTGACCAAGGGCCACACTCCCGTGGCTCTGCACAACGGCTTCCCTGGACTGTGCCGCCATCACGACGATGAACCTCTTGGGTCGGTTCGAGAGGTCAGCTGGCTCGAGGCTGAAAACTGGGGATCGCGAGGTGGTTCTGAGATTGGAACCAACCGCGGCCTGCCATCGGAGGACTTCAAGACTGCGGCATTCTGCTTTGAGAAGTACAAGATTGACGCGCTCTTTGTTGTCGGTGGTTTTGAGGCTTTCACGGCCGTGGCCGAGCTTCGCAAGGCTCGCGCGGAGTACGATGCCTTCAAGATCCCCATGACTATCCTCCCAGCGACAGTCTCCAACAATGTTCCTGGAACCGAATACTCGATTGGATCCGACACATGCTTGAACTCGCTTATAAGCTACTGTGATGCCATCAAGCAGTCCGCATCCGCATCTCGACGTCGAGTGTTCGTGGTTGAGACTCAAGGCGGAGCTTCGGGTTACATTGCCACAATTGCAGGCCTCACTATCGGTGCGGTAGCTGTGTACACTCCGGAAGAGGGCATTCACCTCAATATGCTGCTCAAGGACATCGAATTCTTGAAGGACCAATTTGCCAAGGACGCGGGCCACACGAGATCTGGCAAGATCATTCTCCGCAACGAGAAGGCCAGCAAAGTGTACACCACTCAATTCATCGCGGACGCTATTAAGGAAGAGTCGAACGGCAAATTCGATTCTCGATACGCTGTACCAGGTCACTTCCAGCAAGGTGACATTCCTTCCCCTATGGATCGTGTGCGAGCTGTTCGTTTCGGCATCAAGTCGTTGCAATATCTCGAGTCGTTTGCTGGGAAGTCAAAGCAGGAGATTGCCGACGATCCGAATTCGGCGACTGTCATCGGCATCCGAGGCGCCAGAGTCAAGTTCAGCCCAATGGAGAAGATCGAACGTGACGAGACCGACTGGAAGGACCGTCGTCCCAAGGACGAATTCTGGATGAACCTCGTTGATGTGGTTGACACTCTCTCGGGCCGTCCGAAGGCTTCTCGCATCCGCCCAGGAAGCCCAGCGTTACAGGGCAAGCAGCCAAATGGTGCAAAGTAGGCTGGCAGGGCGATATGGGTGACATTCGTCAAGTCTGGGTGCCGCTCCAAGCAAATACACGAAGACATGACATTATGAGCGTGAGAGTTTGGCGTTGTGAAGCAGCCTCACTAGGGACTAGGAATCTTGACGGGATCTTAGATATCTTTACTTTTCAAATCAGATAAGTTGCACCATACTCAGGCCCGACTTATCTCCGCTAGCATGTTCGCCTATTCGTTTGTGAGCGCTCGACAAAGCCTTGACAAGCGGTCAGCTGTGGAGCCAACACAAAGTGCACTGAGCTCTCGCAGATGAAAATTCTATGTCCTACTCAAATGGTGAATTGAATCGTTAACGATTTCCAACACCTTCAGCCGACAACTCCTTAGCATAAACGAAATTCGGAGCAGTTACTAGATAGAAAGGTGACCTGAAGTAAACCGACGCGTTCTGACGTTGACGACGTTGGTACGGGATGGCACATAGATTGGAGCGCTAAGAAAGCAGATCTCACATCGTCTGAGCTGATGCTACTAAGTGACGATAGGGCTCAGATTCTGCCTTATGCTCTCCTCCAAGCTTGTCCAGCCGTGGCCGTAGTGCCTCCTTAGCAGTTCTTCAGCCTCGTCATTTGGAACATTGACATGAACCCTGCCTTGTGCTCTGTCCTCAAGGAACGTCTTGCCTGGCTGCAACTTCCTGAATATAGCCAAGATGTCGTTCCAGTTGTATGGCTGGGCGAACGCAAAGATCCGCTGTCCATCGCACGTTGGGTCGATGAGTGCAGCCACATGCAGCTTTGCATCATCGACAACGTCAACGAAGAACTGCGCAGGAAAGTCGAATGGATAGCCTTGGCCCTTGTGAAAGTCCGTGATCCAACTTCCCGTACTGCTGTTGCCAGTCTTGAGAAGGCGGCCGAAGTTGGCATCTGGCAGGACAGTAGAGACTTGGAATGGTGGCGCAGACTCCTTGACAGCAGCCCATAGCGCTTTCTCAGCTGCAGCTTTGCTAGCAGCGTATACATCAAAGGGACTCGGGTGCGGCTTGTAAGCGGCCGCGATCGCAGTCTCGTTGAAGGTGTCCTTGGTGATTGTGATCTCCTGGTCCGGGAGTGGCAGCACACAAGCCGTACTGGATGAGCAGACCACCAGACTCTTCACTTTCGGCTCTCCCCTCGCAGATCTGAACATGTTCAGCGTGCCCTGAACAGACGGTCCAACGACCTCTTCTGGATTGGTGCTGAATGTCATGACGGATGCCAAGTGAATGATGCCGCTCACACCTACGACTGCAGTGTCGTAGGCATCCTCTTGAATCATGTCAGGGACTTCCAAAATCTCGATCATCCCGCTGCCGAACTTGCGATCAATGTGGTCGACCAACCATTGGGCGTCGACAGATTTGCGAGAAGTTCCTCGAACCTTGTAACCAGCTGCAACCAGTTCCTCCGCAACGTGGCTGCCGATGTAGCCACTAACTCCAGTAACGAGTACAACTTGTCCGCGCTTAATGTTTGCCAGTTGATTCAGTTGTGTTTGCGATTGCCAGTGCTGAAAAAGGTAGCAATCTGACGGTGATGTCTTGAGTGTTGAGCGTGGTGGATTGAAAAGCGTCTTTGGTCCTAGATTGTTGCAGCTGTTTGCTTGAGTAATGAAGAAGAGAACCTCCACTATTCAAGCAACGTGCCCAAGTATATAGTGAACGATGGTACTTACTAAGCATGGTTGCAAATCGTGCGTTCGAAGCATGCTTACCATGCTTACCGAAGCGTGCTTGCAAAGCATTGCGTAGACGAGCGGTGTTTAATTGGCAGCTGACGCCAAAAGACACGGACAACTCGGGTCTATGCATATCCGGATACACAGCTTGAGCTCTGTAGTGGATAACAGCAGATCTAGCGCCATTAACAGCCCGGGGTTTGTCATGAGTGTATCAAGGACGCTACGTTCTACACCTGCCTCCTTGAGATAAACTTGAATTGGCTTCTTCTAACGAAACGGAAGCTTCGTCGTTCAATCATCCTCACACCTCCATTCAGAATGGCTCAAGTTATGATATATGGGGCCAGCGGCTACACAGGCGGTCTCGTGAGCAAGCAGGCCAAGCATGCCGGGCTCGACTTTGTGCTTGCTGGAAGAAGACAAGACTCGCTGCAGTCAATGGCTACGTTGTTAGACGCCACTTATCGAGTGTTTGATCTTGATGACCCAGGCCTCATTGATGCATGTTTGGATGGAATCGTGGTTCTGCTGAACTGTGCTGGCCCGTTCAGAAACACTGCCGAGCATCTGATTGAGGCATGCATGCGAAATGGAGTACACTATCTTGATACGTCAGCGGAACTGGGTACCTATGCTGTTGCAGAACGACGAGACAGCGAGGCCAAGGCGGCCGACACCATGTTGTTACCTGGATGCGCCAATATCCTCGGATGTCTGGCAGGCTGGGCTCTCAGGGGTGTAGAGGAGGTTCAGAGTGTGGACCTGGCGTTGCACGTCTCCGGCCCAATGTCGCAAGGCTCGTTCAACACCGCGAAGGAGTTCATCGCAACGGAATGCCTGCGAAGACGAGAAGGACATATCATATCTCAAGATGCCACGAGCACCGTCTCTTTCGACTTCGCTGACGGCCGTGGACCGGTGGTTTGTTTTCCAACAACACTCCCCGAAATCATCACAATGTTCAAGTTCCCGGGCGTCCCGAACGTTCGAACATATTTCAACGCTTCTGCAATTGCTACCCCAGATAGCGGTCCAGTATCGCGAGCAGCCGGCCCCACTGCCGAGGAGAGAGAAAGCAATCCGTACCATGCAGCTGTGGCCGTTACGGCTGGAGGCCAGGGTGTGAAGCACACTGTACTGCATACGGTCAATGGTTACACCTTTGTGTCCCTAGCTTTAGTCGAAGCTGCACGACGGATTGCGGCTGGAAGATTCGAGCCGGGCTTCCAGACATCGGCGAAAGTGTTTGGCCCAGACTTTGCGAAGTCGTTCGTAGACGTGTTTGTTCCTCTCCCGTAGTCTAAAGGAGTAGTACAAGCCTAGCACGAAATTGCTCTTCGAGGACATTACTTTTCACATAGGCCACCTTGCATTTGGCCTCATTTATCCAAACCATGAATCCCCAAGCGCCAAGTATCTCGAATATTAGGTATCTTTCTTTTTTGTCAGGACATGAAAGGATGATTGGAGGTAGCCTCGATTCATTCTTCCCTAGGACCACGCCGTAGTTCTGTGCAAGATCAGCCGAAGTTTTCGTGCTACATTCTATGTTTCCAGAGGTAGAGATGGTATCATGTTGGGTCGTCTCGAGTTGAGCCGACGCCCAAGCCGGGTGGCCGTCCTTAGAAAAGGTACTCTACGAGGTAACCCGTTCCTCCTCCAGCGAGATGTTTGGAGGAGTGGCAGCAGGAGCATTCGAAAAACCCATGGAAGATCTCAAAGTTTCTTTATTCGCACGTGTGAACCTCATCATGTCGCTACACCACCCGCAGCAGCAAACCCAGTCAGCTCACTGTGCCAGATCAATTCAAAGAAATGCTCTGCACACGAGGACGGCTAACCGCGCTTCACCTTTCTCCTTTTTGCCAGCCACGCCGTCCAGGCAGCCCTGGATGAAATGTTCTGCTGTGCTTCAAAGCGTCCGAAGAGTGTGAACCATCTTTGGGCCTGACTTTGCAATGCAAAAGTGGCGCGGAGATCAGGTAGTGCTCTGCGTGCGAGCGACTTCCGCGCTCTTCGAGATCACTTCGTCGAGGAAAGTCCCTGCTAGCCGGTCGCCACTCTGCGCTTGATACGGTCGAACTGATGTAGCTCTATATGTCTACCGGCCGGCGGCAATGTGCCACGGTTATCACAGCTGGAGCAGAAGGCGCATCGATTGATGGCAGCGTTGTCGCTCTCCAGCAAATTGTTCGTATAGTTGGACATCTGGACTCATCTGTATCGAACCGTTCTGCTCCTGTGACTAGCGGGAGGCTCGGATCTCTTGTATCTTTCCCAATGGAGGCGTGATGTCCGGTTCGTTGGATGCTGCTCCGCGGGGTGTCCCCGGACGTGCCCATTGAAGGGCGCTGACTTGACTGCACAGCGTTCCCTAACAGGGGCTTCATCGAAAGCTTTGGCGGTGACGCCGATCATTCATCATCATGATGAAAGGTAATGGCACAGCTCAAAACACGCCATCGTGCTCGCCAGGAAGTCGCTTGACCCGCTTCTGCTCCCAGCTGTCCAGATCCTTTGCCGCGAGTTTCTGCGCAGGAAGGTCATGTTAGCCTGCCAAGTCTGCTCAGTAGTTGTGTGCGCAGGTGTTTGCGTACGTAGTATTCTTCCTTGAGGTCTATCCTTCGCTTATCCTTTCCGATTCCAAGCTCCTCGTCTTTCGTCAGTTGGCGGACTTTGCGGTCGTGACGCTCGTAGCGGAGAGCTGTGGCTGGCGTGAGGAAGAAGGAGCCGAGCAGCATGGTGGCGATGAATGGCAGGCCGAAGAGCGCGAAGGGATGTTTGGCGAGCAGGAGGCGGTATCGGGATGCGATTGATGAGTCGTTGGTCGAGCGGAACTTGCGCGAGGGAAAGACGGCCATTGCGAGGAGTGTGCTGTACTCGTTGGAGTATTGCTTGGTGATGCGGCGGACGAGGCGAAAGCGAGCGGATGCGGTGGGAGTGGAGCTGCTAAGTTAGTGTCTAGGGGAGACGGAAGCTGGGAAAGAGCCAATTCAGCGGCGCGACTTCCTTTTGCGCGACGCGTCAAAGGCAACACTCCCACACACAACGCCACTCTCTTCATCGCTTCCATCTCTTGCCTGTTGACAAACTTCAACAGCAGGTTACCAGAACTACTACGAGAGACTGTGAGATCAGATAACAGTTCAGGAAGGACCCAAAATTCAATCAGGAATGCTGGCCGGTTCCTGGACTGTGTAAAATGAGCTGACTATTCTAGGTCGCGAAGAGCCTCAACATGGCTCGTCGACAACATGTCACCACCAATGGACACCAACTCAACGGCGATGCGCCTCCACAATCCACACTGGCGGCCCAAATTGTACAGAACCAGACTCGGCAAGCCACGAGCCAGCCTCAAGAAGAAAATGCTAGCTTCCGAGATCTCCTCCACGAGATCCTTCACAGCAACGCTGCGGCTCCAGAGACAAACGTCACCGTAAATGCGCAACTGGTCAATGTGGTGATCCAGGCCGGCCTGGTGCCACTCACGCTGGATAACCCCTTTGCCGATTGGGACATCCTCGTTCCGCAGGCGATGGACAGCATCGCGGTTATTGAGTCTACGATCCGGCGCCAGCCCCATGTGCTCTTGACGCAGCTCTCTCCTGATGGTCCTCAGCTTGTTCTGAGCATCCTCGCCACCCTGATCGCTCTGTGCGGCAAACCGAAATGCGAGCAATTGGCTATTCGAGGCCTCATAGTGTCATCGCTCAACTCCTTGGAGAGATCTTCGGAGCTCTGGCGTAACGCTCGCGGACTTCTGGAAGTCATACAGCACTGCGTCGATGGTATGTGACATCAGCAAAAGGTAAGTGGATTTTAGCTTATTTCTCTCACAGAAGTATTGTCAGTTCTTGAAGCATTGCCTCCGCACGTTGCTACGCTAAACATTAGCCTGCCCCCTGCACGGGGCCTAGCTCAATTCTGGCCACAGTCGGAGGGAAGCATTGCGTTGCCGCAGGGCAGCACGACCAGCGTCACCGAAACATCTCGCGCATTTGTCATTGCGCTCGAACTGTGCCACATTCCAGGTCTCGATGAGTTTTGGAAGCGGGAGGCGTGCCTTCGACTTCAGCGACTGGCATTCACAGTCAAGGTGCAGCTTACGAAAGCTACAAGCTGGGACTACGCGCTTGAGCAACTACTCCGCTTGCCATACCAATGGTTACTGGTGGCAGCCCTTTTGAGCGATCTTGCCCGAGCTCCTCCCTCGACTACGACGCAAAAGCTGCTCGCTTCCACCATGATGCATCTCTTTGATACACAGCGTGATGCGATTGGGGATGCACTGGTGCCGTCCTTGCGCATATCGGCTTCAGAGGCGGCGTGGCAGACTCTTCACGAAGACCTCAAGATTGCCATTACCACGTGGCTTTGGCGGTTCGAGACAGGCGAAGCTCTTCCAGGGCATGTTGCCTCACTGCGCGAGACACTGCGGTCAGATGATGTAATGACCGACAGTGAGCTGCAGACCACTTTCAAACGACTGAGCTTGGCAACACGCAGTGACGGCCGCAAGCCGCGACTTCGCAAGCGGCGGACAATGGAACAGCCAGAATCACGGGGTCTCATAGTGTGCCATCGCATAACCCGTCTGCTTGCAGGGCAGGAGTCCCAAGATATCTCCGCTCTGCCAGACGTGGCGCTCTCTGTGTTCAAGACACTATCGCTGGAAGATCGTCGCGCGACGTGGCAATGCCTGGCGGAGCTTGCTGACTACGATCTGTCCACTACACTGTCGCTAGTTGAACGACTTCTTGATGCTGGCGGCTCCCGTGAGGATGGTCGGCAAAGAGTACTGGCGCTCATGGCCATACGAGAGTGCCTGAAGCGGACTTCAAACTCAGCATATGTGGATGTTGTTACAAGTCGCCTGGCACAACACATTCTCAACTCTCTGCGTAGCTCCGTTCGGGAATTGAGGACCACCGCTGCAAAGTCGATTTCTGCTCTTCTACGAGACGGCCTGCCAGTAGGCGTCCGCATCAGGAACCGACAAGTGGTGCTGGAGCATCTCCGTGGTGCATCTGCGCTCGACGTTGCAAGCGAGCAGGAGACACTGGTGTCGGCCTGGGGCCAGGTCGCCATTTCCTGCGGCGAGAAGGAGCTGAACTTGGCCTTGCTGCAATTAGTCGGATATCTGGGCTATGGCAACACCTTCGTCTGTGCGACGGCCTTTTCAGAACTGGAAGCCATTGCTACGCACAAGCGACTGTCTCCCAAAGAATTATTCCAGCCTTTCTGGCGCTCAATCGCCGTTGCTGTGGTGCAAGAGCTCCACAGTCGACCACAGAAGGCTCAACAGCTTTGCGATTTGTTGGGCATGGACATCAATAGCTTTCTGAAGTTGACGCAGCGCGAAACACTACCTTTTCTCGTTCTCACAAAGAGAAAAGATTTACTGCAGAGAATCGCTAATGCTCGTGGCAATGGTACTACAGTCGAGGATCTGTGTATGCAGCCACGCACCAATCTTGCAGCCATACTGGCATTTCTGCTGTCGCAATCCTCGCACGAGGCAGAGGACCTGGCTTTTGCGGCTTTGACTGATGTGGCTCCGGATCTGAGCAAGACGGACATTTCGAGTCTGGTCAAAGTAGACCCGGTTCTAGTCGCTTGTGAGATGCTCAAACTCAGCGGCGAGCAGAGCCCAGATCGAAAGTCGAGAGCGTATCAGGCCTTTCAGACGTTTGCGAACATTGCCGAAAGAGCGCCAGGTCAGCGGAAGGCCCATGCGAAGTCATCGAGAGCAGTGGGCACTTTCCTGGACGACAAAGTGCTTGGAATCCTGACCCTGTTCTCAACGATGCTGGAAAGTGGCCCTGGCGCAGAATCTACAATGGAAAAGCTTCGCTGCCTGAAGGGCATGACAGACATGTTCATCATCGCTAAGGGCAAGCTGTCTTTCGCATTGCCTCAGATCCGCGGCTGTCTGCAATCTGGACTCGAGCAGCCAGAATTGTGCGAGGTGGCATTCCAAGCTTGGTTGTCCTTGATACCACTGCTCGAAGAAGACGATGTTGCGCTCATCATCGATGAAACTTTTGTTCTGATCACGCGACACTGGGCAGACCTCACGCTGGAGACGCAGCAAAGAACGCACGAGATGCTCCAACAACTTATCGAGATACACAATACTTTGCTGCAAGATAACATCATGACGCTCCCGTCACTAGCCGGGATTCCATTGCTTTCCAAGATTGCTGCAGAGTTCGACCGCATCCGCTCGGACGAGATGCCGGAGACATTCTGCAAGGCCTTTGCGAGACGTCTGAGGGACGATGGGGACACCGTTGTACTCCAGGCCGTGAGAGAGCTCGTACCATACCTAGACGCACACCAGGATTTCATTCACGACACGGCTGCAAGTGAGCACCCCTCTCCAGCGCTCTCCGACTTGTTGTGCGCTCTACTTGACATCACAGTCAAGTACTCCGGCACAAATCCAGAAGCTGCAGAGTTGTGTGGCAAAGCACTTGGAATCATTGGCTGCCTAGATCCAAACCGTGTCGAGGCCACACGCCGCAAGGGCCACATTCTCGTTCTTTCCAATTTCGACAAGGCAAGCGAGGTCATTGATTGGGTCATTGCATTGTTGGAAGACGTCCTGGTCAAGTCTTTCAAATCTGTGACCAATGCGAAGTCGCAAGGATTTCTCGCGTACACCATGCAAGAGTTACTAGGCTTTTGTAACTTCACCCAGATTGCAGTCTTGCGACCTCGGGCATCTCAAGCGCCAGAGGCAGCCACGAAATGGTACCGCATGCCGGAGCATGTCCGCACAGCTCTCACGCCTTTACTCACATCGCGATATGTGGTGACCAGCAATAGTGCCGTGAGTCCGCCTGACCGAGTCTATCCAGGCTTCACGCCAGACACCTCACATAGCTCGTGGCTGCGATCAATCACTTACGACCTGATGTTCAAAGGCAAGGGAGATAATGCAAAGGCCATATTCACGCTGCTTGCGCGCATAATTCGTGGCCAGGACATGGCCATCTCTCGCTTTCTGTTTCCTTATGCCGTGCTCAACGTGGTCATTGGTGGCACAACTTCCGAAGTGCATGCCTTGACCGCGGAATTCATGGCTGTGCTGCAGTCAGTCCCCGAAAGCTCCACACAACAGGAGAACGTTAGACTTTGCAGCGAAAGTGTCTTCACAGTGCTGGACTACATGTCGACTTGGCTTCGCGAGAAGCGCCTGGAGCTCAGCGCGACCCGCACTGAGGCATACAAGACAGGCATTTCGCCAAACGAATTCGACGAAGCCCGCGACGAGGGTCAAATACAGACAGTGGAGGCTTTCTTGTCATCCGTACCAGCCGAGATCATTGCAAACCAAGCCATAAGCTGCAGATCCTATGCACGTGCACTATTCCATTGGGAGCAATATATCCGACAGGAGCGAGAATTGATCCCCTCTGGAAAGCTTACGCCAGCGCACGAGGGGATGTACAATAAGTTACAGGACATTTATACTCAGATCGAAGAGCCCGACGGACTTGAAGGTATCGCCGCCCATTTGTCATTGATTACCGAAGAGCAGCAGACCATCAATCATGCTAAGGCTGGGAGATGGACTGCCGCGCAGGCGTGGTATGAACTTCAGCTTGCTGAGCAGCCATCTGATGCTGGCTTGCAGCGCGAAATTCTGCAATGTCAAAAGGAGACTGGGCAATATGCAACGCTGCTTCGCTATGCGAACAGCTTCCTCGACTCTGGACAGAGCGGTGACAATTCTACGGTCATCAAAACACACCTCCCACTCGCCGCAGAAGCATGCTGGATGACAGAAGACTTTGACGGCCTTAAGCGCAAGCTCCTAATGCGTCCTGAAGAACTGCAAGCAGACTTCAATCTTTGCATTGGGCAATCGCTCAGATGTATCACAGAGGGCTCGAAAGAGACGTTGATCGATCAAATCAAGCACGCACGTATGTCAATCACTGAAGGCCTTTCGATGGCCAGCACAGATTCCTTACAGACGTGTCATGCAGAGCTCATGAAGCTCCACGTGCTTTACGAGATTGAAGCCATGTCTGCTGTCGAGCCCGAAAATGCGTCTCGCTTGGTTAGAGCCTTTGAAAAGCGACTGACCGCTGTCGGAGCATATCTGCAGGACAAGCAGTACATTTTGGGGACGCGGAGAGCTGTAATGCGTCTTCAGCCGACAGTATTCAAGAACTCTCACAGGAGCGCATCTTGGCTTACCACAGCTCGACTGGCTCGCCAATCTAAGCACATTCCAAGTGCCTACAACGCTGTGCTCAAGGCATATGAATGCTCAGACCGTGAAGCAAAGGTGGAGGAGGCGAGACTGTTGTGGACGGAGGGCCATCAAAGGCAAGCAATCCAAGCACTGCAAGCCACCATCGAATCTGGAGTACTAGAGGGTGATGATCCGAGCTCCAGCATGCCCGCGAATGTCAGCGCTATATCCAGTGGCGTGGGTGAGATCAATGGCCACAAACAAACACCCATCGTGGGAAAAGCACTCCTGCTGCTGGCGAAATGGCTGGATGCATCAGGACAAAGTCAAACGAAGGATATGACTGATCGCTACCAGCTAGCCGCAAGACGGCATCAGCGCTGGGAAAAGGGCCACTACTACCTTGGCAAACACTACAGTAAGCTGCTTGACGTGCAGAAAAGTCTGACTAGGGAAAGGCAGATCCCTTCATACTTGACGGGCGAGCTGACGAAGCTGGTGATTGACAACTCCTTGCGTTCAGTACCATTTGGCAACAAGTACTGGCACGAGACTATTCCTCGCGTGCTTACTCTATGGCTCCAGCTCGGCATGGACTGTGTGAAGCAAGATCGAGGGGAAGACGATGTCACATTCGAGAAGCGCAAGAAGTCGCTGCACGCTTGTAACAGGCAGCTGCAGAAGTACTTCGAGCGAGTTCCGCCTTACGTGTTCTATCACGCCTTGCCCCAGCTGATATCACGCATAACGCATCCCCACCCCGAAGTCTGGAAGCAACTCTGCAACATCTTGGTCAGGATCGTCTCAACGCATCCAAGTCAAAGTCTTTGGAGCTTACTCCCTGTACCCAAGGCGACTGACAGATTGCGAGCAGAGCGTGGCAAGGAAGTGCTTAACAAGCTCAGAGATCCGAAGAATCAATCCAAGAGCGACGGGTCAAACGTCGACCTCAAAGCGCTCATAATGCACAGCCAGAAGCTCTCCGACGGCTTACTTCTGGCCTGCGAACAGCCTATTGAAGCTCGAGCTGTCAATGTCAGCTTGTCAAAGAACCTCGCCTTCAAGCTCAGCCTTGCACCAAGCAATCTGGTCGTGCCAGTGGAGTCGACATTGACGGCCCTTGCGCCTGCAGCGGCGAACAGTGAGACAATCAGACGACACAAGGCCTTCGCCCAGGACAAGATTACAATCCAGTGCTTCCAAGACGACGTACTTGTTCTCAACTCGCTACAGCGTCCCAGGAAGATCACGGTCCGCGGCTCTGACGGAAAGCTGTATGGTCTGCTGTGCAAGCCTAAAGACGATCTGCGGAAGGATCAACGTCTCATGGAGTTTAATGGCATCATCAACCGCGCGCTCAAGCGCAACACGCAGAGCAGCAAACGACGTCTATTCATTAAGACGTATGCTGTCACGCCACTCAGCGAGGAGTCCGGCTCCATTGAGTGGGTGGAGGGCATCAAGCCTATGCGAGATATCTTGTTGAACACATACCAACGAAGAGGTATTCGACCAAATTACAACCAAATCAAGAAGGACCTCGATATTGCATCTGCCATGGAAGAGAATGCACATGTGTTCAAGGAGGAGGTGCTCTCACAGTTCGAGCCAGTGCTACATGAGTGGTTCACGGAGACGTACCCGGAGCCCGAGATCTGGTTCAACGCGCGTTTGCGATATGCCCGATCAGCAGCAGTCATGTCGATAGTGGGGCATGTTCTCGGCCTTGGTGACCGCCATGGCGAGAACATCTTGCTAATGGAAGGCACGGGAGGAGTCTTCCATGTCGACTTCAACTGCTTGTTCGACAAGGGGCTGACTTTTGAAAAGCCCGAGCTTGTGCCTTTCCGCCTGACACACAACATGGTCGATGCAATGGGACCGTATGGCTACGAAGGTCCGTTTCGGAAGTCGTCCGAGTTGACGCTCGGCCTGCTTCGGCAGGAACGCGATACACTGATGACGGTTCTGGAGACTTTCCTCTACGATCCGACAGCTGACTTCATTGGCAAGAAGAAGCGTAACACACCTGGGGTACCTGAAACGCCCGCAGAAATTTTGGAAAGCGTGGCTACTAAGCTGAAAGGTCTGCTGAGCGGTGAGACTGTGCCGCTCAGTGTCGAGGGCTATGTCGATGCTCTGATACAGCAAGCCACAAGTCCCTTCCGGCTGGCGAGCATGTATATTGGTCAGTTTGTACCTTCTTTTCTGCCGTTCATGAACATGCACTGACTCTTTCTAGGCTGGTGTTCTTTCCTGTAGCTGTACGTAAAGCTGAAGTTGACGGGCGGACATTGTCAAAACATCGTACATCGGATTATTGCGCCGCTTTCCCTGTGCTGAGACCCAACGCTAGACTGAACCTCTAGAACGGGATGTCTCACCTGAGGAACATCTGGTCTTCACTGAACAAAGCTCGCACGAGGTCAGACAAATTCACCTCGCGAGCATGCCACGAGGCTCGAGTGAATAGTGGTGTCCTGCACTGCACTTCTAGAAAGTGAAGAAAGCAGTCGCGCGTCACACTTATAAAGCGCTCAAACACTTCCCACTTTTCTAATAACACCACTCCTTTACAAGTCGACAAACGAACAACAGAATCAGCACTGCGTCTATCATGGCTGGACAAGTCACCGTGGCTGCACCGGTCAGCGGCGTCCATAGGGCTCTGGGTGTCGTCGAGCTTCTCGAACATGTTCTCGTAAATCTCGACCTGACGGATCTGGTGCATGCGGGCCGCGTGTGCAAGCTGTGGCGCACAGTGATTGAGGAGTCGCAGGGCCTGCGCCAGAATCGCTTCCTGGATCCCATGCCGCCTCGAAAGTGGATTAGCCTCGATAACGCTAGTCCTCGTTTGTATGGTATGTGTGCACTTCGCAACGAGATGCTGAAACAACGCTTACTCGTCACGCAGGACGCGTGGTGACTCAGCAGCCACCTGGAAAGAAGAGCAGGATCTTGTGCACACTTCACCCAGCACTCACATCTCCGAACACGGTTTTCCGCTATTACTGGGAACGTGAAATGGCCTTCCGCATCGACGCGCATTCTAGAGTGCTGCGTTACGTCTCGCAGAATCGACTAGAGAAGGCCTTCCTCTGTCAGCCGCCGTCAGACCTTGTGTTCCTGAAAGTCTACGGTTCAGGTGGTCGTTTCGAACTTGGCCCAATACCTGTGTCTACCTTTGAGGAATTATTCAGCCAGCTTGCCCGCGCCCGTCCTGACTTCATTCGGCAGGGCGCACCAGACATCGAGTCTTTCCCTTCTGGAGTCAAAGTCTCGCTGTGCGGTATGAATATCTGGGACGACGAAGAAGAAGCTGCCTATATGCGCTAAAGCGAACAGAAGACACTGAGGTGGATTCGGAGGGCCTGCTCTATCTAGGGGCGATTGGATGTTGACAGCTCAAGCCACAACACTGTAGGGGCATAGGGCACCCACGTTTGTGCTTAAGGGCGGACTGTTGCTCACTGCGGTGGCTTTGTCGAGCGTCCTCATCGTTACTGTCGGAATGGTGTTCTTTCGGACATTAGGGAACTGTGAGCATCTCTCGCTCTTCATGCGAGTTCATCACTTCAAACGATACAGCGTTGGCGTCGCCGCAGTCAAGATGACCACACATGTGGTTTGGACTGGAATTGGACTGCAAGGAATGTGGTTTGCTCGAATCCGTGTCGAGACGAGATGGCCAGCAGAAGCTATCGTACACAGCTTGCTTGCTACAACAGCGAACTTGTCCTACCTACAGACGCTTTTGAAGGTGTCATTGTAGTGATGTTTGGTCCAATAATTCTCCTTCCCGTTGCTTCGAGTGACATCGTCCATTTTGGCACTACATAGACCACTCAATTGGCAGCTGACTGACAGCAACAATTGAGTAGTGTAAATGTTGTCAGTAGGATGATGTACTTGTGAGGAGGAATAGCTCGACCCTTGAAGGCTTGGCGTGCATGAGATCGTCACCCCGTCCCGACATGTGCAAGCTGTCAATAAACAGTGCCATCGCAGCACTCATTTAGCACAATTCTGCTTGACTTCCCACCAGCGATCATGAAGAGCGTGGCAGTGGCCCTGGTGGCCCTGGAGTGCGTGGCCGTAGCGCAAGCAGCGCGTCCGCGAGGTGTTGGGCCCGAGTGTAAGAGCATCTCTGCCTCTATCCATTGGGACAGATCTGACAGATATGAACAAACGCAGTTGCCAAGTTCTACGACGACACGACAACCTTCCGATGCATTACAAACCCTTCTCGCAGCGTGCCCTTTTCCCGCATCAACGACGACTTCTGCGACTGTCCCGACGGCTCAGACGAACCCGGCACGGCAGCATGTGCCCACCTTTCTCCACTCTCACCGCACACGCTGGAGAACCCGCCCAATACGACCAACAGCTTGCCGGGATTCTACTGCAAGAACAAGGGACATCGTCCCGGCCATGTGCCCTTTAGCAACGTCAACGACGGCATCTGTGACTACGAGCAGTGCTGTGATGGCAGCGAGGAATGGGGCGGCATCACGAAGTGCCCGGACAAGTGTGCGGAAATGGGCAAAGAGTGGAGGAAGCACGATGAGGCGCGGACGAAGAGCTTGAATGCTGCCAACAAGAAGAGGTCGGAGCTTGTCCAGGAGGCTCAACGGCTGCGGAAGCAGGTCGAGGACCGATTGCAGAGTCTGGGGGCGGAGATCGAAGCGGCGCAGATCAAGGTCACAGCTGCCGAACACGAGCTGCAGGAGGTTCAGCGTAGTGAAGCGGGCAAGACGGTCCGGGCTGGTCCAGGCAAGGGCGGCAAGCTGAGCCAGCTGGTGGAGCTTGCACGCACAAGAATGGACGATTTGAGGAATAATTTGATCACTTCCCGGGCTGAGTTGATCGCAAACCGCGACCGATTGAACCAGCTAGAGAGTCTGCTTACGACCTTCAAGGAGGAGTACAACCCCAACTTCAATGACGAGGGAGTCAAGAGGGCGGTGAGAGCGTGGGAAGACTACGCCGCAAGTTTCACCGTCGGTGCAGAGCCCAACGCCGCCCAGGAGCGGGACATTGGCGAGCTTGTCAAAGAAGACTCGGAGAACGGCCTGGATTGGGAGTCGTATGTGGAGGAGGAGAGCGACACTGATATCCGTAAGTGCCCTGCCCTCCCAACATCACGCATGAATCTCTACTGACCACCCCTTAGTCTACTCTTTCACCAGCTACCTCCCACCTTCCATCCGCACTTTTGTCGACGAAAAGCTGCGCGATCTCCGCAAAACCCTCGTCGACAATGGCATCCTCGCCTCCACCGCAGCATCCTCTCCCAGCGAAACCAAAAAGGTCACCGAAGCCCGCGAACGACTAACCGCCGCGGAAAAAGCCCTCGCAGACCACCGCAGGACGCAAACCGAACACACCGAGGACCTCGCCAAAGACTTTGGCCCCGAAGACGTCTTCCGCGCCCTCAAAGACACGTGCGTCAGCAAGGACTCGGGCGAGTATACCTACGAATTCTGCTTCTGGGGCCGCACCAGCCAAAAGTCCAAAAAGGGCGGTGGCTCAACGAACATGGGCTCGTTTGCTCGCATTGAAACAATTTACGTTGATGAAGACCTTCCTACCAACGGTAAGGGGCTGGGCAAAGGACAGCGCATTGCAATGAAGCATGAAAATGGACAGCATTGCTGGAACGGGCCGAATCGCTCCACAACAGTCATTCTGGCTTGTAGTGAGGAGAATGAGATTTGGAAGATTATGGAGGAGGAGAAATGTGTCTATCGGATTGAGATGGGTACGCCTTCGGTGTGTGGAGTGGATGTTAGAGCACCGGCGGAGCCGGAGCCGGAAGTCAAGGGCCATGATGAGCTTTAGAGTCAGTCACAAGGTCTGGTATCACAGGAGCGAGAATACAATGTACAACGATAGGAAAGCGTGCAGGATCTCGTGTTCTTGTCTATGTGTATCGATTCACTCTCATTGTTCGCCGTGCGGACTAACCCCTGTTCTGAGACCTTCCGACACGGCGTCTACACTTTTTCCGGAAGAGGGTCGTCAGATAACTCCTGATCCTAAGTACTGTCTGCCTGCCTGTCCGTGCATACTGCCATTGTTACTGTATCTCCCATACTCGCTAGAACGCTGCAAAATCAAAACACGCCTGCTGTCGTGCGTAATCACAGCCCACTCCTTTGGCTACTTCACTGTGCGCCGTACCCCGAAGATGTTCTGAGGAAAAGCATCGTCTGGTTCGTCTGTTCCGGAATTGACATCTAGCCTCGTTGAACAACTCGCGAGGCAAAGGGCGTTCGCTCGTCTACATTTGCGTTTCCACCACCCGCCGAATTGTGCACTTTGATGCGGACGACCGATGGCCTGGAATCGCGGTGTCGCTGGTGCTCGGGCAGAAACGGCACAACGCT
Source organism: Septoria petroselini (assembly GCA_022559915.2). Classification (NCBI taxonomy): domain Eukaryota; kingdom Fungi; phylum Ascomycota; class Dothideomycetes; order Mycosphaerellales; family Mycosphaerellaceae; genus Septoria; species Septoria petroselini. The sequence goes on from JAFJTQ020000009.1 coordinate 214,371, forward strand.
TTCGACGCGATGGTGCTCGTGATAGTAATGCTGCTGCTCAGGTCGCTTCTTCTTCTGATTGATGAAGAAGGCTTGTACCGTGCCAAGGAGTGCAACAAGAGCGGAAGCCCACCATGCGATTGCCGTAAGGTCCATTTTCATGCCGAGACTGTACAGATATCCGGCAACAGGAGAAGCCATGCATCGGGCACCCGCGCCTACTGAGGCAGCGAGACCGTTTATTTTGCCAAAGCAGCGTGGACTTGGTGATGCTTCTTTGATGAGGATGAGCAGCACCGGATACGCAATGATGGAGAAGAAGTTGCGGACACCCAGCGCAGCGTAGATGCCTGGATATAGCCACTTCTCGGAAAGGAGAGCCAGATAAGGGACGATGAAATACGCAAGTGGGTGCCCGATCGCCGTTACCATAAACGTCTTCCATGTGCCGAGACAGGTGACAATCACAGGGAAGATGAGAGCCTGCACGGCAAGTGCTATGATGCCATTGAAGCTCAAGATAACTCCAGTGTCTCGCACGCTCAGGCCCAGACCGCCAGCGAGGGAGCCGTACGAATTTGCTGGGGCAGCAGCCAGTGCTCGCATGATGCGGCCTCCGGAAGGGACCCGTTCGTCTTGGAAGAAGATCGGAGTGAGATGGTCGTAGGTCATCGAGTGATAGGTGAAGATGCCGAGTGCGACTGTGAGCATGATGACTCGCCTGGTGAAGACTTTGGGTTGCTCCTCGCGGCTGTGCTGGCTCGGCGTTCGATTCGTCCCATCCACTTTGAGGTCCCACTCTTCTTCTACGGCGTCTTCATCCACAGCGTTGAATGTCCCATAGCTCTCGTGCATGAGATTGGCTCCAGAAGTCGTCAGACCAGCTTGTGCTGGAAGCATTGGCGTTTCGGCAGTAGTCTCTTCCAGATCTTGTGGTGTAGACCAAGGCTGATGATCCGGGTGTGTCTCCATTAGCAGGAAGTATCCTGCAACGACGGACACCAGCATGAGGGCAGAGCAGATGAGATTCGGCAGAAGATAGGGGAATTTGTCGAAGATGCCGCCTTTCTGAAAGTACTGTGGGTAATTGTCGACTGGCTCGGCAAAGAGACCACCGATCGAGGGTCCTAGGATCGTGCCGACACTCCACACGAATGGCATGAACGCGTACGCTTTCGCTGTTCCAATGTCAGCATTAACGTGGGCACCGGCTGGCAGCGCGTCACTTACGCTCGTGTTTCGGGTTGACGACAATCTCACCCACCATCGTCTGTATCACGCCTACATTTCCGTTCAATGCACCGGCAAGACACCGACCAAGCAGGGCTATCCAGAAGTTGGGGGCGAAGCCCACTACGAGGAGCGAGGCAATCGTACCAATGCAGCCCATGAGAACGACTGGCCTTCGCCCGTACTTGTCGCTCATTCCACCCCAAAAGCTGCCTACTTAGCACAGTCATCCAGTTTCTATTGTGCTCAGGTACTTACTAGCAGAAGAGCGTCTCAGTGAGAGACATGGCGGAGATGAGTATCCCCGCGTAGAACGAGGCATTGCTCTTGTCGCCGACATTGAAGTGAAGGACGAGCTTCCACGCCCAAGGGAATATCGATGTGATGGCAACAGGCTCCGAAAGCCGCACGAGTGCTATGTGCCGTTAGTGACTGGTTCTTCGCATTGGTTGTGAATCTGCGTACCAAGTAAAAAGAGCTGAGTGGTCGGAAACTTGTTGGGATCTCGAGGAGAGGCGGTTCTTGTGTTTGTTAATACCATACTGCAATGTTCCGACTCCAATCTTACGTCGACCCTCCCACGCGTCAACCGGAAGCAAAACAGTATAGCAGAAAGTGTTGTTGAAGACCGAGGTGGCGGTGTGGTCGGTCGTTCTTGCTCCGGCTAAAGTTGTCTGGTAGAGATGCCGTTCTTGTCGCGACTCAAACACGAGTTCAGAGGCAATCGCGAGTGATGGCGAATGGTACGAGTGAGTTGAGGTGAGAAAGAGTGAGATTGGATGTCTCGACAGAAGCGAGGATGGGGCGGCGACCGAAAGATGAACGGCAATGAGTGCTAGCGTATGTGGAGACGTCTTGGCTGTGGTACGCCAGCGTGACAGACAACAGACGATCATGCGAGGATTGAGAAGGTTCCTTGAACACTGTCTTGCGTTTGCCCTGATTCACTGCTTCTCACCGCTATTACCATCACGTGGCTGCTGCTATCTCTTCTGTTTCTCTGCTGCATGCGATGCGATGCTGACACTACTACGGAGGATGAGGTACATTTCTCGCGAAACGCGGCTACATACATGCACGGAAGCAGGTCCTCTCGAAGATCTTCTCATTAGCGTGCCATCACATGCGACACCTTACCGTATCAGGAATGTTTTCACGAACTTCTTCCTCCTCCCAAGGCTGCCAATGTAGGCACCATCTTGCTCTCACAGTAATAGTCAGCCAGCGAAGAAGACGGCGGCATTTGCGCGAGAGACCAACGAAACTTGTGAGAGTTGAGCTTCCAGCACTTCCACATCGCAAGATGGCGGCTCGAGAGGCTGCCCATTCCGGCAATGATCTACTCCTTATCACGAGGAAAGCAGATATTCTGAGGGGAGAAGATCTTCCCACGTAGGAGCTTTGATGCACCCCAAGTACAAAAAGCCGGCATCAATTCGGCTCATGGCATGCCACGTCGAAGTGCGAAGAATATCCTGCCCAATAGAGTGTGGCTGGGCCACAGACGGCGTTGTGCAACATCGGGTGCTTGAGCTGTCAGACTGACAGCACAAGCGGGATGGGAAAGTCCTGATTCATCGAGTCGCCACGAGCTGTCCTCACAGATATACCACTTTGGTGGGGACGATACTATAACTTTGTCGCTTCTCCAAGAAGTCTACAGAAAGGCAAGACGACCTTCCATCCTGACACATTACTTTGCACATGCAAAGATGCACAAGCTTCTCGGAATCCTCTCCAACTGGCCGTTGTGCGAACGCGAAAGCGTCGTGCCCGGACATGTCCGTGTCCATGCCATGCTTCGTGCAGCGATCTGCTGAAGTCCGACCTTTGCTCCGCCTGCCGCCCAGAGGTGTTCGTGCTTCAGCGACTGGAGACATCTGGATATGGCCTCGACTCGCCTATGGCATGCAATTGAGGAGAACACAATCTTGAACAAATAACTATACACGAATTGCAGGACATCCGCGCGGCTCAATCGCAATGCTGTGTACGGAATGTGTTGACGCAGCAACATCTTTTGTATACAGAAAACAACGAAGGCTTCGATTTAGGTTCGCATCGCCGGCTCCTCCACGTGAAGCCCCCTGCAAGTCCACGTCATAGCTGGTTCTTACATCCTACTTCGACATTTGGACAGATTTGTGTCGCATCGCCAGCGTAGACGTCTCAAGTTCGTGACCCAGGCTACATCGCACTTTAACACATGGCATCGCATTGATCACACGACGGTTGGCGACGGTTGGCGACGAGAGCAACTCCTGAGGCTCGTCAGCACGCCATTTCAATTGACCCTGGCTCCTTGTAAGGATACGGGCCAGACACGGCCAGAAATCGAGAGCACCAGCCCCCCAACATGAGCTCGTCGCGACCACCGCTTCCCTCTTCGTCTCCGTCCGCCGCTGACGACGCTATGGAAATGAACGACACACCGCAGAGTCCTGGCGGCGGCGGCCCAGATCGGCGAAGATCCTTCCTCCCCAACTTGTTGCCGCACTCGTACAAGGACACGCGCGACAAGCGACAATACGTCGCGGTCAACAACCGGCCGCGATGGCTGCTGCATCTTCAGGCCACATTCTGGCGTGTGCTAATGCAGGTGGGAATGTTCTTCCACCGCTTTGCCTCTCCGCGCCCGCCAAAGCCGTCCTTCTGGCGCATGATCGACAGCACTGTGTCGGGCAGTCCGGGCCAGATATGCCTCTATTTCTACACACCTTCCGACTACGACACGCAGAAGCGATTATGGACGGGGCGACCAGAGGAATACGATAGCGATGAGGAGGAAATGCAGTCCCCGCGCGACCGCCAGAGGACGAGAATGAGCATCGGGTCCATTGGTGGGGAGTTGCGCAGGAGGAGCAGAAGCTTCCGAAGATGGGGAGGCTATCCTGTCATCATCAACTTCCACGGCGGTGGCTTCACCCTCGGGTCGCCTCACGATGATGCTAGATGGTGTGGAACCGTGGTGCAGGAGCTCAATGCGGTGGTAGTTTCGGTGGACTACCGCCGAGCACCGGAGTATCCTTTTCCTACAGCAGTGGAAGACGGCGTGGATGCAGTCCTTTGGATACACAAACATGCCGACGAGCTCGGCCTCGACCGCAACAAGACTCTGCTCTCGGGCTTTTCATCTGGTGGAAACATGGCGTTTACGGTGCCTCTGCGCCTCTACGACCAACTGACAGGCTTTCATCGCGAAGAGGCTACTGCACAGCCGCAAGACGGCAGCGAAGCTGGCGCGGGTTACACGTATCGCCCATCGACTGCAGACGATTCCGCATCCAGTAGCTCGACCAGAGTGCCAGTAGATCCAAATAACCATATCCTGGACCCGAATGAACCTCCACCACCAATATCCGGGAAGCCGCCGAAGAACCCGACTACCTTTAGAGAACACAACGTCGAGGTACCCGAGATCCAGATCCGAGGTATCGTGCCTTGGTATCCATCTCTGGACTACACGAGAACTCGAGAAGAGCGCCGAGCTACTGGTCTGCGGGCGGACCAGGAATTGCCCGCTTTTTTCACCAACCTATTCGACGACTCCTATCTTCATCCTCCCAAAGACGTCACTTTGGACTCGCCATACCTGTCGCCTGCAGTGGCTCCAACAGACCTTCTTCGAAATGCTCTCCCGGACGAAATCATCATGCATACATGCGAGTATGACATGTTGCTGGACGAAGGGCAGGCGTTTTACAATCGACTCATATCGGATGACATCGGCAAGAACGTTACCTACACGATGGTGCCCGGTGTACCTCACGGCTGGGACAAGGCACCAAATCCGTTACGACCTACGCCTGGAGTGAGAGAGTACTATCTGAAAGCTTGCAAGGAGATGCGACGCATTCTGGGTGAGCGTCGGGTCGATAGTATGGTGATGCCAAGACAGAGCGTGGTCAATTGAGACATCCTGCGATTCAATCTTCTCCGTGGAACTTCAGCGACTAAGCGTTTATAGGTATTACAGATATGCTGGTGGTCACTAGTGAACTCACAGATAATGACATGAACTTCAGTCGGTGCATCTTATCTAGCACATGTGCGACCTCCAGGACAAAGACAAAACTAGGGACTAGTCTCCCGCCTGAATCGTGAATCAGTACAACAAAGACTTGTCCGAGATCTTGCACTCTGATGCATTGCGCTGCACAAGCTGCGATGGGACACTCACAATCTGTGAGACAGTCTTCAGCAGCAGCAGCACACACTCGTCTTCTGCATAAGATGCATCTTATCCCACCAGAAGGGGAGGTTGTAAATCCGCTCTGCAAACATGTGGCAAGCAGAATTCGCTCGCAACTTTGGTCGCAAATACCAAACACGTTCGACCGTTCGGAACAACCCTGCTTTCACGAATGAGGGCTTTAGCAAGCCAGGAAAACAGCAGAAGTCAGGTGCGGATGCCACAGCAGTCACTGGCAATACGTCCCATCCACGAACAGATCAAGATGTGCAAATGGGCGATGGTCCTGTCTCGCTACCTAGCCTGCACCACTCCGCCGACAACCACGACTCCTCCAACCACGACATCTCACTAACATACCCCTCCGGCGGTGTCGAACTCTTCTCCTTTGGCAAACGCACCCACAAGAAGTTCCACCGCTACGCTCGTCCCCAGGCCCCGATCGACGACATTATCCGCACCATCGAAGTAATGTGCATCCACTACGGCTCTCACACAAAAGCCGAACTCGACCTCGTGCAAGACATCATCCGCACAGGCTTCCTCAACCGCGACCAGTTGGCATCAATATCAGACTTCACCTCCCTCCAAGCCCTCATCAACCTTCACTCCCCTTCTCCATCCATCCACCGCCCCACCCTCCAACCCGACCTCATCGCCCACTTCTTCTCCCAACTTCACGACCGAATCATCGCCGACGACGCCCACCTCCTTGAACGCAGCGGCTCCAAAACCACAGAGACCACCTACGGCGAACTTCTCCCCTCCTTCCTCAGCACAGTCTTCCTCCAAACAGACCTAGACAAGTCCCACGTCTACGTCGATTTAGGTTCAGGCGTCGGCCAGACGTGCATGCAAGCGGCCCTCGAAACGGGCTGCACGGCCTTTGGCATCGAGCGCGAGGGAAAATGCTGCGCGGTCGCTGCGATGCATGTGCAGCAATTTGCGGCGCGGGCTGAGTTGTGGGGCTTACCACACGGGGACGTGTATTTGAGAAAAGGAGATTTCTTGAAATGTGCAGCGGCGGGAATGTGGGTGGGCAAGGCGGATGTGGTGCTGGTGAATAATTTGAAGCTGGAGCCTGAGACGGATGAGGCATTGCGGGGCATGTTGGAGGGGGAGCTGAGGAGTGGGTGTCGGGTTGTGAGTACGCGACCGTTGATGCGAATTGAGAGAGAGGGCAGGAAGAGGAAGAGGGGGACGAAGGCGGATGTGGTCGCTCGCACGCCAAAGAGGAGAAAGGGAGTAAATGGGTTGTTGACGCCGCCGCCGGAGAATGCGCTTGTGGAAGAGCAGATTTTGGCGGAGAGGAGTGGCGAGGATAATGTGTGGATGTGGCGGGAGTATGTCTATCCAGCGGGAAGTGTGAGCTGGAGCGACAAGCCAGGCCTGTACTACATTTCGGTCATGAAGTGATGGGCTCCTGTACCCATGCGGACAGGTTGTCGGAGAGATGTACAGCGAGGTTGTCATTTCGTTCGCGGGTGGGATTACTTGTCAGCTGAGCTGCGAGTGAAATGAACAGTGATTGAGCCGAACATGCGGCAAGATTGTGCATTCACACTGATGCAGACATCCATACTGTACAAAGGTCAGCGAAGCCAAAGCTGCGACCCATTTGTCCCTCTAACATCAACAAACGCCGTAGCATATGCACATGTCATGTCGTGCCATGACTATTTCATGCTCCATCTCTCGTGATTCCCAAACTCCTACGCTAAAATGCTCTAGCACATCTTGTACTCGCAGTGACCATCCGCAATGCGGTGCTGGTCCTGAGTCTCAAGTTTGTAATCAATTGAAATATCCAAATCTCTGTGCTTGATGTTGTTTGGTCTGCACTCCAGCTGACCGGTAATGTGCTCGCCAGCTTCTGCGGTGATGACGTCTGCGAGGTAGAAGACTGTTTGCTTCCAGTGCGTGTACTTTGTGTGAGGACCAGTGCTGAAGCGCACGGGCTTGTGGCAGGCGGAAAACTCAATGTCGAACCACATGATGAGAGCGTGAATGTAGTCGGTTCGACGGACAGTGATGTCGTATGGCAGCTTGAAAGACAGGTCATCCACTGTACAGGTGTAGAGGTCCAGAGTGAGGACGGCGGATGGGTCGGTGACGACAGCCTTGAGCTCGACGGTGTCGACAAGCGGCTCGGTGAGGGCGGTGTGCTTGAGCGGGGTGTAGTCGAAGCCGTACACATTGTCCCAGACTGTCGAAGTTCAGCACAATATCACAAAAGCAGCAACGAAGAAACTCACAGCCAATCTTCTCGTCCTTGTAGTCGCCGTCCTCGATACCAGCCATGAAAATGGTGGCCTTGTCGGGAAAGATCAGGCCCTTGCCGTCCTTGCGCAGGTACCTGTCACGGGCCCAGAGAACGGTGTCCAACATGCTCTCGTACAGCAGAGCATAGCCCATCCATTCGGAAATGATGATGTCGACCTCGGGGAATGGAAGTACGACCTCCTCCATCTTGCCCTGCAAAAGCGTGATCTTGTCCGACATGCCATTGGCCTCGACAATCTCGCGGGCCTTGTAGATGATGGTGGACATATCCACGCCAATCACATGCTTTGCGCCAGCCTTGACTGCGAACCTGTTGGGACATTATGCATCAGTCTTTCTGCGCCACTGTTTCGTGCCGTTCCTGCGCCACGTCGAATGGTGCTGTTTCGAGGCGGAACAAGAGCGCACAGAGATGGAAGTCAAGGAAGGAGGAAGATGTACATGCTCAGGATGGATGTGCCGCATCCGACATCGAGGACGACCTTGTCCTTGAACAGGTGCTTGTTGTTGTAGATGGAGTCGCGGTAGCTCTTGGTGCGCACTTCGTCCTTGAGCATTTCCTCGTGGATGCCGTGGTGGTTGTAACTGTTGAAGTAGTGCGCCTCGCTGTGCGCCATGCCGGCCATCGGGTCGCTCGTGGGCTGCTTGGTGTCTGCCATGTTTGCGGTGGTATGAGACGACGGGGAGGATGGAGATATCGAGAGAGATTGCGAGCGAGTGTTGATCTGTTTTTGCTTGCAGCAGGAAAAGTCGAGATGGTCGGCTCAGAAAGTTGCGGTGGCCGAAGTTTACCCGAAGACCCTGAAAACGCTCCCCTCCAACGCTCCTTCGACGGTTGAACATTTCTAACGCGGTGATACATGTGAAAAGGTTCGCTTAATTTCATCTCATGGCAAAGTTCACTATGCTCGAAATTGTCATCTGTAGTATGACGCGACTATCTGTACATACATTCTCAAAACTCCATCACAATGCACTGACTTCACCGCATCATATCGGCTCGTCTCTGGGCTCGATTAGAATCTCATTGACAGCAACATGCTCTGGCTGCTTCAGACCATACACAATCGCGTTCGCCACATCGCTTGGATCCAAGATCTTCGCGCCACTGGGCTGCCCATACGCCTTGATGGCTTCGGCATCAGTCGACATGCCAAGCAAGTCTGTCTGCGTGTTGCCGGGCTGCACTGCCGTCACCCTCAAGCCCTTGCCTGCTGTTTCGAGGCGAAGCGACTGTAGCGTTGCTTCGACGAAGAATTTGGAAGCCGAGTAGACTCCCAATCCAGGGAAGACCTTGCGCCCAGCATCGGATGAGATGGCGACAATATGGCCAGCGCCTCGCTCCAGCATGCCGGGGACACTGGCTGACAGGCAATGCAGGAGGCCTTTGCAGTTGACGTCTACAGTGGTGTTCCACTCTTGCATTTGTGCATTGGCCATCATCGTGAAGTACATCACACCAGCGCAGGAGACAAGAATGTCGACCGGACCGAGCTCTCGTTCTGCTGTCTGGAACAAATCGTCCACCTGCTCTTTCACAGTGACGTCGGTTTGCTTGATGATGACTTTGCCGTCGCGGACCACGAGTCTACGCTTGAGATTCTCCAGCGCGGCGGTACGACGAGCCGCAAGGACAAGATGACAGCCCTCCACAGCCAGCGCAGCGGCCACAGCAGCTCCAATGCCGGAAGAAGCACCCGTGATGACTGCTACGCGGCCAGTAAGTATGCTCTTACGTACAGAGAGAGCGGAGCCGCCGAGAGCGCTGTTTCGAAGTGGTGCTTGATTGAGCCAGCCCCTTGCGAACCAGTGGCGAGCGTAGGTCTCCAGCAGGACACCATCGACCTTGGGTCGCTCTACAATGGCACGGAAAGGCCTTGTTTGGGCGTTGTTGAGCACAACGATATCCCGCAGGAAGCCAACACTTGGCATACCACTGCGCATGATGTCGATGGTAAAGGCACCCTCGCCACCCTTCAAACCCCCTCTTCGCTCAGTCCACAAGTTGACCCATTCGTCAAACTCCATCGGCTGTGTAGGATAGCCAAGTTCCGTAAAGTGCTCGAAGACTTGCTTGGTCTCGATTGGGTCTGGATCGCCCAGGTGGAAGACAAGCTGTTTCGCATGGGTCTGGTTGCCAAGATGAACAATGGCTTTGCTCACAAAGTCGACCGGGGTCATCTCTGCGCGCCAGCCTTGCACGTTTGGGAAGTATCCTAGGTGAATGGACTCCACGAAGAGTGCAGTGAGCAAGTCCCACGCGTTGGCCGCACCGGTCGAACTGTGGCCAGAGATGGTTCCCGCACGCAAGATCCTTACAGGTAGACCACGACGGCCAGCCTCGAGCACAAGCTGCTCAGCGGCCCATTTCGTCTGGCCGTAGCCGTCCGGGATCTTCTCCGGCACGGCATCAACGTACAGCATTGCGTCTTCAGGCCAGCCATGGCCAGACTCCGAAGGTGGCAGCACGCCGTTTGTCGACACATACTGCACGGTAGCACCCCCAGCACACGCTAAGCGGAGAATCTCCTTGGTGCCATCAACATTGCTACCTCTAAGTGCAGCATATGGGTAGACCAAGTTGACTTGTGCGGCGGCGTGGACAATCACCTCTACTCTCGCAGCGAGGTCACTAAACTTCTCTGGCGATAGTCCGAGTCGCTTCCTGGGTAGATCTCCAGGCAAGACTTCTACACGCTCCATGACGGAGTCGCTCCACAGACCAAGATCAATCAAATTCTTCCGCAGCCTTGCCGTGCAGCCAGGTCTGTCCTCTTCCGAGGACTCCGGTGATCGCACAAGACAGATGACGTGAGCTGACGTGCTCTCCAGAAGCTCGTGCAAGAGGAATGCGCCCAAGAACCCAGTGGAACCCGTGAGGAGCACAGTCTTCGCATCCTTGAGGGCGCGGATCTTTGCGCCATTTGGCTCGATGTCGCGATCCAGGTAGGAGTCTTTGCGCAATGCTGTTGGTAGATCAGATTGCACTGCTGCAATGGTGCCGTCGCGGACCTCACGCACAGTGAGCAGGTGGCTCTCCAACGTAGGAGGATCTGCCAGCCGACCCACTGGGATGCGGAATCCAAAGCGCCTCGAAAGTTTGGAAGCCAGGGCTGCAAGTGAGAGCGAGTGGCCGCCGAGATCGAAGAAGCTGTCCTCTGGCTTAAGAGACTTTTGAGAAGCGCCCAGTGTTGCGGCCCAGATCTCTGCAATATCGTGGATGCTAATCGGGTCTTTTACAGGCTTTGCGCCGTTTGCTGTCTTGGCTGGAATCGGCGATGGAAGGCTCTTAAGATCGATCTTGCCGGACACACTGTGCGTAGGCAGTTCGCTGAGCTCTACCCACAGCGTTGGGATCATGTACTGAGCAAGATACGGCGCGACAATCTTCCGCGCCGCTGCGCTGTGGTTGCTGTCGTCGGTTTCGACAGCCGGCCGCTCACCAGCCTCGGGATCCTTCACAAAGTACGCAACAAGCTGTCGATCCAGACCGTCTCCGTACGCAGTCACTACACACTGCCTCACTGCAAGATATCTCGCGATAGTGTCTTCGACCTTTGCGGGCACAACAGAGTATCCTCGCAGCTTGATCATAGTGCCAGTGCGTCCAGTAATCTCGAGCAGTCCGTTTTGGTGTAGCACGGCCAAATCGCCCGTCCTATACATCTTCGCGTCCGCTGAGCTGCTGTAGGTGTCTGGCAGAAAGGCTGCAGCAGTGGTTTCGGGACGATTGAGATAGCCACGAGCCAGCAGAGATCCACCAACGTACAGCTCTCCACTGTTGCCAGCTTCAACTTCCTTGCCATCCTCATCCAAAACGTGAATGTGCTCTGGTTCCAGTGGCTTGCCAACCGGGCAGTTCAATGCCTCATCGTCAATCATCTCCGAAATGTCGCCACATGCAATCTCGTGGGTCTCGCATGCACTGTAGCAGTTTAGAAGTCGAACCTTAGGCAGTGCCTTGAGGGCTCTACGGGCGAGATCGGTGGTCACAACCTCGCCATTCAGCCACAGAGAGCGCAAATCTGCCAGCCTTGAACCGATGTCAGGGAAGCGAGCGAGCACAGCAGCAAGCAGCGTTGGAGTCATGAGCGTCTCTGTGATCTTTTTCGCGGACAACAGCTCGACCAGAGCGACTGGGTCGTAGCTAGCTTCATCTGGAACTGTCACAACTGTAGCGCCGCGCAGGAGAGGTCTTATGACCTCCCACACGAAGAACACATTACATGCCACGCGGCCGCCTGGCTGAATGTCTGAAACGCCGAATCGCAGATCGTACGAGAGCACGGAGGCACGATGTGGGTTCGCGATGCCCTTTGGCTTCCCTGTAGTTCCTGATGAATATGCAACGAAGGCCAGCTTCTCAATGTCACTAGGATCTGAGGCGTCTCCGTTGAGCTCAGCATGGCCGTTGGTCAAGTCTTCTTTTTCCTCGTCCAGTACAATGAGCGGAATCTCGGGCTTGATCTTGCCAGTCTCGGGTTCATTCAGTATGACGACAACTGGCGCGGCATCCTCAATTACATCTGCCAGCAGATCTGGAGGATATGCAAGCTCAAGCACGAGATAGGCGCCACCAGCTTTGAGGGCAGCGAGGCAGGCGATCACATAGTCGGCACTTCGAGGCAAAAGCACGCCGACCAAGCTGTCCCGTTTCACTCCATGTTTTCGTAATCTCTGGGCAAGATCGTCGACCTTTTTCGCTAGCTCGGCATACGTATATGTCGTCTTCTCGTCCTCGAGAGCAACGGCGTCGGGTGTGGCCTGCACTTGCTTGTCGAAAAGGGCAGATAGGTCCTTGGTCGTGTCTATGATTGTCATTTTCGGTGTGGCGTTCGTTACAGAGAGGTCTGGAGTGGGTGCAAGCGTGATATATGCTAGCAGAAACCTGGCCTAAGCAAGATTCATCAGTGATGATTTGGTTGGGAGTCGCTGCTGGCCTTGCCGAGCCGCGTGCAAGGCACAGCAAACATCACGTCACAAGAGGGATCGCATTACCTTTTCGAGCCCTTGCAACGAATAGCAATGGTTTGTCTGTCGGCCTGTTCCTCCCCACTGGCGCCCAGTAGTGTGTATCTGTACGTGTTGGCGTTCACGGGGTGATGTGGGCGATGTGGGATGCCAATAATTGTCTCATCAAGCAGCCAAGCACTAGAACTAGCCACCGAAGCCGTGGCACAGGTGGAGTGAGAAAGATTTTCATGGCTTGACCGCTCAACGGTCTCAGGCCCGACCATTGTTCCGCCCCGAACGCTGCAGCCATCACGACAGCAGCAGAGTAGTTCTGGCAAGGTGGCTTCGAGCATCTTCCCACGGCGAGATGCGAGGGACAGATCCACACGCGGTCGCAGGGAACTTCCCGTTGGCCGTCGCGAGCAAACCACCACGATTGTATGCTCTCGATCGTGCAAGATCTCGGTCGACAAGCGCTTTACGCGACAGTGGCATCACCATCACAGAGGTGTTGGCGTGGACCCTGAGATAGAATATTCTACTGCGATGTCGTGCTCGGAGCTGCAGATGAGCTGATGACCACGACAGCTCGTCTCTTGCGATCCGCCATTATTTGCACAGCACAGTCCAGACTCTGCTGCTTTTTGTGTGCCATGACCGTTGCCACCGGGGCCTTGGACTCCTGCTCTGCGGCGCATCCGGCCCGATCTTCGATGGCACTGGCTGCAAACCTGTGGGCCTCGTTGGCTGGCTGTGTCCGAGGACGGGCGATCTCGGCGGTCGGCGCGCCAGGTAGGAGGTAGTTCCATCAAGGTTGCATGGAAGGCGTAAGCAAGCACATGCACAACGATAATCGGTAAATATACAACCACAAGCCCGCGAAGAGGACAGGTCGCAAAGAGCGCATACCACAGAAGGTCGTTGTTGAGCTGCCAGCAGACGAGTGGGATTTCCCCTTTCTTCAGCTCAGCACGTGATGCGGCCACGGTTCTCTTCGGCATGCCGACGACATGTTTGTTCGGCGACCTCTTCGACGACCGCTCAAAACGTCGTAAAGCCGTGGACGTCGTCCACTTTGGCGTAAGTTTGTACCCCCTCGCTGAGATCAGAGAATAGTCAGACGCTCTCGGTCACGTTTGGAAATTGATTTTAGAAGGTCAAACGGCTGATTACAGAAGATCTCCAGAACAAACAGATTGCTGGGATGCTGAACTCCCATCTGCTGTCGACACAGACGTTACGTATACTAATGATTGTACAGATCCTTCGACCAGTCTTTTCCAGGCACCAAGATTGTTTCAAAGGCTGCTCGTTGATGACTCAAAGCTGCGCCACACGGGAACAGCAGCGATCTTCATCACACACTACATACGGCCTCAAATATCAATAGCTGACCCAATGTCCAGATTCCCGAGTGATTCCACTTGGTTCCCAAAAGTTGGAGGAGCTCCGAAGAATGACCTCCCTGCCCACAGACATCACAGCTTAGGCTGAGGCGGAGCCTGTGAGACATTTCGCACTCCTCCAAGCCAGACCAACATGCCGACTATTTCCATCCACCACTCGAATGAGCCCGCTGATGATCAATAGCCCGATGGCTATGACGTTGAAGGGACAACAACATTTGTGGCTCGTCACAAGTCCTTCGTGCGACATAGTCCTCCCCGGACAAAGCATGGTCAAAGGAAGATCATGTTGGAGCTGGATCCATTGGACGCTATAATGATCATGAGGATGGCCACTCAGGTAAGATGGGGTGGCAACAACGCAGTGTCGTGTTGAGTTACGTCGCCACGCCTTGGATGGGAGTGCTGCAGTGCTGTTCACCAGCATATATAACGCCTCTTCAATAGCCGTCCAGAATCTCATCATCACACTCATCATCAACACCATTCAACACCATCAACACCCATCAATCGCAACAACACATCACTTTCACACCTTTCGACCGCATCTACAAATCCAACATAGCGACCATGCACGCATACACCAGCTTCACCTCCATCTTGGCCCTTGCTGCCTCCGTCCTGGCAGTCCCTGCTGCCAATCCCGAAGCTGCCAGCTTGCACGCACGCGCCGCCGCCTCCAAGCTGAACCAGTACTCCAACGTCAACTGCCTTGACAACAGCGGCGGCAACTCCCCAACCTACCACGCTTCGCCGCCAGCACGAAAGTGCTACAACATTGATCCAACAACCAAGTCGTTCTACTGGTAAGCACGAATTACACGAATATGACTTCTGGCTGACTGTTTGCAAAAGGGGTCAAGGTCCTCTAACTCAAGTATGGGCTTACTCCAAGGCAGGCTGCACAGGTTTGTCGACGAACTTGGTAGGAGGAGGCAACTGCGTTGCGGTCGAGATCAACAACAGCGATGAGTTCAAGAATGTTCTGAGCATTATGATGGATTAGAGAGTGGAGAGTCATCAAGTAAGTAGTGCATTTCAGGAGTGGGAGCGATGTGGTGATGTTAGGAAATGGGGACGACTTTGTACTCGTCTGAGAGCAGTGTTTTAGGTATTGTGTTGCGAAATCCATCTGAAAGATGCACTAGAACTACAGTCTTCAAACCCATTTTTGCGACGTTGCTCGACTACGCACCGTGGCACACCCATTCTCGCTATCGAGTCAGCGTAGCATCATCAGCGTGCAGAGAGACGAGGATACCAAACTGCATGATTGCCAAGGTGTTCGTCAATACTAATTGCAGTCCCAGAACGAGGCACGCATGTGCATGGCGCAACGTGTACGCCAAACAGGCTTGTTTGCATAACTTCTCTTCTAGAAATTTTACAGCTCTCCGATGTTTCCTACATAGGGATATGTGGGCCGTCTTGTTGAGAATCGCTCTTGACGTCCCTTGGCTTATTGATCTACAACGCCTTCGCAGATGAAGCCAGAAAAGCGAAGCGGAAGCTATCCTCATACGGAGTCTGGTCGATGGCAGATCCATTTACTACTACTGTATGCCAGCTGACTAGGCGAGGCGGCTCTACAGACACCATCCGCCACGTCGCCGGATGCTGGTGGCCGTTTCTTTGGTCGTGGCCTTGTTCTCGAACTTCTTGTAACCCTCGGGGACTCTCCACCGATTAGATCCGCTGCAGGAGGTGTCAAGTATCAGGAGAGCCGATCTCACGCGTTGGTAATGACCTGCTCTCGTACAGCCAGCGAGCAAGCAGACAGGTTCACCAGGCTTAGAAGGCATCCCCACATGACGAGGTTCACCACGTGACGAGGAAATTCCAGAATTGTGTTGATTCTACAAAGCGTCACATAACTCAACAACGAGTGGACCAATTGACACGTTCTCAACTGCGTTATCTGCGCTATATATCAAGCTTGCTAAAGTCAACTTGCAGTGTAACAACGCGGCTTAGTTTGCGTGTTGTTCGTCGCTTTGTTGCAGGTGGTTGTTTCTTCTTGGCACTGGCTTCCTCTACTTCTGAACCTGCTAAATCAAGTGTCCGTAGTTTCTCACTCAAAGTAACCTGTTTACAACGTCTTGTAGGCCTTGTAGAAGCCTATAACTCAAGGTTGAGTTGCTAGTTAGTTAGTTTGACTTGTTTATCAAACTCCTTCTAAACCTATAGTTTCTAATAATTTACCTCCTTCTCCTTCTTCTTCTAAACACGTTCTAAGGCTCTCTGTTCCTTTGCAACACGTGCCTATATAGTCTTTAGTTATTGCTATTTCTTCTTAGTAGCTTTATCTTTACTCTCTTGCCTCTTAGTAGTCTCTCTTTAAGTCTATAGTTCACGTATACGATCAATCTTGCTAGGGCTCTAGAATACTCCTCCTTGTTGGCTATTAGCTCTTACTTCTTCTATAAGAGTTTTGCTACGTTATCTCTTCTTCTTCTTATTATTTAGAGCTCGTTAGAAGCTAGTATTCTTACTCTTAAGGATAGCATTCTAAGCCATAAGCTAATAAACTTAATCTTTAAGCTTTTTAACCATTTCTAAGTCCCTAGCAAAGACAGCTTAGTTAATTATGGCCTAAACTTTCCTATAGTCTAGTCTAGAACTAGAGGAACTGCTACTACTCTCTAGCCTTAATCTAGGGCGTTCTAGGTTGCCTGGCCTACCCTGTCGTAATTTGGGGATACTCTAAAGAATTACTATAGAATTAAGTGGATTTAGGCCTATAGCCTCGAAGCCTAATAGGACGTTCTTCGCTAACATTATAGAGTTCTATATAGGCTAGAATAAGCGGAAGAAATCACGCTTTAATACTATAGACAGCCCCTAAGACTCTGCTATATAGTGGCTTAAATTAGTAGAGTAATAGGAAGCTAATAGACCAAATAACTTAATATTAAGTAGCTATAGCCGGTATGTTGCATATAGTAGAAACACGTTAACTAGGATCCTATAATTTAGGCTCTATTTAAGGAATTCTAGTGTTATATAAGAGCTATAGCTATTAAGGATTAGAAGCCGCTAGTCTCTACTAGCCTTAGCTTTAGTATAACGATTAAACACCTCTTTTTGTTGAGTTTAGGTGGGCTCAACATATAACTTTGGATTCGTATGCGTAGTGGAAGTCACCCGATAGGCAGGTCTCGAGGTAGGAACCAATGTGTTGATTGTGTTAGTTACCTAGGACTGCGGGAGAGGGCGGAGAAGAAGTTCTTCTCCTGCCAAGACTCTTGATGCCTAAGGCACTAGTTGCCTCTAGGGAGGCAACTAACTTGTCAGATCGTCCTGTATATTCCAACACTCCCACTCAGGGCATCTGATTACCATTCCAACTCAGAGCACTTAAGAACCATCTGAAACACTGCTGACTCACCTGGTGCAGCAAGCTGCCTAGCTGTGGTGCAAATCCCAGGCTTGGAGTTGCAGGTCGATATGAAGGGTCCCCTTCATGTCGGCTTGCTATTTTGCTACAAGGCCCCAGGTTCGATATGTTCCAAGTTTACCTTTTTGCATGGCTTAGGCAAGCTGGAGCTGCCTTACAAACTCCTGGAACTGTGGCCCATTCTTTGGCTTAGTTAGGCCATCAGCAACCATCTCCTTAGTAGGAGTATATTCTACTACAATCTTGTTTTGCCACCAGAGCCTTCTGACAAAGTTGTAGGCTACATCAATGTGTTTTGATCTCTCATGGGTATGGGCATCCTTAACCAGGGTCAGAGCTGCTTGATTGTCTCCCATAATCTGAACTGGTCTGAGTTCCTTCACTGTATCAGAGTTTGTCTTAACTAGTGGTTGAAAAGAGCTTTCTCCCACTAACTCTGCACAGTCCATTTCCCTTAAGAGTGCTGCAAGGAACTGAGATTGCTTTGCACATGCATTTATAGCCATGTACTCAGCTTCCATTGTTGATGTTGCCACAGACTTCTGCTTCCTGCTCATCCATGACACTGGTGATCCACAGAGGAAGAAAATGCTGCCTAGGATTGAGACTCTGTCTGCCTTGTCCATGGCATAGTCTGAGTCTGAGTACCCAATCAGCTTGCCTCCACCCCTCCTGAACATCAATCCCAGGTCTTGTGATGACCTTAGGTATCTGGACAACTTCTTCTGTGCCTGCATGTGTCCTTTGGTTGGGTCTGACACATATGAGCTTAGTCTGCTAATAGCAAAAGCAATGTCTGGTCTAGTCATAACCATTGGCCACATCCATGTGCCATTTGTACTTTGGTACTCTGACTTGTCACACCTCTCATCTGACGGGCTGGTTGGTTTCAGTGATTCATAGCTGTCCATTGGTGAGAGGGTAGGATGTGCTGTGTCCTTTGTCATGCCCATCTTGGCAAGGTTTTCCTGGATGAAATGTTCTTGGCTAAGCTTTAGAGTGCCTTCCTTTCTGTCCCTAGTGATCTTCATTCCAAGGATCTTCTCTGGCTCTCCAAGGTCTTTGATCTTGAACACTTTGCCCAACTCCTTCTTGAACTATAGGACATCTGCAAGTCTGGGTGCTGCAATAGGGATGTCATCCACATAGGTTAGGATTAGGATCTTCCTTTCCTTGTGGATTAGCAGGCATGGGTCAACATCTGATTGTCTAAATCCCATTTGTTTCAGCTTAGAGACACAGAGCTTGTTCCAGTCTCTGGCTGCCTGCTTCAGTCCATATAGGCTCCTAAGGATTTTGAACACCATGTTAGGAGGGGTCTTGACACCTGGTGGTGGAATCATAAAGATGTCTTCCTGCAGGGTGCTCTCTGTAAATGCATTGTTCACATCCACTTGATGCAGTTCCAGGTCTTGCTCACAGACTGTAGCCATAAAAACCCTAATGGTATCATGCCTTACTGTTGGTGCAAATGTCTCCTGGAAGTCTACTCCAAATTTCTGGGAGAAGCCTCTTGCAACTAGCCTTGCCTTGAACTTGTCAATTGCCCCACTAATCATCCTCTTCACATTGAACACCCATTTGGAGGTAACCAGGTTGGCTCCCCTTGGTGGGGTTATAGGTATCCATGTGTTGTTGCTTTCCAAGGCAATGAGTTCATTCTGGATGGCTTCCTTCCAGAGGTGGCCCCATTCTGGGTCCTCAACAGCTTCCTTGTATGTCCTTGGGATAGGCACCTCTTGCTTGTAAGTGATCATGGGTGCTACTGCTGCAAAGGCAGCCTCTTCAACATCTTCCAAGAATTCAGCAATCCAGTCTTAGCTTGGGTCAAGCTCTGTCATCATGCTAATGAATGCCCTGTGATGCTTGGCTTCAGGGTACTCATCTTTAGAGGGTTCTCTTAGTCTCTTCTGAGCCTGTGACCTAGTGATCATGCTGTAATCCCTAGCTTCAGGTCTTCCATCTTCATCTAAGACTGACCTCCTCCTCTTCTGGCCTTGGGCTAGCCCCTCCTGTTCCTGGATCTCTTCTAGTGACTCCTGAAGAGGAGGTTCTTGCTGAAGGTCTTCTTCCTGGGCTAGTTCCTTTTCTTTTTCGTTTTCTTTTTCTTCTAGATCCTCCATCTTCTGGTACTCCTGGATGTCCTTTGGTGGAGGTGGAAGTTGCACAAATAGAGGCTTTGGGAGTGGGGCTAGCAATCGGGCCCCCGGGGCCTGATTAGCTTCTTGTCTCTTAGGGGGCCTGCCAACTGGTTTCCTGACTGGTGCATGGCTGGATTGGTTGAGCCTGGGAATGTTTAGTTCCATATCCCCTCCTTTCTCATGCTCAAACCAGACGGCTGTATTATGGGCTCTAATAGCCCCCATGTCAGGCTCCCAGAATAGCCACATCTTCGAGGTGTCGGGGACATATCCAATGAACACGGCATCCTTGCCCCTGTTCATTAGTTTGTCGGACCTCATTCCAGCTGGCTGCGACCTAGAATCCATATACACAACTGCTTTGCATCCCCAGACCTTAAAGTGTGAGACCGTAGGTTTGATGCCTGTAAATGCTTCTTCCGGTGAAACCTTGAAGCCATCAATATCTGGACCATTTGGGAGTACATTCCTCATAATAGTGCAGGCTTCCAGAGCCTCTGGCCAGAATTCAATAGGCATATTAGCATCTTCAAGCATTGCTCTTACATGTTCTTCCGAGGTCTGGATAGACCTTTCTACAACTCCATTCTGGATAGAGTTGTATGCCTCAGTTGTGTGATATAAGATTCCAAAATCTCTCTCCCACTGCTTTAGCAGAGCAAGAAGTTCCCTTGCTCCATCACTCCGTACTGCCTGGAGCTGGTTCCCTGACTTCAGCTCAGCCTTTCTTTTCCATGTCTGTAGTGCTATAGGGGCTTCATCCTTTGTCTTTAGTGGGAAAGTCCATTTCCTTCTTGAGAAGTTGTCCACAATCTCAAGCCACCATTTGAAGCCAAGCCTTAATACTGGCAAAGGGCCACAGACATCAATAGAAACAAGGGAAAGCCTCTGAGGCTTCCTCTCTGTCTCCTTGCCTTTATGTCTCTTCATCTTTGCAAGTGAGCAGACTCTGCAGGGCTGATGTTCCTTTGGAACAGGGATGCACTCCTTTAGGTCAGTAACCTTGTGGAGGTCTTTAAGAAGACCTCCTCCAAAGTGTGCAAATCTCCTATGCCATAGCTCCCACTGAGGAGATATCCCCTCTACTGCAGCATAGGCACAGGCTTTATCATTTCCCAGGGTTGCAGCATATGCTTTTTCTACCAAGGCATTGTCAATCTGGTCAATAAATGGGACCCCTCCTTGGAGCCTTGTCTGGACAACTGGTTTTCCAGATTCTGAAATGAGTGTGAATTTCGGTGGTTGAACACCAAACTGCTGGCTGAACTGGTTCCAAGACACAAGATTTACCCCAAGACCAGGTACTAGCAAGACCTTCTTCAGCATAATCTGCTTTCCTTTCCTCCCACCTATTACTGCAGTTCCCACATGCGTAGCATGGAGGTACCCTCCACCCACTTTGATCCATATCCTCTTCTGAAGGGGCTTCAGTTCCCTGAACAGAGAGTCTTGGTTAGTCATGTGTGATGAAGCACAGGAGTCCAGTAACTATTCTGATGATGGGTACTTGCCTTTTGCTTCAACTGTTGCATGGGCAACCTTATCCACATCCTCATCTGAGCTTGGATAGGATGCTTCTGGGGCTGGTGAGGATGGTTCCTCTTGGGCAGCAAATGCCTTCTTAGGTGCCTTTGCTTGACCTAGCTTCTTTAAGGCCTGGACCTCAAGGCTGAGCTTCTTTACTAAAGATTTCAGATCATCCTTCTCCGGGGATGATCTTCTTCTGTTTCTTGGAGGTGAAGACCTCTTCTCAACTCTGCCAGATCTTGTGGTCTTAGCTGCTTTCCTTGCTGCAGGGAGGCCTGGGCAGTCTTTCATCCTATAATCCTCATCACAGAGGAAGCATTTGAATGGCTGGGGACCATTTTGTCTTCCATAGTTTTGCCCCCTTTTAGCAAACATAGCAGTCTCTTGATTGACCAGCAGTCTGGATTCATGTGACTTAAGCAGCTGCAGTGAGTTCTCATATGACAGGGAAGGTTGAGCAAGGATGGTGTCCTTTGTGCTTTGGTACACCTCTGGCAATGCTGAGAGTAGGTGCTTCAGCCTCCTCTCTGGTTGCTTGTAGTGGGCTTCCTGTAGGTCCACCTCTGCAATCCTTCTTGCAAGGTTCCCAAGGTGAACCCAAGCTTTTCTGATTGTCCATTCCTCTGTCATCTGAAAGTTAATGAACTCCTGCACTAGAGTCATTGCATGTGCCACATACACCTTGCTGTACTTGGCCTTCATCTTATCCTAGACATCCCTTGCTCTTCTTTCTTCCAGAATCTCATCCTGGTCATCTTCTGAGAGGCAGGCAATGATTTCATACCTGGCTTTGGCATTACACTTCTTCCAGAGATAACCATGCTCTGACTCAAGAATGCCTTGGACTCCAGGTGTTGATGGGGTGTAAGATGTGCCATTCTCAGGTGAAGGTTCTCCAGTAATAACCCAGAAGACTTCTTGGCCCTTAAGATGGTCCTGCAGCATGCTGAACCATGTTCTCCAGTTCTCTTTGGATAGGACTGGTACAGCCCTTCTCCTGCTATATCCACTCCCTTGATCCATGTCTTTTCTTTTTGTAAATCAAAACCCTGAACTCCTTGTGCAATGCTCTTCCCTAGAAATGAATGTGTCCCTTAACAGTTTCTTGGAGAGCTGTCTTCCTGCAGATTGCTTTGGCTCTGCAATGCCTTCTAACTTCCTCAAGTCCTTCTTTAAGCTGTTGGCCAACAGACTCAAGGTATTGGCAGTACTTGGTGCTAGGGCCCAGTTATAGTAGTGCCCTAGACTTAATCCTTTCCTCTTTACACTCTCTCTGCAGAGTGTGCCTCACAAGGCTCTTTTACAGCTTATGTGTGTATCTAGGAACTTCTGAGCCTCTCAGGATCTTCTAGATCTTCCTACACACTGTGTATGGGTATGCCTCTTGTCTCCCTGTCCTTTTGTGCTTCTCTTTCAAAGTCTGATAGGTATAGGAGTAACCTGTACTACCTTGGACCGCTTTTCAGGTGTCTGCAAAACCCGGGCTCATAACCTGTTGAGTTTAGGTGGGCTCAACATATAACTTTGGATTCGTATGCGTAGTGGAAGTCACCCGATAGGCAGGTCTCGAGGTAGGAACCAATGTGTTGATTGTGTTAGTTACCTAGGACTGCGGGAGAGGGCGGAGAAGAAGTTCTTCTCCTGCCAAGACTCTTGATGCCTAAGGCACTAGTTGCCTCTAGGGAGGCAACTAACTTGTCAGATCGTCCTGTATATTCCAACACTTTTAGCTATACTAATCCAAGCTTATTATTAGTCTATCTATTAGGTAAAGAAGCAAAGAAAGCTATATACCTTATACTATTAAAATCCTATAGCTAAGAGTCTTGTAAATTGCTAGTAACTACCTTGTAAATTAGTATAGGTAGAAGTGCAGTTCTATCTACGTAGATATAGGCCAAGATTGTGATCTACTCGCGATTGCTATCCTATATGTTGCTAATTAATTTCCTCTCTTATATTAAGCCCTTCGTAAATATTCGCTTTGTCTTCTATATAAAGCTAATTATGGCTCCCTTCTTATCTATATTGTATATATTAGAGGGTGTAATTAAGTACTTATCAATCTTCTAGCTTAGAGTGTTATAGAATGACTCAATTAAGGCGTAGCTATTAGCCTTCCTCCTCTCTTTGTCTAGGGGTTGTAAATAGCGTGATTCCAGCTCTTTTGTATACCTGCTAAGGAATTTACCTACCTAGTTCTTTCTAGGCTCTCTACTAACAATAGTGGCAGCAAAGGTATGGACCATTGCAGGGGTAGGAGGGATACCCCTAGTAGTGAGCTTGTTAATGTGTTTGACAAGTATAGACTCCTGGGTTAGGTTCAAGAGTTAATTGTTTTGATACTAATCAGCTTTGCTGCCTTGTAGGGATTTCCACCTCCTCCGCAGTGTCTCTGGGTACACATTATGTAATCTGGCAACAGCAGAGATATTAGGATGACTCTGCTAATTCAGTTCATCAATCGCTGCGTTAATAGAGTCCATGGTTGTCAAACTACGCGTGTTGGAAGTGGAAGGAAAATCGCTCAAATTCCTCGTCACGTGAGGAAACTCGTCATGTGGGGAAGCCTTCTATCTCCTCACCGCATTTCGACATCTGCAGGTACCGACCAAGCGACCACCACGTGCCCTGCAGCCCTCCGCAGATTCTCACAACACTTTGAGACACAACCAACCACAAGAGAAAAAGATGGTGAGATTGGTCGGAGGAGAGATAGACTTCTGTCTCCGGCGCGTCTTTGTCCAATCAAGCCCGTCACCGACGCCAATCATGGTACGATCAGCTTCCAAACTCTTTCCAGAAGCACGGGCGAACTCTACGGATAGATCTGAGCTCGTCATCGAGTTTCTAACTCCGACGCGAACCAACGCTTTTTTCTGTGCCTCGCCTTGTTCTGCTTGGTGGTTACTTCTTCGATAGCGAGGAGGAGTGCGCGGATCTCGGGTCGTCGCTAGGATCGCCAGCTTTTTTTTCCTCTTACAAATAAATTATCGCCGGGTCTAGGTTGCCTCTCTGGTATCTAGCTCGTGCCCGGGTCAGGTACTCGGCGAGTTTAGCTCTTCGATGATGACTTCAAGACTACCTGACTTCGGTGTGGTTGTTAATCGCGGGCTTGAATGTTTACTGTCTCGTGTCTTTGTACATACCACTTTGACCTGGACATCTGGTGTTTTCAGCCAATTCTACCTATCCTTCGACCACACTAGTCACTTTGATTGACCTCAATTCTTCCTGCGACGATCTTCCCTACCCTCCCCTCTCTTGCCGGGTTCTGCGGAACATTTCCGACACAATGGCTGTCGCAAGTGAAAAGCAGCGCCTCTCCGATGTCCTCCCACCTCTCGTCTTCGGCACCGCGACCTTCAATTATCAATACAACGCTGATCCGTACGAGCTCGACACTGCGGGCCTGGTGCGCAAAGCACTGGAGTTTGGAATCAGAGCCTTCGACACATCGCCGTACTACGGTCCGTCCGAGGAGATCCTTGGCGCAGCACTCGACACTGATTTTGTGAGGACAAATTTCCCTCGCGCAGAGCACTTCCTGATCACAAAGGTGGGAAGACTGGGCAGCGATGAGTTTGACTATTCGAAAGAGTGGGTATACCAGAGCGTGCGGAGGAGTTTGCAAAGGCTGAAGACGGAATACCTGGACTTGGTGTATTGTCACGATGTCGAGTTTGTCAGCGAAGACGAGGCAATGGAAGCTATCCGCGAGTTGAGGAGAATGCGGGATGAGGAGGGAACGATAAAGTACATCGGTATCTCTGGCTATCCTCTTCCCGTGCTTTGCTCCATCGCGAAGAGGGTGCTGCAGGAGACGGGCGAGCCGCTCGATGCTGTGATGAGTTACGCGAACTTCACGTTGCAGAATCAGCTGCTCGCTACGCAGGGGATCAAAGAACTGGTGGAGGCGAGAGTGGATGTCGTGCCCAATGCAAGTCCTCTGGGAATGGGACTGCTAAGACGGGAGGGTGTGCCAGTGGGTTCGATGGGAAACTGGCATCCGGCGAGCGATGGTATGCGAGCAGCTGTGAAGCGGGCGAGCGATTTCTGCGACCGTCATGATGAGAGATTGGAAGTCATTGCGATCCGATATGCACTCGAAAGCTGGTTGAAGATTGGTGCACAGGTGGGCTCACGAGGCGACCCTGCGTCTGGTGTCGCGTGGCAGCGCGAGTCCAACAAGCAAGTCGGCGGAAACAGACTGGGCGTCACTGTCATGGGCGTCAGCAAAGCCAGCGAACTCGACAAGACCATGCGCGTCTGGAGAAGTATCTTGGACGGGCTGGAGAACGGCGCGGAGACTGCTCGTCTCGCGGGACGGTGGAGCCGTGATCACGAATGGAGCATCAATCGGCGAAAAGCGGTGCAGATTCTCGCAGACGGCATCCAAGAACATCTGGACGAGTATCTGGACTTTTGCTGGGACAGTCCGGGTAAAGACTTTGTCCGCAAACGCGGCGCGAAGCAGCAAGATGACGAAGGAGCCTCATTGTTCCTGCGACCCGGACACGCCGGAGAGCTGCCGATGACCCCTGCTGCATCACCGCAGCCCGATGAGATACCCTATCCGCATGATGCAACCTTGGCTCTGCGATAAGAAGACTTGTACATGTCAGATGATGGAAATGGTGTTGTTATGGTTGCATATGGCGTGGAAAGCTCAGCGCAGCAGATCTTGTAGAGAGTCGGACGAGCCTGGAGGCATGGTAGTTTGAGCATGGCGGGATGATTGTTGCAAGTCAGCTTATTGATGACCTGGCATCCATTACATCTAGTATAGATCGTCGATGGACTGCAGTCCCGCGCGCACGCTGCGACTGTTGGGCGCATCTGAGTTGCCTCACCTGTTCTCGGATGTCGCGGATCGAGCGAAGACGTGTTTGACAGAGGGAGGTTGCGAGATGATGGGAGCGGAAAGTAGTGGAGCTGGTCACAGACGAAGCTCAATTGGCTTGTAGCAAGACCCGTGTGACGTAGAACGACTTGGAACTAGAACGGGCAGGAGCTTTCTTGCCTATACGGCTCTCGTCTGCTTCTACTTTCTGTTCCACGCGCGAGAACTACTCAATCGCTACGACATCGTCCTGTGACCATTATCCATTCATTTCGTCCATACAATACCATAAGAGAGCGCTAGTCGAGAAGCGCATCTAGCTTTCACTGAAACATCCGTGGACCGGCATCACCCCTCATACACAGCGACGGACCCATCACCACTTCGCACGTGCTCGGTGTGTTTACCTTGACAGGGAAGTCACAAACAGCTGCCTGACGGATCATACACCTCTCGAGTCGTCGTGCTATCGGGCGTAACTCTTACCTTACCACTCCGGCCGCTCCGGCAGTTCAATGCCATTTCCACGGCCTCTATAGCAGTCCTTGGATGCGGCGCTGTCCGCTCTGTGATACGCCAAGATGGGTAACAGCTCCTCCAAAGATGAGCGGAAGGCGGGGCGATCGAGCGGCGAGAGACAGGCAGGCTCCGCTCAGGCACAGTCGTCCCCTCAACAAGCCGCAACAGAGAGGATAGCGGGACGAGTGTATGCACGTGGGACTGGGAGCGCGAGCGCGCGAGGCAGCTCCAGCAATCTCAACATCCTCCGCATTGGCAGAGGAGGACGAGATGCGGACGGGGAGGCAGCGCAGACAGAACGGCCACGGGAAACGAAGCAGGAGCGCGAGGCGCGGAGGGCGGAGCGGGAAAGGCAGGCACGATTGAAGGAACGCGAGCGGAGCATGCGTGAAGAGCATGTCGATGGCGGCTATCTCGTCACGTTGGGCGTTTACGTGGGAGTCGAGGACTACAACAAGCAGATTGTGAGGCAGCTGCAGATCGAGCGCCGGCTGGCTCCGTTTTGGAAAGGACTTGATGACCATTCGGACGCATGGACAGAGGCACAGCTAGTTGCTGCTGCCAGCGGTCTGCCCATACCCGCCGCAGACGAAGTGCCGCCAGAGATGGCGAGGACTGCTTCGCAGGCTTCGTCGAACCATACATTTGCAGAGGTAAACGTCAACAGCCTAACGGTACCCATCACTGGAAGATCGCAGTCATATCAATCAGACAAGTCGTCGTCTTTGTCGGCATCTCATCCTGCCTTCTCAACTGGATCCGGTCAGTCCTTGCCCACAGGTGGTGGTACTTCGCTTCTCCGAGGGCGCGCGAAAACACTAGCATCGTTGGCAAGCGGAAGCAAGAGTCAGCCGTCAGATCTTGTTCCCCAGGAGATACGGCTGCCGAACGATCCAAACGTGAACGGTCAACCTCTCCTGGCATACCTCTACAAGGACGCTTCCGAATGTCCCATCTGCTTCATGTACTACCCGCCGTACCTGAACCACACGCGATGTTGTGATCAGGCTATTTGTTCCGAATGCTTTGTACAAATTAAGCGCCCCGACCCACATCCACCGGAGCATCAGCAGCCCGGCCAACCACTACCCTCCGCGGAGGAAGCAGACCAGCTGGTCTCGGAAGAAGCAGCTTGTCCTTTTTGTGTCACGCCACAATTTGGCGTCACGTACGAGCCACCACCGTTCCGCAGAGGTCTGGCATACGCACACCAGCAGAACGGGAGTTTGCGACCACAAGCGTCTGCTATGTCATCATCAACATCACTGCAGTCGCCGGCTGGGCGTCGTAGAGCGACCTCATTGTCTGCGAATGCTCCCGGAGTTGTGACGACCGACAGAGTCCGGCCGGACTGGGCGCAGAAGTTAGCAGATGCGAGAGCGAATGCACTTCGTCGATCAGCTGCGGCGACTGCATTGCACAACGCAGCTTACATGCTAGGCAGAGAAGGCGATGCGGGAAGTCGCACTGCATTCGCAATTGGCAGGAGGCGCAGAACGTTGTTCGGTGATAGTCCAAGTGCTAGCGGCAGTGGGACGCCGCGTGAGGCTGACGGGAACGACATTGCAGGGGGGCGGACAAGCTCGCGCAGAACAAGAGTGGAGGATCTAGAAGAACTTATGATGATGGAAGCGATAAGGTTGTCTTTGCAGGCTGAGGAGGAGCGGAAACAGAGAGAAGAAAAGCTGGCTGCAAAGGACGCGAAGAGAAGGGCCAAGTCTGATAAGAAGGAGGAGAAAAAGGCAGAGAAGGCGGCCAAAAAGAGCGGGCGAAGCGGTCCGCTGTATCAGGTCGGCACCAACGAGAGCGCAACCAGCTGGGCTGGTACCAGTGGCATGACCCGTTCAACTAGCAATCTGGGTACTCAGCTCTCCATACCAGAAGAGCAGGACCAGGGCAAAGGGAAGCAGCCTGCGCAGGATTTTGCAGGCTTTAACCCTACAACAGAGCCCACTTCAACATTGAACCGACCTGCTTCGCCTCCGGCCTCGGCGGAAAGCGCCCAACAGCACCTGGAAACCCAGCGAGCTCGATTCGAATCGGTATCTAGCCCGGTACCTGCTCCGAGTAGGCCCGCTCACCACTTACGAGAAGCGTCTGCGATCTCGGGCGTTTCGTCAGCTGCCTCGTCCTTCATCGATTCTGGTTCGAACTCGAACTTTTCATCACACAATGCTAGCGGCCTCGACGTAAGTACCGGCGGCGCTCAGCTCGACGGCACTACAGCGCGGTCTGGAACTGGTGCTCCAGCTGTGGGTGAGCCTATGCTCAACTTTCGCTCGCTAACTGCGATGATTGAGTCTGACGACAAGGCCCACTCACAACACCTCGAGCACGCTGAGCCACCGACCCAGGCAGCAAATCAGCTCAAGGAGCCTTCGCCCACAGGCTCGCCTTCTCTGCCGCCCGTATACCCCTCATCTGTTGGTGGCAGTAACAGGTCACGAGGCGATAGCGGGGAGTCGTCGACTTCTGCTCCGCCACCTCTGTACGTCGAGCCACCTCGTCAACAAGATGTGGCACAAGCCAATGGTGACGCTGGTGATGAGATTACGCCCGCGCCCCAGGCCATCACCGTCTCCGATGCGGATCGCAAGGAGCCCTGCAGTGTGCAGCTACTAGATCACGGGCATGGCCATGGCAACGTTGGACACATATGATGAGTTTTGCATCTAGTTGATGAGCGTGGTCTGCTAGGCGAACGTTTATGCATTTGCGAGGCGCTAATAGGACTGGATGGGGCGTCAAGGGAGGTTGTTTGTTTTAGTCCAAGCGAGCCGTGAGCACCAAGAGGGAAGCGGTCGCTGGCGCATATACCATCTTGAGGTAGCTTCCTTTTTAGTAGATGGCAGATCAACGAGATGGTGGGCGGAAAACTGTAGTTGTGATAGTAGAGCAAGTGAACATGTTGACGAAGACGAGAAACTGCTTTGAAATTCTCGACTGGTGGCAACTCACTCTGTTCTCAGTCTCGCTAACGATCATTACAGTTGCGTGTGGACTTGCTGTGAGACCTGAGCGCAGTGCGTGTTGACTGCAGAATGATGTTCTGAAACACTTTCTCGAAGGAAGTCCATCCTCGTTCCAAAATTTGGCCGCGATACAACAGAGAAATAACAGGGGAATGCGTGAAGACATTGGACTCTCCTCCTACCTCCCATCCACCTGGGTAGCTGTTTTGCGTCCTCATTTCTCAGCAAACGAACGGACCTGGCCTGCAGGTCCCGGGCAAATCAGGCACGTCCTGCTCGTGCGGTAGCCCACTCTTGACACTCGCAACGCTCTTCCTCTTCGCCTCCTCGGCCGCCAGACTTGCGGCTCTCGAATGCGCAGCAGCGTTCTCGGGCATGGCATCCTCCAAGTCCGCCGATGCGTCGTCCAACACGCCGACAGCGGATTTGCGGTTTTTGGAGAACTCGATGATTCGCGGTCGAAGTGGCACGACCGCAGGTTTCGCGGTACCTTCCATGGCGCGCATGACTCGTGTTCTGGCCCGGCTGACGCTGACTTGTCTGGCGACGCTGACTTGCACGATTTGGCGCTCGAGATCTTCGGGCGATTTGACGCGAGGATAAGCGTTGTCAATGTGATATGAGTGTGGTTCGTCGTCGTCGGTGGAGAACGATCGTTCTGCACCTGTTGAGAAGGAATGGGACTGAGAGCGGTTGGTCGAGGGGCGAGGTGGGGAAAGGTGAGGGTTCGGTAGCTCCCATGCCGGCTCGGTCTGTTCGAGCATTTGTCGCACAGACTCTGTGTCTGTGCAAGTCGCAACTGTTGTCGGTGTTGGCGGCAATGAATTTTCGCTGTAGAACGCTGAGCCTGGAGATTCTGGCGAGCTGCTGTGCTGAGTGGTCTGACGTGGTCGCATGAAAGCAGCAGCGATGGGCGACATCGCACCAGGCGGAGCAGTCTTTGAGCGCACCATCTGTCGAGGTCGCTGAACTGCTGTCTTCGGCTCTTCTGCGCATGCTTGCTCCTCCGATATACGCACGGACAGTGTGCGTTTGAACGAAGGCGAAGTCTTGCTTCGCCTGATGTCGGCACCATCGATACCGACATAGAGATGGCCGGCCCCGTCATTCTGCGTCTGTGACTGCGATCGCTGCAGCTTGCTCTGTCTTCTCTCCAAGAGCGAAAGTCGCGGTCCTCCAGATAACTGCTTTTCGAACATGACGCTATAGCGGTCGAACGCGAGCAGTGGCAGATCAAGAGCAAGTCGCGGTGTCCTTGGTGTTGGTAGGGGCTTCTCCTTCGCGTGAAGGTCCGAAGTCAATGGCGAGACGCCACACTCGTGACGCTGGCCGTAAGCATCCTCCGACATGCTGGATTGCCCGGGCGACTTCGCTTGCGGAGAAGGTAAAGGCGTGAGGCCCTTCATACGCACACCCAAACCCCGGGGCAGCAAAGATATTCGGTGGCCCCTATCCTCGCGCTGGTCTTGCCTAGATACTCCACGGCTCTGAGATGAGTCACGCGAGTGACTGGGTCTTGCCACACCAGGACTGGGCGCGAGCAAACACGACAGAGGAGTCGGTGGTCTGGCGAGAGGTTCACGCTCCACAGCATCAAGCTCTGGCGACATAGCGTCCTCATCCGCGGCATCAGCCACTGTAGTCGATTGCGGCTTGACCTTGTAAAAGGGCTCCCTGGTAGTCTTGCTGCGGAAAAGATTGCCGAAAGCCTTCCAACCCGACTTCTTCTTATTTCTGCCTTCAGGAAGTGCATTCTCTGGGTTCTCCTCCGACGGCACTCGAGGTGGTGAGCGTGCTGGCGGCAGTTTAGCAGTGATCCGTATAGGGGCTTCGTCGGCTGTGCGCGATCGACCCCAAGTCGGCATAGTCGCAAGTTGTGATGGGCTTCCAATCGCGCGCCCGATCCGCTGCGAGTCATCACACGGCTGTAAGCGTGGCGAATCTCGCAATGTTCGACTCCGCGACATCATTTCTGGCGACCGCGACGACGTACGCGGATTGAATGTCGCGCTCCGGAGTGGCATTCGAGGAGAGGGAGTAGGAAAATTGAAGGTGTCGAGCCCGGTGCTATACTCGATAGTCTGGCCATTTCGCTTGAGATCTTTGCCACATCTCGGCTGCTCGTTCAATAGCTCAACGGCTTGCTTCGCCGCAACGGATGTCGCGCGTTTCGAGGAAGAGACGCGCTTCAGCCTCTTCTTGTCCACGGCAGACCTTGGGCGACCAGCCATGCTGCGGCGATGCTCGTTCACTGCTTCGTCCATCGACTTAAAAGTCTCGCGATGTCCGACAGATGCCAGTTCGTGTTCTTTGGTCTCTCGATCCCCATGGGTTCTCACGCTGCTATTCTTCTGCAATCGCTTCGAAGTGGACCGCTGGAGGAACGGCATGTTGCCACGAGTCCCCAAACGCTATCTGCGACAGCCGCTCGTGTCAGATCGCAGTCCGCACTTTGCGGGCTCCGACAGATGGTCGAAACGTCGGCGATGGCCTGACTGTCTGGTATATTCCAAGGTGGCCGTGGTCGGATGAGTCTTCGTAGATTCGTGGAAATGAACATTAGCGAACAAAGCCTTCCGAAGAGGTCGCATGCGACATGAACAAGTAGAATAGCAAAGGGTGACAAGGAGCGACTGTGAAACAGCACCAGGCTGGAAGATCTTGGTACGGAGGGTCAGCAAAGACTGTGGGGAGAAGGGTGACGAGACGGGAAACGAAGAAAGACTGCAAATGTTGGATGCGCAGCAGGGTGAGCAGGCACATCAGTGGATATCGCGCCGTATTGCATTTCGAGACCACGCCGTGCACGCAGCGGCGCCTGGGCCATACAGCAGGCGTATGTAATGGAAATGAGGGAGTCGATCCTCTCGCATGTAGACTCCCACGCACCGCAGCGTCCGCCATCCCGGTCTGGCAAGCAATGTGCCGTCTGCGTACCCTTGTCGCCGGAATGACTGGCGTAAGGCTGCGACACAGCGCGCTTCCCAACACGAGGCCATGCTGGTTGCAGAATGGTGCTTTTCGCGGCGTGCGCTGTGCCGCGCGAATTTCGTGTATCGTCGCATCCCATTGGAAGGAGTGATGTCGAGATGTGAACGCCTGCTGTCTTGTCGGCCGTCACGGCAGGCTGGTTTGCTCCATCGGACGAGTTGGGAGAAATGGGATCGAATCTGCGCGCAGCCAGTCAAACAAAAGACATCGAGGTTTCAAGTAGAGAAGGCGCTACGCAGAACCTTATTTCCAGACTGCCACGTGATGCGGAGAGTCGCATCGACAATAGTCGTGGTACAGTATCGTTCTGAGGTTCGTCTCACCAAATCCACTTCACAACTACCTTGTTACTGTCGGACATCATGGACCATTCCGAACTTCATCTTGCCATTCTTTGCGTATCATGAAGCTCCGATCTTACAAGACCAGCCGTCTGCCACAGCCTGCCTGGGCTATGTGCCGAGGGTGCATTCAGAGTTTCAGCCATCGTGAAGCAGCACAATCGACCACTATGTTAAGAGACACGGCTACTCGATTCGAGTCCGTGTCCGAACTGTTGCGACTGCACTCATCGTCCAAGCACAAGGCCTGCTCTTGGTATGTCGAGACGCATACCGCAGCATGTGCTTAGAGGATTCAAGCTCGAGCCGCTGCAGCCAAATCAAGCAAGCAACTGGAGCTTCATGCTGCCTTCGCCCGCTTCCGCAGCCTCTCTTGCTTCTGCTCTCGAAGCCATTCTCGCTTTTACGCACTATCGCTGCTTGTCAGTCATCGACACGACTGAACATGCCGGAGGCGCTAACTATTGCCACGCCAGTCAGTGGACTCCTGCAAGTCACCTGGATAGTAGGCGCCGAGCTCAAAAAGTTCCATGATGAAGCGAAGGTTGTGAAAAATTCCTGAGGTGGCCTGACGCGAGACGTGGACGGGCTTGCTCGTGTTATGCAGGACACGTTTCGCCCGCATCACTGCTCAGAACGCCACTGGACATGTCGCAGCACATTGGAGTAACATAGCGCGGAGTTTGGAAGACGGTAAAGGCATCCTGCTACAACTCCAAAGTGAGATGCAGAAGATTGACAAGAACACAAATTTCATGGATGGCGCAAAAACAAACGAACGCGGCTGAATATGGCTGAGGACAAGATCAACAGCTTTCAAGTCCACATACAGTCATCTCGCGATGCTCTTGGACTTTCGCTGCAGACGAATATACTCTACGATCAGATGTTCCAGCAGAGATCTCCCGAGTTCTTGGTCCCTAACCTGAGCGATCTGCACAAAGACGTTCGGCGCCTTGCCATGGACTTCAGACAGAGAGTTGAGACGCTTCAGGCCACGGTTTCCTCTCAGCGCGGCCAGGTCGAGCTGACAGTTATGAACAATCTTCGGGACTGTATACGTTCATGATACCAACGCAGCCGAAAAGCTTCTACGAAACTGCCTGTCTAGAGCTTCTTCATCATCGGCTAGGAGACCCGGAAAACAGACTACACAGTACCTTGAAAGTGTGACCTTGCGGTTGGACTGCATCAGCAACAGCAGCGATGGGCAGACGCGAAACAGATGCTTACGCTGAAGATGGTGGCAAAGGAGCGCACAGTTGGCAAAGAAGATGTGGGCTTTCTCGGTGATGTTTCTGAACTTGCAGGGCTTGCGCAGAGTGCAGTCTACGATATGATCCGTCCACAATCAAGGAGCTGTCCAAGACGGACCAGCACCCTGTCACAAACAATGAGGCTGTCGCAGTGCAAAAGAAAATCGGTGCGCTGGCATATGTGGATTGTTCTGCGAAGCTCAACGAGGGCGTGAGACAACTATTCGAAGTTGCAACGAGGCTCGCTTTGCAAGAGAAGTCTGTGAAAGCGAAGCGAAGGAATATCCTATAAGGCTGTTTGGTTCGACACGAACATGATCTTTGGAACTGCAGGCGGGCTGTCAAGTGACCGAAGCCCCTTTGCCATTGATTAGGCGAGTGATGTTGTGGGCCAGTAAGCCAAAGACATATACAGTAAAGTTAGTTCTCACGCCGCTAACTGGCCTCAGCCGGTAATGGTCCAGGATTAGTAAGCTTCTGATGTTCACTCACCGCATCCACTTCCATGTTATTGTTGTACTACTACATTGCGTGCAGCAGCAGCACCCACTGCCACCGACTGTGCGGTGCACGTGAATAGCCTGACATAGTGACAATGCCCTTCGGTCGCAGCAAGGCGAATTAAAGCAAACAAGAAAAAGCACTTCCTCTGCGACACAAACGCGAATCCGCCAGAGCATGATGGACGACTGAAGCGCAGGCAATAGCTCGGTGCAGAGGGGCCAGACGTAAGCGCCCATTCGAGGCTGTGTTCGCAGAGGTACATGTCATGTAGATTGGTCATGTACCCTCCACGCAGAAGAGCTTGCCCTCGTGCAGCGGCAGGCGGATGCTCGCATCTCTCATTTGAGCAGATCACCTCAGGCTTGCGGGAGCGTACAGGTAGGTCTGCACTGCCAGCCACATCACGAGACCACACTGCATGGCCCACATAGACCGGTGTCGCCTTACAGTACTGGCCCGGTTGCTTGCGCGACGGACGCGTGCGCTCCTACACTGACTGTTGAGCAGCAAGCACGGGTCACTCTCCATGGCGGCAGTTGAAGCGCCAGTCGGACAATGCATTGCAGCTATCATCTCCGCCCTCGATGGCGGTGCTAGCACACTTCAACTGATCCGAAAACGCAAGGGAAGGAAGAAATGGAGGAAGGACGTCGAGAGGAAGCAGGAATACGGCGAAGAAACGCTCCAGCAAGCACTGACGAATGCTGCAAGGGCGTGCCGGCAAGCGAGAGACACGCATGTCCATGAGTATGGAGAGGCCTTTGCCTGGGGTGATGGAAGCGCCGCTGCAGAGCTGGGCCGGCTGCAGACCAGCTTGCAGAACCATATCATCAGCAGCATTCAAACAGCAGGAGGAGCCCAAGAGCATACTGTGCTTGACACTGTGACCTTGAACGAGGCTGTCATCACTATGAAGAGCAATGTGATGCGAAGCATGGACGAGCTGTGCCACCGCCTGTCCTGTGGAGCAGCCGTGGACCAATACACACCCGTGCAACGAGCGGAGCCGAGCCAGCTTACAACCCTCGACAACGATAGGAGCAGTCTTTCGGATCGCGAGAGTGCTCGTAACCAGGATCCACAACATCTACGAGCCAGCATCCTGCCGCAATGGGAGCCGACACTTCAGAGGAACATGGTCGTTCCAAGCAGGTGCGATGATGGGGCACACGGCAGATCGTCTTCCATTTGGTCGAGCACAGCCAGTAGCTGCAGAAGTGCCTCTGGGTCGACATTTTCCTTCGAGTCGACAGCGCCCTCGCATGCCGACTTTCCCGAGCTGTTCGAGACTGCGGATGACCATCATCGCGCTGGAGTCGCGCCCCAAATAGTGACAAGGGGCTACGAGCCCATGCTCAGTTCACGCTCGCCGCGCTCTTCGCTGACCCGCTGGTCGTCTGCGCACAACGTCGTCAGTGCTTACGCAGCTCATCGAGAACCGTACGTGGACTCGCCAATGGCAGTACTCGACGAGCCGGACCACATCTGGGTGCCACTTTCAAGGCCAGCCAGACACAATGACTACCATGGCTTCTGCAAGGGTGCCTGGCAGACACGCAAGTCTATGCAGGAAGGACTGAGCATACGTATGCTTACCAACAACAGAGGTATTGATGTGCCACATTGGAAATGTAAGCTGTGCCTTTTCCAGGCAAAGGCAACAAGCGAAACCACTTCTCTACCAGACTCGATCTACTTCGACGAGAAACATGCTATCCGGTATCGCTGGACGTTTCTCGCAAAGTCGCACGTGCCAGCGCAGGTGATGCAAGACCACAGCGACCTCTACGTTTTCGGCTGCATAATCTGTGCGGCGCAAGGTACCCGTACTGCAGTGTATCAGGCCTTGAAGGGCCTACTTGATCACATTGCGTCGAAGCACAGGACCGCTATGCTGACGCCGGAGGTGCTCCAGAAGACCAAGTGCATCGTTGGAGGGGCACCCGACGGAAAGGAAGATTGGGATCTAAATGTGCCAGAGTCTGGTGACAAGGATTGGTCCAAAGTGGCGGGCAGGCTGGCAGTCATGGCCTTGACTGGGATCCGGTGAGAGAACCATATGAGCCTAGGGAAGCACGACCGCTCTCATCATGACAGTTGGACACCATCATGGTCGACAAGTTCGAATGCAGCGCGATTGAGTGCGCATGGCAAACTCCCCGGCCTCTCTACCCTGCCAGTCTGGCGAATGAGCTCAATGACAAAGAATGCCTTCAGACTCGGACTGTCTGTTCATGGCACTCGAAAAGGTGGCCGGACGAAGTTTTAAGCACAGGACGCACACGAAGCGATTACGAAGGATTATCGTGACACTGCGCCCCTACGATTATGGCGTGTACATCTACGAGTCGTTCTGCAACCACGGCCCGCAAGCCTCATGCATTTCTTTGACGCCCTCACACGAGGTCACAACTCTTTCATAGATATCCGGCCCAATCCGCTTCAGAGCCTCCGCCATGGCCACAATGATGAAGTCACCATAGCACACTTGACTTCCCAGAATGAACGGACCCTGGTCCTTTTTCTTCTCCTTCAGGAACTTCGCCATAGCAGCAAACCCGGGCTCCGCAGCTTTCCATGCAGTCTCGCCTCCCCTGGCCGCTTCAAACTCTTCAATCGTACAACCAAATGCTGCCTCCTTCTTGATCCTCCAATTTGGCGCAACTTCAGGGAGTAAAACATCACGCATGATTCGCGGGTACAGCACGCCGACTAGGGGAAACGCGAGTTGGCCGAGGAGCGCAGAAGCTTGTTCGTGCAGCCCATTTTCGAGGTGCAGTGATGGCGAAGGATGCTTTGCCTCGAGAATTGGGGCAATTACTGCAGAGTCCATGGCAGTGGATCCATCCGCGAGCTGAATTGCAGGCAGAGTATAGGGCGATGGTGACGGACCCGATTTGCCTGCTGGGTTCGGCGGGTTGGGCTGGATGCCGAGACCGGACAGCGTGGGCCCGATTTCTTCGTGCTTGAGCCATTGCGTAGTGTACGCAATATCCTTGTAGTTGAGTACGAGACGGGTTTTCCAGACGTTTGGAGACCAGCATGTCGGCGGGGTGGTCTTCTTGGTGGGAAGGTCGAAGAGTATGATTTTGGACGAGGTCATGATGAATGCTTCAAATCTACAAGTCGGGCTTTTTGGTTCCAGGACCGGCGGTGCTCAAAGATGTTGAGAAGAGGTTGGTGTTCGGATTGTACATTGCCTGAGCTGAGAGGTATTGTAAATTGCCCCGCCTTTGTACACGGCTCCAATCTTATGTCGATAGCAGTGAGTGATTCATTCTTGCCACTTGAGCAACACCGTATAAGGTCCGATGAGGAGGCCGCGGTTTATGTAGTGAGAGCAGCTGCTAGACTATGCGCTTTGCACAGCCCTAGGCACCGGTGAGAAGGACATGGTATGTGTTTGGCTTTTCCAGAGCGCCGACGAGCCACTAGCCAATCGGCATGCTCCGCCGCTAGCTCATGGCTTCAAAATGTCAAGTGAAGCTGCAGGTAGAGCATGCACCAACCCTGCTGTTCCAAGACTTCCATCTCCATCAACATCCGTCATCAACATATCATACGCCTACTTAATACTTCACACGAGCAGCGGACCTCGGGGGTCGACTCCGCTGGCAGCTGATGAAGCGCTCAGCTCCAGCTGCGATCTGCACAAGGTTCTTGGAGGCACCCCTCAATCTCATTGATGAGTTCTATGTTGGGTGCGCGACATCTGGAGGAAAGACAGCGGAACGCAGAAAGCTACACTATAGGCTACAGCGCAGCGAGCTGGACGACTCCATCTATACTTGAGATGGGCGAGTCTCGCGCTGAACAACACATCCCACGCCACAAGCCACAGCTTAAACTAATGCAATCTGTGGCATGCCGGAGTGTGTGACAGCTAGCAGCATAGACAGCTAGACACTTCCGACCATGCATGGTTCTACGGGCCGCGCGCAGCGTGGCGATACGAGAGTTGGTGTGGCCTTTCCCAGGATCGAGCATCATAACAGAATCCACACGGCTCTCGCTGGGCCAAAGAACTGAGACGCCGACACAGCTTTGTGAACTGCTTCTTCCGCGCACACCTGCAATCATGGTGAGCGTTCTGGACTTCTTCAGCTGGAGCCGGGAACATCTGGCCATTACAATTGCTATATCAATCGTGGTCTACATTATTGGCCTCACTATCTATCGACTATACCTCAGTCCGATTGCTAAGATTCCAGGTCCGAAGCTTGCGGCTGCGACTTTTTGGTATGAGTTCTGGTTCGACGTGGTCAAGGGCGGCAGGTATACCTGGAAGATAGGAGAGCTACATGAACAATATGGTGCGTGTGTCCGCACACTCTAGAATGGAACGCAACTGACCAGCTGCAGGGCCAATCATTCGAATAAATCCATACGAGGTGCATATCAATGATCCGGACTACTACAATGAGATCTACACTGGTCCCTCGAAGCGGCGAGAGAAATGGGCCTGGTCTGCGGCCATGTTTGGCACTTCGTCATCTCACTTCAGCACTTTATCGCACGACCTGCATCGTCGGCGCAGGGCACCGCTCAACCCGTTTTTCTCGCGGGCATCGGTGCTCAGACTTGAGCCCATGGTCCGTGGTGTAGTCGAGCAGCTGTGCACTCGATTAGAAGGATTTCGCGGAACTGGAAAGCCCGTAAACCTTCGACACGCTTTTGCAGCAGTCACCATGGACGTTGTTACGGAGTACGCTTTTGGCACCAGCTACAAGTGCTTGGACGACCCTGACTTTGCTCCAATGTGGCCCGAAGCGGTTGACTCGGTATCAGAGCAGAGTGTGAGTGTGTGAAAGTTCGCGTGTAGTGGTAATTGCTGACGTCGAGGCAAGCACATGAACAAGCAGTTCCCCTGGATCCTGCCTTTGATGCGTCTGACGCCTCTGTGGATTGTGGAACGACTCAACCCGCACGTCATGCGTCTGATCAAATTGCAAATCGATCTTGCGACTCAAGTCTCAAAACATATGAGTGGACAGGCCCTCGAGAACAAGGTGTCAGATCACCCTACCATATTCCATGAATTGCTGCAGCCAGGTTCTCTGCCACCAGAAGAACAGACTATTGAGCATCTCGTCGGTGAAGCTCAAGCAGTGGTAGCCGCTGGCCAAGTGACTACAACGCACTATCTGAACACGACGGCATATCATGTACTGGCCCGCTATGATGTGCACAGCAGACTGAAAGCCGAGCTGAAGCAGGCGATGCCAGAAGGTACCTTGCCTAGCTTGCAAGCTCTCGAGCAGCTTCCGTATCTGTCTGCCATAGTGCTTGAAGGCTATCGCATATCGTATGGACCAACACATCGTCTACAGCGGATCGCGCCGGACGAGTCACTAGTCTACGACTCGTATGTCATGCCAGCTGGAACTCCAATGAGTATGACCTCAGTGTTCATACACGAAAACCCAGAGCTGTTCCCGGAGCCGAAGGTCTTCAAGCCAGAGCGATGGCTC
Organism: Septoria petroselini; assembly: GCA_022559915.2. NCBI lineage: Eukaryota > Fungi > Ascomycota > Dothideomycetes > Mycosphaerellales > Mycosphaerellaceae > Septoria > Septoria petroselini. The sequence continues at coordinate 254,376 of JAFJTQ020000009.1, forward strand.
GAACCTGGTGCAAGAGGACGCCTGTCAAGTTATCTCGTCAACTTCAGCAAAGGAACAAGGGGGTGTCTTGGCCAGCACCTTGCATCCGCCGAGATCTACCTCACCATCGCAGCAGTCTTTAGCAGATTTGACTTTGAGATCTGGAAGACGATGCGAGAGGATATTGACGTGGCTCATGACTTTTTCAATCCGCAGCCTAAGAGAGGCTCCGTTGGACTGCAGGCACTTGTCCACTAGAAGCTATGCATCAAGCGGCTTACGGCCATATACGATAGAGCCACTCGTGTACGAATGGATGCTCTTATCCTTGAAGCCATCTCTCACCTGCGCCAGGAACACCTGTGTCTCTTCATAGGACCACCCCAGAATCCTCGTCATCAAGGCCATGGTCCATCCCTCGATGCCTTGATATGCCTCGAGCAGATGCCATCTACCGATTTCCTTGAGCTTCTTGTCAGCCGCCCACGGACCCAGGGGCATCTTGAAGCGCTTCTCGGTGGTGTCCACGAATCCTGCCTGATCAATCAGGTCCTTTTGCATCTCCCAAATGCGGAACGTCTGTCCCATCTTTTCCCCAGCCTCGATGTACTTCCTGGACGCTTCATGGAAGACGTGTCCGGGCGGGATCGAATCGTCATCTGTCCGCCAACAGGCGCTGTATTCCACTTGCTCGAACCATCCACCTGGTTTCAAATGGGTATAGATCCGCTCATACAGTTGCGGCCAATCCGTGATCGAACCGTATAGGCATCGAATATGGATGAAATCGAACTGTCCTTCGGCGAACGTCCATGGCTCTGTGCAATCGTCTATTTCGAAACGGAGATTCGGAGGCACCCAGTGAGGCTGCACAGCCGATATATCTGTTCCGATGACCTGGGATTCGGGATTTTCGTCTGCAAAGTCAATGCACCAGAGCCCGGTTCCCGTGCCTACGATATGGTCAGAGGAAGACTCGAACCACGCCTTCTGCTCGACAAGACCGTACCAATGTCAAGAACTTGAGCCGGGTTGCGTTCGATTGGAGCCAGATGCAATTTTCCATCCATCAGCAGCAAGAAAGTGTGATGCGCTATGTCAAGCTGGTCGTTCTGATCGTCATCGTTCGGCGCCCACACTGTTTCCTTTCGTGCATTGTACCGTCTTCCATTCTCATATCTGTGTGCTACGATCGACGATGTCAACGAGGTTGTTTCGCTCTCACTGCATGTTCATCAGCATGGAGCCAGTAGGTGGTAGACTATCATACTCACATCTCGCCTGCATACGCAGAGTCAACGTCACCCTCTGCGTCACTCTGTGCCTGTACCGAACTGCGTGTCAGCCGTATGCAGTGACTATGTGTGTGTTTTGTGCATTGCTTACAGCTGGAGCGATGACTGCATGATTGTCAGGCCCATCCATGACTGCGTGCGGCCTGCTGCTTGTTACTATCACCAGACGGGCCTGCACATACAGGTCTTGCGACTCTTATAAGGTATTCTATGCTTCATGCACAATCCCACGTCAGTAAAGTTTGGGCCGAAGAGCCTTGTGCAGCACCTGCTGTAGAAGTGTTCTAGCGCATCTTCCCGCAAGCTGCATCACCACAGCTCCTACAACTAGTCTACTGCAGCAGAGAAAATCGGTGTCAAAGCTGCAGCCGAAGAACTCGTCTGCTGCGGAGCGAGCAAGCCTTCGCGCACGTGCGGACCTTGCCTTCGCGGGCCATCGCCTTATACATCCCTGTCTGCCGAAGATGCAGTGGATTATATATCGGCTGCGGAACGAAGAGCGAACAAGGTGGCAGGTCCGTAGAGGGACGACTCCGATTCCGCCTTGGCTAGAACACAGACAATTGTTGAAGATCATACCAGTGCTGCTCGTTGAAAAGATTTGTAGGCGAGCCGAGCTGTTCTCGCCAGATTGCACACGCAAGTCGGGCTGTCCACTTTGCAGTGGACTCTCAAGCTAAGCACATACCTTTCAAGGACCACACTAGTAGGACTGACTACCAGCATCATCACTATCATCTCAGAAGCCCCAAGTCGACTCATAACTCTCCATCTTCATGATCTGCTCAAACTGCCTCCTCCTCACACCGACATTTCCACCATCAAACAGTGGCAAACACATGGCGTCGTTCAACAACCTAGCAAAAGGCTGATCGGTCCTGTACGATGTCCTGCCAACATGACAGTCAGCCTGGAGTCTGTGGCCGCACAACAAAAGACACTGGAAAGTCTGCGCTCGGCGGAGCAAAGCAGAAGAAACAGAAAAGAAAAGATCGATCACCCACATCCCGACAGCTTTCATGCAATCCACCACACTTCTCACCGCATTCTCACTCCCCACAATTTTCGCCTCCAAACACAGTTCCTGTCTCGCTTCAAACCCGCCCGGTCCATTCTCCAACGCATGCAGTGCCTTCCACGTCAGTAGCCGCGACGTGTCCAGCCGCATTTTGACGTCCATGAGCAGGTCCGCTACACTCTGCCGTTCGATGATCGCCATGGTACCGCCACGAGAATCACCTTTCGCAAAACTCAACGCGTGATCAAACGCGGAGCGCATGATGCTGACGGAGAACGAGCCGACAAGAGCGGCAGATGCCGTGAAAGATTGCTCGATCAATCGGGCTGCTGCGGTGCCTTGGGCTAGAGTGTAGGAGGCCGGGATGCGGAAGTCGGTGAAGCGAGTGTGTGGGCCCGAAGTTGCAGGGTGGCCGGCCAACTCGGGTTCATCGAGGATTTGGTAGGCTTCTGGCGAGTTGTGATCGGCGATAACGGAGCGTGTGAGGCAGAAGACAATGATGGATTTTCTTGGATCGGCGTGCGGTTCTTGAATGGCGCCGGGCTCGCGGACTTGACGGCACACGAGGCATGCGAGGTCCGCGCCGCGAGAATCCCAGCCGCCGCTGTTGGTTGTCCAGAGCTAATGCAATTGTCAGCTGTTTGTGAACCTGTTTCCTTCGGGGAAGATTGAAGACTGACCTTCTCGCCGTTGATTACCCACTCATCGCCGTCTTGCCAGGCAGTGGTCTGCAGTCCAGCACCACCTTTCTCTAACCAGTTCGAAGTGCCCTGCGGTTCAGAGTGCATCAGACTCGCAAGTGGCTCTCCTTCCTCGCCGGCCTCGAGAAAAGGTTTCAGATATTCTCTCTGCAGCTGTTCGTGTCCACTCATGATTAGGGGCGTCACTCCTAGACCAGTCGCTGCGATAGTCAGGGTGACGCTCGGGTCAGTAGCATACAGTTCCTCAAGCGCAATAGCAGCATCAACGAGGCTTTCATTTGTGCCCCCGAGGGACACAGGAATCTGTCCTTTGACAAGGCCTCCGGCTGTGGCGATCCGGTAGAATGGTCTGACGGCTTGGAAGCGCTCGGATTGTGTTGGCAGCTTGAGGTATGTTGCATAGGCTCCACCTAGAACTTTGCCTGCGAAGTTTCGAGCATCTCTACGAGTGTCGTCAGCAGTGTATAGTGCCAATTTGACGTGTGTCATACTGCTGCTGCTTGCGTTGGCTATCTGTGAGCTGGAAGTCGATAGGCATGGTGGATGCGATGGTTGCTTTCTACAGCGTTGTTGGTAAATGCAAATGCGCGTCTTCTGTGCACGAGAGTGAGGCCTTCTAACATTCTTACGGCGTCTTCTGTGCACGAGAGTGTGGCCTTCTAACTTTCTTACGGCGTCTGAGGCGGAAGCTGTCCGAACAGCTGGAGCTTGTGCGAAGGATTGGCGACTAGGTCAAGCCGGTCAGCTCACGACAACGAGTACCCCCAGGCTCGATTGGTCTGCAATATTCGGCTGCAACCAGATTGCAAAGCATAAGCTGGAAAAATCGTTCCTTATAAGCTTGCCTGAATGCAGGGATCGAGCTGCTCACATATTTTGTACCACGGAACAACACCGCACACCAAGATCCAGTGTCGGTCTGCCTTCCCATAGCAAGTGGTTAAGATGGTAAAGATCCTTGTTCCGCATAGCTAATCTCGCAAAGTGGTATCGTGCGCAAAAGCAGCAATGAACAATGTGCGAGCCTCCCAAGCCTTCCCAACCTCGATCGTTGTTTCCGTCATGTTCTATCGTCAACAGTCTTAAAATCTACAAGTCCAAAAAGTCGTCGTTCCACATCCGGCCTGCCTGGTCCAAAACTTCGACAGTGCTCGCAGCTACCCTCGTCGTGGCACTGACAGCAGCCGCAGTGGTAGACGTGATCCACTCACTGTATGGAGTGCCTGACACGACACTGGCAAGTGTCGGTCCTCGTCCGGCTCCAGCTGTGACCGCGGGCGAGAGAACACGAAGTGGAGGTGGCCTAACCCCTTCACCAAACAGTACACGCACCGCAGGCTCCAACATCTCGCCCACCCATCTCCCTACAGGGTACTCTATCCACCCTGCCCATCTGAATGGCTTGAGCAGGAGTGCTGGTAGCGCAAAAGGGTAGTACGCTTCCGCGACTCTACTATAGCCCCAAGGATCACATAGCGAGCTTTCGATGAAATGCCAAATGAAGAACGCCAACAGCGCCCATCCTATCGCCGTTGGTCGAGGCCTGTCGTGCTTAGGTCCGGTATAGGTGAAGAAGAGTCCTCTGGTTTCCCTCCAAAGAGCAGAGTAGACAGATGGATGTGGTCCGCCGCAATGCTCGCAGGCAGTCCCAGGACTGTAGGGCCGTGGTCCTGTGGAGACTTGTTCAGTGGCGTTTTCAATGCGGTTCTCAATTCTTTGTATGCCTCGAGAGGCGTCCTTGATGGTCGTTCGCGTCGAGCGAAGACGTTTGTTGAGTGCTTCCAATGCAAGATCTTCCTGCCTGCGATCCTTCTCGGATTGTGTTAGGTGTTTGAGACTGTCCGCGTCCGTGGGTACGTCTTTTGTGAGGTCGGCCGCGGGAGTCGAGTTGGTTCTATCCAAGTCGGGATTGACAATGTTTTCTAGAGACGCAAGTGTGCTGTCGCCGAGATGCGGGTCGTTGGTTGTTTTTGCATCAGAAACAACAGCTTCCAATGCGGACTTTGGGTGTGACGGCTCTGACAGCACTCGTCGAGGGTCACGACTATTGGCCGAAGAAGGCTTGAGTGCAGACACTCTCGCGGGCTGTGCAACATCATCTCCGTGTCCGGCAGCTTGGAAGGTCGCTTGATGTGCTTCATGCCTTCCGGGAGTATTCACCCAGGCCCCAGTGACCACTGGGGTCTTCTCAGCCTGTTGTAAAGTTTTGTCTCGAGGCGCGGGTGTACTTTCCATCTCTGCGGCCTCTACTCTCCGCGCCTTGTCGTCGTTGATGCGGACCTTGCGCGCCTCGACCCGTTCTCGAGCGGTGCTGGTCTTGCTGGACGTCGCTCGAAGCGCTTCAGCAACATTGCTCACGGGATCTCTTGCAAGCTTCGAAATCGCGTTGCCTTCCTCCTTGTCGCGTCCTGGACTGGGAGACATGCTGGACACTCGGGCCAGCTTCCGCAACAGTGCAATCGAGTCGGTCCGTGAGTGAGACGGCCGATCAGCTCTCTTAAGCGCCACTTGGTCCGTCTCGTCTGCACCTTCTTTCGGCGCTTGTGGGACGTTCTCCTTGTCACTCAGCCGCCTTTCTCTCCTTCTCGCCACCCTACTGGCGAGATCAGATGATGGCGCACTGCCCGGTCTTTCCACGATCTCCGACATTCTCCTCCTCGGAAGGCCTTGCTTCTCCACTGTCTCAATATCTCCTTTCAACAGGGCGTCCACCTTGCGATCTCTCTTGTTCACAGCGGCAGGCGTGGAGATCAGCATGCTCGCGGAGTTGAAGTCGAGATCATCGCCTTCGCTCTGACCTGCCTGCAGTGTCGTGTTCATATGGCGCATAGAGCTCGGTGTCGATGCCATCCTCTTTCGCGTCATGGAAGGCGGCGTGTCTTCCACGCTGGGCACAACGCCACCCGGGCTCATGACAGGATGCTCGTCACCAGTATAGAGAGTCGTATGCGGCCAGATAGAGTCCTTGTCCTGCCTCCAAATCCTCTGTTCGTCCGAGACTGATCTTCGTTGCCACTCTCGCTTTTTGGCCCTCCGTCCCCACTCCTGCGGCACGTTAAGCGCAGGAGTCTGCCTGCTACTGCCCTCGCTGGCATTTCTTTGGTGTCCTGGGCGCGTCACAGTCACAGTGGTTGTGGTAGCTCCCAACGTGGTCAACAGCGGATCGGTGTTCCTGGGTTGCATGGGTCGCGGCCGTGCTCGTGGGAATAACGGTCGACTCTCGTCGTTTTGCTTGGCCCGTTTCTCCCTCTGGTGGGCCAGGATCCGTCTGCCAAAGTCGTCCGTCTCATTCTCATTCAGTGCGCTCATATCAATGGACTCGGTGCTCCCATCATCTCCGTCCTGCACGCGAACTCTATCCATCATCGCGTCCAGTGCAATGTGTTGTCGCGTGGAAGTGTAGTGCTGCTGCTGCTGGTGCTTAACCACCTGCACGTGACTTGTCGTATAACTCATGATGCTGCGTGCGCCATACTCCAATGCGAAATGCCCAAGATTGCGAAGAAGATATTTGAACAGAGAACAAAGTTGTTGTGCTCTTCACTTCAATGAACGCGTCGCGAATCAGGATCCCTGTCACTTTCGGCTCTTGCCCCACTAGTCACCCTGGCTATGCAACGTCAGGCAGGTACGACGCAGCAGACCGAGCTACATTATTTCTCGAACACATCCACAGCGACACGTTTGCTGAACACTACCGCAATCATGTCCATTACCGGCGCACGCAGCAACATCGACATCAACTGGCGCACCATTGACATCGACGCCCTCGACCCCGAATCATCCTCCAACTTCGACCTCACCACGCTCACGCCTGCAATTGTGCCCATCTCCGCCGCAGACGTCCAGACGCTCGCCGGCCAAATACGGCAGCTGCTACGAGGAGGCGACTCGGAGGGAGCACTACGGGGAGCGCTGGAGAATGCGCCCTATGGAGCGGACGACGCCGGGAAGGTACAATGCGCTGCCAATTCACTCAATGGCCCAGGCAGCCGGCTGACATAAGGTGTGCAGACCATTCACTTGGCGACAGTGACAGAGATTCTACAATCCATCCGACAAGCCGAGATTGCGCCCATCTGCCAGCGGATATACCAGTCGGAAGGCGGGTCAGAGGTGCTGGACACGCTGATGAAGTACTTGTACAAGGGCATGGCAAAGGATGCTCCGACTACAGGCAGAGGGACTCCGCAGAATGTTACGCCGCAGGCTACGGGATTCAGTCAAGTCGGTGGCAGGAGTTTTGGGCAAGCGCAAGAAGGCGGTGCCCAAGCGATGAGTGTGTTGCTGAGCTGGCATGAGAAGGTGGGTGTCTGCTATTGCGAACATAGTGTTCAGAAAAATTGCTAACACCGGACAGCTCATTGAACTGGTTGGACCTGGAAGCATCGTCAGAGTCATGTCTGATCGAAGAACGGTATGAGGGCATTGCGGCAAACGGGAGAATGACCAAAGGCACAAACACAGATGCAGTGTCGCATCTTTTAGGACAGGATGTCTACAGCTCTCAAGTACGAATACTGACAGCAGTCGGACACATCGATTGGGACTACCGACCGACGTCGACCGTCGCCCTCGAGCTGAAGGGGCAAATAGATTATGCGTTACACCACCGCTTTCCATGCTCCTCAGGGTCGTAAAGTATTTCCTCGTGGCTTGCTCAGTTCTGCTGTACCATTACCAACTCTTCGCTCCAACGCTAAACCAAAGGAAAAAAAAAACTGTGTGGTGAGTTCTGTCGTAATGTGCTCCTTATAGCATGATGCCTGCGCCAGCCATGACGCCAACTGTCCAAATGCTTGCAACCCAGAGGCCTGTGAAATCTGCGCCCGGGATCACAACTCCTACAGCAGCAGCTGTGGATGTTGCGCCTGAATCGCCTGACCCGTCCCCATCAACTTGTGCGCCTGCCGGCACGGCGTCAGCTCCGGTGGCGGTACCGACTGGCGTTGCGGCCGAGGCCACCGAGTAGGACACGGAGCCTTGCACTTCGGCTGGTGGCGTCAGTGAGTTGACAGGGGCAGTGTTGACCCCAGAAACTGCCGCCGCAATTCCGGTAGGGCCTGCCTGGACTGTGACGATGTCTGGACTGCCGGGATTCACTGCAGCTTGCGCAATAGAGCCCTGGCCATTGTCGAGGTCAAAGACCACGTACATACTGCGGAGTATAGCGTCTCCCAGGGTGAGGAATGGCTGATCAGAGTTGTCCGGGCTCAAGAGGAAGACACATGCATCCTGGTCGCCGTTTCGAGTGTAGGGAACGGGTTTTCTGGTTGTAGGATCAATCAGTGGAACGATGAACTGGTTCGAGTCGACGTTGATTACGACCTTTCCGCCGAATTCCAGGGAGAGCGACGGCCCAGACTTGCGGTACTCGCAGGAACAGGCTCCACTTGAGTCGACAAACGGAAAGTTCGGCGCAATGAAATCTTCGTAGTAGCGCTGTGGGATCGCCCAAGCAGTGCTTCCAGTGTCCAAAAGCACCGGTAGTGCCGGATTGTTGCGGGTGTAGGCCCCTACGCCTGGCGAGCCGCCACTCCAAAGTTCCTGAGTGTTGCCATTCGACGTAACGTTGGCGGCAGTCACAGTAGTAATAAAGTTGAGCCCATTCTCTATACCATCGAAGTACTGGGGCAAGAAGTTGACAGTGGCAAGCTCGCCAGTATACTTGCTTCTGTCGATCCCGCCGAAGAGAATGGTGCCTGCATCAGCATCGGCGTCGTTCAGGAAAATGGAGTACAGTCTAGAGTTGATCTCTCCAGCGCTTTTGAGGACCTAGTTAGAGAGTGAGGTTAGTGGTCTTGTAGGCCGCTCAAGCTGCCACTTGACACTGACCTCTGGCATGTTGGCATAAAAGTTTTGGACCGACGTGACTGCCTCATTGTTGCTGTAACCAAGACCCATAAGTCCGATGGCGTATCCCGTTGTTGATTCAACGGTCGTGGCCACTCCGAACTGGACGGGAGAGATCTCCACATCCCCGATGCCAATGACGTCCGAGCCGTATGGTCCTGACGCAGAACTGCCGTCTCCGAACGAGGTATTGAAAGCTGGTGCGGCGTCCACCTCGTTGTATGTGCTCGATCTGGACAGATCGTACGTTCCACCCTCGCAACTCTGAGTGACGCTTGGTGGATTCTTGCATGTGCTCGCCGAAGAAGTATCAAAATACAAGTCCGAGGAGCCTGTGTCTAGGATTACGGTTTGTGGTTGAGGAGGTGTTCCCACGGTCAAGTTTGCATAGTAGGCTCCCCCAACACTCCAGGACAAAACGTTGAAGATGTTGCTGCCGACTGTGCCATCCTTCCTGGGCGCGAGAAGATGCGGCGGAGCAGGTATGCCTCGAGCGAACAGGTCGGTTTTGCCGCCAGTACGTCTATCACGCTTCACAATCGACAGCTCGGGCAAAGCTTGAGTGGATGCCAAGAGCAGAGGCGCGAGTTGCAGGGATCGCATGGTGAAGGCCTGTCTAGTCTGTGATTCCGATAGCGAGTTACAGCTGCAGTCTGAACAAGTAGAATGCGATATACTTGTGCCGTTGATGAAGGTGATGGGATACTGATAGCGAGAATGAGAACGGGACACAAACCGCAACAGCACGGGAGACGTGCAGCAGAAGGTGCAAACGTCACCACAGCCACATTTCGGATGCACCAGACGAGGCGAGCTGAGATCAGGAACGTGCTTCACGTAGGACCAAGCCTCTTCAAGGCAGAAGACGAAAGCTTGTCCGATCAAGCGTGATTCGTCTGGTAGCGCTCAATTTTCGGCGCGTCCAGCCGCCAGTAGTTCTAGTCAGGAACTCCGTGGAGGCTGTGTGTGGAGGCGCGTCAGCCTGCGACGTGTGTCGCGTCGTACCTCCTGCAGCTGAGCGAGCGCCAGCGCACTTGTGTAGAGGTACACCTCGCCGAGTTGAAGTCAGCCATTGCAGTAGTGCGCAGGAAGAGCACGGTGGCGGAAGCATCATCTCACATCAATTGGTGGTGAGATGGAAATGGAGGTTCGTGCCGGAAGCTTTTTGTTTTGAGGAACGGTTAGCTCGGCCTAGAACTAACTTAGAACTAGTTAACGTCAGGAGGCACCAGTCGGAAAGAGTAGGCCGAGCTTCAGGCGGCTGACAAAGAGCCAGAGAGGAGGAATCCTGTCGAGATTGAGCCACACTCGTTGAGCCAACAACATCAGTATCTTCCCACCATCGCGTGTCCCATAAGTTGTCCTTCGCTGTTGCGGGAGCAGTCGGTCGAGACGGATGATCACTGTCAAGACCTCACCAGACCGCCAAGGCAGAAGGCAGAAGGCAGAAGGCAGAAACCATGCGAAACAGCCATCTCACGTTTTAGACACTATTGAACCTGTCTGGAAACAGTCTGCCCTTTGACAATAGCTGCATACTGGCAAAATGAACGAAATAACTGGCAGTACCACTAACCGTCCGTAGCACTTGTATGTTCATCGCTTCGGCTCCGATCAGTGCTGGCTCTGCACCTTAGCACTCCCACCCGGCCTTGCAATACAGCCGGCAGCATGGCACTTTCAGCAGTCAAGAGACCCTGGTGCATGCATAGCCTGCAGCGGCCATGTGCGAGAACGCAAATCCGCGAGAGACCTTCCATCTTCGTCCCGCCAAGACAACAGCATCTTTCCCCCGTTGGAGTCACCTGTTCAACAGTACCACTACAAGGACATGGGACAGGCTGTCTACCAGACCGTAGGTGAAGCAATTTATTAGCAGTCTTCGCTGCAGAAACAAGCAAAGCATCCCAGTGTGCGACATCACAACCACAAGGCCCAGCTCACACTGCGAAAATGCGCTCTCCTGCAGTCGTCGGCACAAGCTTGACGGGCTGACTGCCGCCAACAAGGCTCCGGCCTGCAATGTTGACGTGTGATCGGTGTACTCCAAGAGATTTCCAAGACTCACCTCCGCATCCAAGACACGTGCCCAGCACGCGAACGCCACTCTTGCGACGCCACAGCATTGAGCCTCCAATACCGACCACGAGATTCTTACTTGCAACATCCTTCGTTTCTATTCATCGTCAGCCAACGCGGCTCGCACAGTCGGCTAGCCTCTACACGTCTCGATTCTCCGCAGGCACTTCTTCTTGACCTTGAGCAATGGATCGGCAGCGCAACTGCAATTCAGAGCAAGTGTCGCGAGTGAGGAGTACCTTGGATCGGTACAATGCATCAGCGGCGGCCTTGCTGAAAAGCAAGGTCGATTCATCCTTTGTGCATAGCGTCCGTTTCCCCTTTTGCTTCCACAACCTCCCTTCTCATAAGCCGTCTACATGTCACACAGTCCCGGGCGGAGCGACTCAAGCATCGAGATCAAAGAGAAGGAAATCACATCCGCCGATTACCTTGAGAACGGTTCTCAGATCAAGACCAAAGGCCTGACCGAACACGAACGACGATGGCTCAGCAACATCGACCCAAAAGAAGCAAATCGTATCTATCACAAAGTCGACAAGAGACTGGTGCCCATGCTGGCGTTGCTCTACCTGATCGCCCATTTGGATCGTGTAAGTTGAGGTCGGCATCATCGCACTTCGATCATAACTAACTTGTGCAGGCAAACATTGGCAACGCAAAGATAGAGTATGCTCTAGAGATGTACTGCACTTCACGGACGATGCTAATCCACACGATAGAGGTCTCGAAGCTAGTTTGGGCATGACTGGTAATGACTACAACGTCGCACTTGTCATCTTCTTCATCCCATACGTATGTGATGCTGGTGCAGTCCCACATCAACCACTTCCAGCGGCAGGTCTTGTGCGAGGTACCGTCAAATATCCTGCTTTCCATGTTTAAGCGACCGAGCGTCTACATTGGCATCCTGGTGACATGTTGGGGCATCGTAAGTGGAAGCCAGTCTCGAGTTTCGGTCGACACTGCTGACAGCCACAGATCATGACTCTCTCTGGCGTGACCGCTTCCTTTGCTGGACTTCTCGTTACTCGGTTCCTGATTGGTGTATTCGAGGCTGGGTAAGAAAGATGCAATACTTTCTTATCCGAGTATCTGCTAATGTTGTCAGATTCTTCCCTGGCGCAATGTGGCTGGTCAGCGAATGGTACCCACCACATAAGACTCAAACCCGCATGGCCATGTTCTATCTCTCCAGCGCGGCATCTGGAGCTTTCAGTGGTCTGCTTGCGGCAGGCATCGCTCAAATGCGAGGTCTAGGCGGTTATGAAGGCTGGCGATGGAGTATGTACCGCATTCCGAAACAATACCAAGCTCGCTAACAACACTGCAGTCTTCATCCTCGAAGGCCTCCTCTCGGTCATCCTCGGTGCATCCTGTTTTTTCCTGCTCCCTGACTCTCCCACCAGCTCCAAATGGCTCACCGCAGAGGAAACCAAATTCCTCGAACTCAGTCACATTGCCTTCAGAGGCGTCAAAACCTCCAACAAGACCACCGACTCGAGCCGCAAGAACAAAATCAACTGGCGCATCATCAAGCAAGTCGTTACTGACTGGCAGCTGTACCTTCAAGGCATCGTCTTCTGGTCCAATACCGTCCCCAACTACGGCCTTAAATTCACCATGCCGTCCATCATCCGAAACATGGGCTTCGAAAGCACCCAAGCCCAGCTCCTTACCGCCCCTCCATACGTCTGCGGCGCCATCGCAGCCGTCACATCCGCCTTGGTCGCCGACCGCCTCGCATGGAGAATGCCATTTGTCGTCGGTCATCAGCTCCTGCTCGTCATCTCCTTCTCCGTTCTCTTCTCCTTCGCCGCCGAGATCCGCAACAACATCCCGCTCTGTTACGTAATGGTGTGTCTCGCGTGTATTGGCCTCTATCCCATTATCCCCGGCAACAACTCCTGGACCATCAATAACCTCGCCGGCGCAGAGAAGCGCGCTGCGGGTATTGCTTTCATGATCATGATTGGCAACTCGGGCGGGTTCGCAGGCTCTTTTATTTTCCTCGAGCGAGAAGCGCCTCGCTACCCGACTGGTTTCGGCAGCTCGCTGGGATTTGCGTGCGCGGGAAATGTTGCGGCTTTGGTGTTGGAGTTTTTGTACTGGAGCCACAACAAGCGACACGAGCACATGACGGAGCAAGAAGCAATTGCGAAATATGGCGAGGAAGAGCTGGAGCTTATGGGAAACAAGTCGCCGTTGTTCAAGTATGCGCTGTAGAGACGCTGTTTTGGTGGCCCACATTACGAGCGACACCTCACACAGAGCATAAACAGCATTTTCAAGACCACATTGCGATTGATCTCATCTGCGCGGTGCCACTGTCCTGTCCATCGACTCAATCAAACCTCAAATTGCGACCTGTCCTCCAAACTCCGTCCACGTGTACATTTTAGGGGTATCGTATCGCATCTGGCGTCATCGAGCTCAAAAGCTCGTTCTGTCCCTGAATCATTCTTCTGTCGATATGCAAGTCACTCCTTCACCAAGCCTCCCACTTCTGCCCGCCCATACTGATGAGACGATTGAACAGCTCATCTCGGAGTAGCATCGCTGTGATGTGGTAGGTGTTTCCCATTTTGTCAACAATCTCCAAGCCATCGGCAACCTCCGTATTCAGTGCCCAGCCAACAACGAGTTTGGACTTCCAGCCAAGACCACCAATCTTCTTCAGCTCTTTTATGTCTGCAATAGCAACCGTCCACACTGGATGCAGATCTTCAATCAAAGCGCCGTCTCGACCTGTCACTGACTTGTCCAGACTGAAGCCAACGCAGGGTATCGTGGCCTTGGTAGCAATGTATGCATGCCCACGCTTTCCGTGATACCGACATTTGAAATCCACGGGTCCCGAGATATGAGGTTCGTTCTTGCCGGGAATGACGCCCAGTCTCTGCTTTGAGGGTTCACTGCCTGCTTTCGCCTTGACGTGGTCCACGTTAAGAGCGGTGTCGACAGTGCCCTTGATGCCATGTTTGAAGAAGCCAAGAATTTTAGCGCCGGCTTTGCCGTGCTTCTTCTCCTTTGAAGTGTCGATGTCGTCGCCAGCAGTTTGATGCGCTGTGGACGGATCGGGCTGTGCAGCTGCAGCAATCTCTTCTGCGGTGGCGTTGAGTGGCCAGTCTGCACCTGCAGCACGAAGGTCGTCCTCTGTCAGCTCGACTGGCTCGTCCGTAGGGACGCCGCCAGAGTGTGGTGGTGGAGGCAGTGGCGCCTTGTTCGCCTCCCCGATACGAAGTAGAGTGATTGTGAGTTGGGCGTTCGTAGGCACTCCCTTCAACAATGTGTTGCGCAACTCAAGCAACTTTTGCCACCTAGGGAAGTTCTTGTTGAGCCACTGCAGGCCCCGTTGAATCACCGGGTCACCAAAGAAGCCAAATCCAATGCCAAAAGTGAGCCCTTTGACCAGCATGTAGGAAGAGATGAAGAACGATGCACCTAGAAGTGGGATGACGAGAGTGGCAATCCGCAGGCGGTACATCTCTTGCGGAAAAGGCTTCGTCGGCGCTAAAGCATTGCCAAAACGCTCCCAGGTATCAGAGAGGTCAGCGATACCGTGCATAATTGGCCGCATCTTGTTCCAGATCGCAGTCTCGACCGGTACCTTTGACTTGTCCTTGGCCATGACGTCGTCCTTTCCGCCTGTCTGGGCACGAGCATTACTTGCGCTGACTGCCATTGCCGTGGGGTCGGGGATGAGGTCGTTCGCCTTGTCGTCACCGTCTGCAGCGGACGGAGGATCATTCTGTGGATGCTTGCCTGCAACACTAGAGAGCGCGACTGAAGCTATACCGTTGACAAAGTTGCTAGCTTCGGCTTCGACTGCTTCTCCCTTGTAATTCTCTGGAGCGCCAGTGGCCGAGTCCGTAGATCCAAGAACTCCAGCCATGGGCTTTTGCACACCACCAGTGGAGGCAGATACTATGGCCAATGGCGCTGGCGGAAACACGATCGCTCGGCTTGGTTGGTATGTGATGAGTACAACCAGGAAACCAAAGAACAAAGGCGTCAAAAAGTCGAATGTCCAGGCAATGAAGTAGGCTGCGGCGAAGTAGGACGTCCTTCTTGTTTCACGCCAGGATCGCAGACGCATGATGTGCTTGCTTAATCCCAGCATGCCAATGCCGATGGTCATATATAATCTCTCGATGTTGGCTCGAAGCTTGTCTGGCGAGAATTCTTCCTCGTCCGCGATGTTGAGGTCCAAATTGCCTGGAACTGGATAGGGATACTCCTTCACATGGTACATTTGCTGGTCATAAGTTAGACTCCAAATCAATAGGGCTGCCAAGATTTCTTCAGCATCAAACAAACGCTCATGTTGAACTCACCTTGTTGAATCTCCTGACGAGCACCCACAGTTCTTCGTTGGGCATTCCTCCGACGAGAGGATTGACGATCTGGTCGACATGATCGGTCCAGCCCAAGTCTTTGACCTCGCCGTCGTGGGCAAGCTGAGCGGCGCCCTTTTCATCGTGGTCTGCCATGGCCAGAGCGTGACTCGCGGTGGGAGCTTCTGCGAGAGATTGCGCAACTTCTTGCTTGTCTGGGTCCGTGAGAGGAGCAGTATTGTGCGGGAGCGGCAGAAAATCGGCCAAACCAGGTTCGGTCGCCATGATAGCGAATTATCGATGCTGAACAGATGATGTCCTATTGTAAGAAGTTATGTTCTCATTGTGGAGACAACGCGTTCACATTGCCTTATCAAGTTGCTGCCAACGTTGCTGTCCAAGCACAAAGACAGAAGGAGCATACGTCATTCTTGCAGATGTGGCAGGCTCAACATGCGCTAGTCTAAATCGGGCGCCCACGCGACATCCACGCGATCGTCCGCAGGTCGTGCAACTTGTACATCATCACAGCACCATGCTCCATTCGCAGCATGTCACGGCCGCGCGGGTGGAACAGCATACATTCGGGAGTACTCTCAACGCTTTTGAAGAGCACAGTGCGTTGGGCCTCTGGACAATCTTCCACTGCGGCGACACAGCAAGGAAAGCAGATCGCAGAGGCAGCTTCTTTCAAGAGCACGCGCTGGACGGTAGAAGAAGACCGCAAGCTGGTTCAGCTACGAGATTCGGGAGTTCCGTGGAAAGATATCGGGAAGCACTTCCCTAATAGATCTCCTCGTTCGATACCCAGCCGCTTCCGACTCATCGGTCTTGGCGCCACCAAGGACAGCACGGTCAACAGTCTTGTGGTGCCACGGGGACCCTATGATGGACTCACTGACAATGACACACGAGGTACTCTGCATCAGCAGCATGGCGACCTGGCCGAGAAGGCGGATTCACAAGGCAGCAGCGAAGAATGTGTCACGCCCGTCACCGGCAGCAAGGCCAAGAAGAAGCCTGTCCGCGGGCGGTTCACAAATGCTGAGGATGTTCGGTTATCGAGCTTGGTTAAGGCTGGATTCACGTGGCCCGCAATACAGGAACAAATGCCGGGACGGTCTCCGAGGTCTCTTTATAGCCACTGGTATCAGACAACGTCCATCCGACCAAGCCGGCTATGGGCAACTAATGAGTCGTCTTCTGCACCCAGAGGCCGTGGCCGCTGGTCGGAAGCCGAAATCATGCAGTTGAAGCGGCTTCACGCGCTCGGTAAGAGGGCCGACTACATTGCCAAGGCGGTTGGGAGGTCACACTTGGCAACTAAATGGAGGATATGGATTCTGAGTAAGACAAAGGACAAAGAAAATCTTGCAAAAGCTGCCCCGGACAGCAGCGATCCGCAAACCGAATCGTTGCGCAACTATGACACGACTACACATAAGCCATAGCGGAATCGGCAACGGACCATGCCCGAAAACGAGGTGCTGCAAGCGATGCTCGTGGAGCATTACCGTATCGCCATAGATTTCGCCGCGCTGGACAACAGAATCCGAGCAGAGAAATGATATCACGCATACTAGGGCGACCCCGAATCCCTTGCTGTCCACAGCGGACGTATGCAACCTCTGGTTCCCGTCTCTGGCGAAGTCGGAGAGCTGAAGCGTGCAATCACAGAGGTGATGGCGGAACGCCGTGCCTATTGCACTGCATTCCAAACACTGGAATGGAACGATCTCAGAAAGCTTGCAATCCTCGCAGGATCTGGCGACGCCGAGTCGTTGTTCGTATCGTTGAGGACATAAGCTCTGGCTATAGCATATGTGCAGAAATGCCTATAGAACAGCTCAAACAACGAGGTGGTCTGGGAGGTGCCTTGGGTCGCAGAGTTTTGCTGGTACACAGCAGCCAGATCATCCACAGCGGTTGACTGCTTTTCTCTACGCAGATCGAGCCCCTTTGCTGGGATGTGGTAGGTGCCTCGGGCAAGTCTACGAGGTACACTTGCTCTTGGCAGACAGTGAAAATATTATTTGAATGCAACAGAATCTACAACCTTTTGTATGTACGACCCATATGCAATGAACACGTCCATCTCATCACTCATCCGTTTGGCATAAATTCGTCGCATGTTCCACACAATCTGTTTTCGTTATGATGCCCATAGCAAGGACTAATTCGCCCTCTCTAACCAAGCCATGGTCCCCTTCCTCGTTCCTAACCGGTTCCCAGACGGTACAGCTTGTGAACCCATTGAGCCGGATGCTTTACCGTCATTTCCCGGCTTGTTGTAGCGATCCCACAGTTTACGAGAGTAGCCCTTCCTGTTGGGTCTAGTCCAGTCAACAACCAAAAATGCAAACAAAGTGATGGGAATGCCGACAGCGAAGAACAGCCAGATGGTCGTGAAGTTGCTGCGGGTTGGAAAGTCTGGCGACATGCTCAGGAAAGACGATGTGAAGTTTAGTGGAATGAAGAATGTGGCCAAGAAAGACAATCGCGCGAGATTGCTGTTTTGCTTGACGGCGCGGCGGGCTTCCTCGGTATTAATGGCATTGGTTGCCATGGTCTGAATGCTCACGATCCGGCGGCCGTGGGCATCCAACTGGTGCTTAATGTTCTTGAAGTCGGGCCACAGGGAGTAGACTCCGGCTGTCGTTGGCGCTGACACTACCAGGTTTGCTGGCGCGGTTGGGAAAGCAACAGCGATGGCGGGAAAGAGTCTGGTAATGGCATCATCAACCATTTGCTGGTAGTAGTGGATGTTGCGCCGCCAGGGCGACAACTTATTGAGCAGTTCCTCAACATCCGTAAAAGACTCGCCCCAGTGCGGTTTCGCAAAGGTCCATTCGAGCACCCCAAACATAGTCGTCATGTACTTGAGTACGACCAACCAGTCGGCGATGATTAGCTTGTACATTGGCAGAGCGAGGTAGGTAGGGTCCTGCTTGACAAGTTCCAGGTCATCCTCGGTCAATTTGGCGCTCCAGTAAACGACATCGTCAAATAACGATGTGCGCGGCGACGAATCTGGGTCTGTGGCATCGCACTGCATCTGCTTCCACTGAGCCATCGAAGGCGTGCTATCGAACGAACGGTAGCCGCCCCAGAGAGGGTGGCCAGCCGTCACAGAAGGGTCCACCAAGAGGATGGCCACGACTGGCTCATTCTTTGCTCGGGGCTTGATCCACAGAGAAGACTTGGCTCTTGACAGGGTCACACTGGCCCCAGATTTGTCCAAGAGTCCGCGTTGCAGGCTTTTCCGGCTCCTGTCGCTATCAAGCCGGCGAAGTACGTTGAAGCAGCCGCTTTGCTTCTCGGCCAAGTCGAACTCTTCTTCGGTTTTGAAGTACCGCGGTCGCAGGTATGAGATGTTGAAGTGCGACCTTTTCTTGGCATCCACCTCCAGATCTGGCAGCTCAACCCATCGGTCTCGTGTGTTGTGGAACAAATAGTCCCCGATGTGTGACAAGAAAAATAGTGGGTCCACATCGTAGTGAACGCCCAGAAACTCGATCAAATCCCGAGACAGATCCTCAGCTATCACAAGTCGGACATCGAAGCCGTCAGCCGTGGTACTCAAAAAGTCCTTAAGATCCTCAGTGCTGGTCAATGGCTTGGATGTCTCCGTTGAAGTCTCGTTGTAGTCAATGACCCGGACATTGGTGCGTGCGATTCTTTCGCAACGACTCTCCTTTTCACTTTTCAAGAAACGCCATTTGGGCGGCGAACATCCGACCAACATCCACAAGGCCAAGTATTCGAGGTGCTTCAGCTTCCTGGAGATAGCTTCCACATATGTGAGATATTCGCCTTTCCTGTTGAAGTCTCAGTGTCTGGAGCTGACTTGTTGTCGTGCTCAGGGTGCCTACACTTGATTTTCTGACCACTCCTTTATGCAATCCGAGTTCACTGGATCATGGCAGTCTCCAATGTAGTACGCATCGCCTCCCTCGTCAGTGTGCGGCTGGACCGCATCCTTGAATTCAGCGATTTTCTTTCGAGTCGCATCCTGTTTTTCGGGTGGAAGCTTCCTGACTTGCTCTTCGAGTTCGGCAGAAAGCTTCGGCACAACGGCCTCTTCAAGTGGTATGTGGTGAATGTGGTGAAAAGGCAGTGCTGATTTCTCAGTAATGTCATCTGCTTCCGGTGCGGAACCTCGGCCGAAGACATTCCAGAACATAGTTTCGTATTTGGCTGACACTGAACGAATGGGCGGCACCGTAGTTGTCAAGCCGTATCCTTCCTTGACAACACTAGCAGGCAAATGCCAGTGTTATAGAGGCTGGGCAGAAGTCTCTTTTCTACTCAGCCTGGCGGACTAGGGGAGCGGCCTCACCACGCCGCCGTCTGCAGCTCTGCTGCCCGCACGGAGTCGTGCATCTTCTGCTGCAGCTTCCGGTGTGCAGCCATGCCTGAGGCCAGTCTGAGCCGTCGATTGGGCGCGTCCCCGGTGAGCAGATCCACTCAGCGTGTCTGTTTTAGCGCGACGTGGCTGGGGGCTGAGCAGCGGGACTGGTGACTCTCTCTCAGCTTCCTGCACGGCTGTGCCACGCATCTCATCAGGCTCACATGCACTGCCTTCTGCCTGCTCCGCCAGCCCGTTGCCGCCAGGTTTCGACTATGCTGCTGCGTGGTGACTATGACCTGACAACAAACACAAATAGAAGGAGAATGTAAGTCAAAAACAGACAAAATTCGAAGCAATCGCGACGCGGGGTCACCCAGAAACTTGAGCCGCTGACGAACGACGACCCATGCAGCTCCTCCCTCGCAGAGACTCCGTGCTGAGCGAGATACGTCCTATCATGGACAACAAGAATGCCTCAAACCTCATCGACGCCAGCGGCCACGTCAACACATCGTCGCCGAGCGATCTTGCTTGGTTCACCGGCGCCAACAAGCGAGCATGGGACGCGATTGCTCACGACTGGGAAGTCAACCAGTCACCAGAGGTCAACGGCAAGACTGATGATGGCAACGATATGTTCACGCAGTGCTTGCTACCAGTAGTCGATGAGCTGGTCCGCTGCCGGGACGAAGAAACGGTACTGGACTTAGGAGCCGGCAGCGGTATTCTTGCCCGGCGCTTTGCTAGTATGGGGGCCGTGGTGACTGGACTGGACTTTTCCGAAGCTATGCTGAAGAAAGCCCGCGAGCGTTACGAGCGAGAGAAAGGCCAGACTAAAGGCAGCATTGTGTACGGCCATATCGACCTTATGGACTACGACGCTATGATCGCGTATATGCAGGAACGAAAGCGATTGTACGGTGAAGAGAAATAGTGAGTACCGTCAGCTCGTGTCCCGTGCTCAACGACTGATTGTGCTGCAGTCGATTTGATATCATCACGATAAGTACTACGCTCAAGTCACTACCTTCACTGAAACCGATCGCCAAAGCGCTTCCGGACATGCTGCAGCCTAACGGGAGAATCGTGGTTGTTGACCTTCACCCAGCTTTCTCAAAACCTGCCGGGCACCGTGGTATGGAGATCTTTGAAGACCCAATGACTGGGAAGCAGCAGCTCAGCACATACATCAAGGTGCCAAAGTATCTCAACATTCCCCCTTGTTTGAGCGAGGCAGTGCGTGGACAGCCAGAACCACTGGTAAGTCGCATTTGCAGCACGTCTGAGCCAACTGTACTGACGAAGCACAGTGGGTCTTTCATCGCCCATTCTGGAGTCTCATGCAGCCATTTTTCAACAATAAGCTAGTGCTTGATGCTATGCGCGAGCCGGCCTTTGAGGGGAAGCCAGATATATCACAGGCCCAATCGTATCATAACTTCCAGCAGACGCCCATGCTGCTGGCTTTCCGCTTGCTACACGCGCCCAAATGACTTACGCTTGGTCTGGTTGGTCTGGACACCAGGACCTTCACGAGGCGGTCAAGGTGCGGGTCGGTATACCCATACTGTATGACATTGAGAGTAATGATAGTGATGGCAGGAGGCTGGTGGACGTTTCCCACAGCCTGTGTGGGCTACCTCCCGCGAGAAGCTCTGCTGTACCTGCTCGAATTCCTGGTCCGACTCTTCGCTGTGCGACAGTTTCGTGGTCTTAACATTCGTAGAGCTTGTTACGGCAACTGCTATATCCAATTCGACACGTGCACGCAACTACATCATGCTTCGTGTTCAATCGATCAAGTTTGCAACAATCTTACACACTACCCAGCGACCACAGCTAATAAATCGCGCTCGCCAAGCAATATTGTTTAACCCACAAGTCACGCCACATGTCAGACGACAGATCCCTTAAGCACCCGACCTCTCGCATATAAATACTGCAGAGACCCACCTCTTCCTACGCTAACAACAACTCCAAAGCTTTCATACACTCCTCCAAAAAGAAAACACACTAAGCACCTGAACATGGACAACAAACAACCACAAGCCCAAACAAGCGAAGTCAAGAATCCTCCAAACAACGTCGACGACAAGGAAAACGACGGCTGCCCTCTCCACAGATGTCCTCAACCCGATTTCGTCGTTCCAAATGCAAAAGAATTACCTTTGGCAGCAGTGGAGGGGGTTGATCATGAACAGCAGCAGCATGCAGCGCGAAGATCTTCTGTGCAGGAGATGGTAGATTTCTTGCATAAACTGAGCCATAGTCAAAGCCACAGGAAAAGGAGTGATGGGCTTGCTGCTGTGGACTGCACGGGCGATGAGCCAGCGTCAGCGTCTTGATACGATTTTGGGAGGGGGTTTCGTTTTGTACCGACGGCTGTATGAGTGTGGGAAGTGTTCACGAGTAGGAGACTTGGGAAGAATTATGTTTAAGGGATCAGGCAGAATGAAATATATGCGGAAGTGTGCCAGTGTCAATCAGTCAGTCAGCCAGTTGCAGCATTCTACAATCCATCCATCTACCTGCCCCAATAAAGTCACTCACCCATTACAACTTCTCCGCCTTAGCCCTTCTCTTCCTCTCCGTCTCCTCCGCAAACCCTCTAATCGCCAGCTCACTCTCGCCCTTCCTCGCCATCTGGCCCAGACCCTTCATCTCCACCTCATTACACCTCAACAACTCTCTCTGCACCTCCTCTGTCATGATCAATCGCTTATTGAACCTCAAGCTCTCCGCAGGCAACTTCGCCACCCGCCTCGCAATCCCCAGCACCGCGTCCAAAAATCCTTCTCCATCTTCCTTCAACACTTTCGTCACTAATCCCAGCCCCTCCATCTCCCCAGCGCTCATCTTCTCCCCAGCGAGGATCAACGCGCTAGCTTTCTGCCGCCCCATGAGCCTCGGTAAAAGCAGCGACGAGCACCCCTCAGCGCATAGTCCCCACTGCACAAACGGCGTGAAGAACGTCGCTGTGGGGACCGCGTAGACGAGGTCCGAGAGCGCTATGTGTGTCGTTCCCCAGCCAGGCGCGGGCCCGTTGATGGCTGAGATGAGCAGTTTGTTTGTTTGGATGAGGTGCACGTGGATGGACGAAAGAGCGGAGATGAATGCATCTGACACGGTAGAGGCGGGGGTGGCTTTTACGGATGGATCAAGGAGGTCGAGGCCTACACATGTACTCTGTTAGCATGGATGTTTATAAAGAGGAAAAAAGAGGAGATTGGGTTTTAGTGTTGCCAACGCACCAGCAGTAAAGAATTTGCCTTCGCCCGTCGTGACGATGATTCGCACGCTATCTTCCTCTTCTGTCCAGCGGAGAGCGGAGAGGTAGTCTTGAACTAGAGGCACGTTTAGTGCGTTGGCGGCTTTGGGGCGGTTGAATTTGAGGAGCGCAATGGCGGGTTCTCGGGCGTCGAGAGATATGGATACATTTTCGAGATCTGGTGGGGTGGGTGGAGACATTCTTCCTTTGAATTCTGTTCTTGTTGTAGTGGCAGTGAAACGGCCCTGAAATGAAGATACAGAGAGATGTTGGCGTGTTCTTGGCGTGAATGTGATGCGGCGTAAGACGGGTCTTGTTCTTGGACTGTGGAAGAGTAGGCGAGCTAGCATTAGCTGAGTTCAGATCCGGAAGGATTTACTAGTTATGTTGATGGTATTACTATCTTGGTGTTCCTCTAGAGACATGTAGAAGCGTCATGCTGTCTGCCGAGGTTAGGCAGCACAACGCCAAGAACGCAACTTCTGCGTGGATATTATCGTCCATACCAAGCTGGTGCTATACCGAGTTCTGAACCACCCTCGCGGATTGATTCTCGTGCCTGACGAAGATCATGAGAGGTCGGGGTGTTTGATAGTTGAGATTCATGAAAGCCTATAGGTCTGACTACGCACTCCCTTTATGTTTGGTCATCGGCCCCCAATTTTCTCGTGGATTCTGCTGGTAACGGACCAGGTGTTTCGTTTGCTTGTCTTTCCCCAACACCTCATCAAAGACGACTTTCTGCCTTTTCGATGCCACACCATTCGCCTGTGGAGATCTCGACGCCGCAGGTTCAACGGTCACCCCTGGCGTGCTGTCCTTTGACGCATCTACGTGAGGCTCCTCGGTCTTCGAATCGGCCGTCTCAGTTTCTTCTTCGGCAGCCCATATCGCTTTGGCCTTCTTCATAACTGCGTATCCCGCCGACCCTTCTTTCAAGGAGCCCTCTTTGACGGGATGCCTCTGACGGGTCCACTCTGTCATGATGTTCCAGATGGCACTCCACGGTGCATCGGTCTTGATGCTACCCGGCTGGCAATGCGAGCGTGTAGCGCGATAACCAGCATGCCGGAGAGCACCACGAATTGCAGCATCGTTTGGCGCGATACAGTGAATTGCCTTGCTCACTGCGGATGGATTGAAGAAGAAGGGAAAGTGATCGATAGTCTCTGGGGGCACTTTGGGCACAATCTCGTCCGTGTCTTTGCGTTCTGACGCGGGCTTGTAACTTACGACCTCGTCATTCACTTTCAGTTCTTCCAGTGCGGTATGCAGCATGCCTTCGATGCGAGGCTTTGTCTTGTAGATTTCGCCATCTGCCACCTGCAAGTCTTCCAGGATTTTCTCCACGAAGGCAGCATTGTGGATAGGCCCGGCCCACATTGGTCCTGCAATGTGTCTTTTAGAGCCACAATGCTCGCACAATTGGTCTACCGCAGGTCCTTGGCCGATTGTGTGCTTCCACCACACGGTGTCATTCTTGCCCGTCTGCTTGGTGTTGCGGCCTCTCATGTTGATCGTCCACGCGCCACAGCCATGATCGCAGCCAAGGACGTCCATGGTTTTGCCGAACAGGAACTTGACATCGGCAGGAGACCGGCGCACTCGGATGAATGTTCGGACGTAAAAGTCAATACTGAGTGATAGTAACGGCTCGATAGCCAAGCCCTGCTTCGCTGCTGCGGTAGCCACGGAGTTGATGATAAGTCGAAGTCCACCTTCGTGCATGTGCGGGCCTTTGATCGGAGCGCCGCCGTAGAGCGACCACGTTTTCTCGCAGTATCCGGTGGACGCGAAGACGCCAGAGTCGGTGCATGTGACGCACAGCAAGCCTCCTTCGTTGAGCGATTGTAGTGCTGCATCGATGAATGGCGCTGCCGTGCCGTACGGGTCCAGGTCTACCACATCATACTTGTGATTGACGTGCTGCGGACCGTGCGTGCCCGGTTCGGCATATGCGACGCGATACATGTGGCCAATGGCATTGTCGAGGGTCGGCGTGATTTTGGAGGCCAGGTTGTTATGCTCGACATTCAGCTTCATGCTCTCGATGGCACTCGGGTTCATGTCATTCGCCACGACTGAGGAGACGAAGGGAATCTCGTGTGCATACCGCAGCGCTCGAAGCCCGGTGGCAGAGAGTGCGTCCAGGATGCGGAAACGAGGGCCTGCGGGCGGTTTGGACACACTTTGTGGGAGTGGGTCGTGGCCGTTCGTCTGGCCGTTCGTCTGGTCGTCAATCTTGTCGCTCGTCTGATCGTTCGTCTGGCCGACCTTCTGCCCATTCGTCTGACCATCCGCCTGAGCATCCGCCTGTCCATTCGTCTGCCCATTCGTCTGCAAAATCATCCTGACCGCATCGCCGTCGCTCGCACCAGCAGTCGCAGGTACGCTCTCACATCTGGCCTGATCGCCGGACTTTTCGACATTGTCTACCCTCACGACACCCTCATCAGTCTTGCGCAGCTTGACTCCGCCGTTGTCGCGCTCACCAGGCAAGGGCTGCTTCCGCTTCCTCTTATTCTTGCTCTCATTCTTCTCCCGGTTCTGCCCATTGCGCAGCTTCTTCCGGTGCAGAAAGTCGTCGCCAAAGGCCTTGATGGCCAGCACGCTCAGATCGCGGTTGAATTGCTGAATGGGGTTGTAGAAGACGCTCTGTGCCTTGACTGCTGCCTCATCGGGCTTGTCCTTGTCCTTGCCTTTCGCCTTGGCCTGCTGGGGCGGAGTGACGTGCTGCTGGGTGTTGGGCGGAATGAGGATGTAGGCCTGGCCCTCGCGGATCGTCTCGTAGGTCTTGCCGCAATGCTCGACCAGCTGGCCGGCGGCGGGAGGCGCGCTCAAGGGGACGGTGTTGGTGGTGGTATTGGTGGTGGAGGAGGTCATGACGGAACGGAGAAGAAGGGCACGAGAGAGACTCCTACCTGTCGTCGCAGCAGACCAGAGGCGAGGCTGCAGCATGCGCGTGTGAGTGAAGAGCAGAAGTGAGGGAGGTAGAAGGCAGAAGTGAAGAACAATTAAATTATTCTAATGATCGGCATAAATATTTATTCACAGACCCTGACTAAGAACTGTGCTACTTAACTTTTTGTTCATTCTTCTTCCTTCTTCTTCACCTCTACAACCACCACCACACATCCCAAATGGCTGCGATACAGATCACGGCCACGCTGCCGACGCTGCCCGCTGGTTGGACGGCCGACAAGGACTTTAAGGTCGTCGGCGCCCTGTCCGAGCCCACCCAGCGCGCCCTGGAGCCCGTGGGACCGCACTATCTCGCCCACGCCCGCAGAAAGCGACACCGACGCACCTTTTCCGAGGTGCGACAATGCAATATGTATCAGACTATGAAATAAATCCACTAACATCCTCCAGGACGAGAAGCTGCAGGCTGAGCAGAATGTGAAAAAGGTCGAGCAGGTCGTCAACGACGACATTGACGAGGTCACCGACCCGATGCTGCTGCAGCGCGAGGCCAAGGACTGGAAGACGCAGGACCACTACGCCGTCATGGGCCTGTCCAAGTTCCGCTACAAGGCCACCGAGGACCAGATCAAGCGCGCTCACCGCAAGGCCGTCCTGCTGCACCACCCTGACAAGAAGGCCGCCATTGGCCAGTCCGAAAACGACCAGTTCTTCAAGTGCATCCAGCGCGCCACCGACATCCTGCTCGACCCCGTCAAGCGCCGCCAGTTTGATTCCGTCGACGAGGCCGCCGAGAAGGAGCCCCCCAGCAAAAAGGACGTGCAGAAGAAGCCCGGCAACTTCTACAAGCTGTGGTCGCCCGTCTTCGAAGCCGAGTCGCGCTTCAGCAAAGTCCAGCCCGTGCCCAAGCTCGGCAACGACAACAGCACCAAAGAGGAGGTCGAAGAATTCTACAACTTCTGGTACAGCTTCGACTCGTGGCGCTCATTCGAGTACCTCGACGAAGACGTGCCCGACGACAACGAGTCCCGCGACCAGAAACGCCACGTCGAACGCAAGAACAACAACGCCCGCAAGAAGAGGAAGAATGAAGATGTCCAGCGTCTGCGCGAACTGGTCGATGCCTGCTTGGCCATGGACGAGCGGCCTAAGCGCTTCCGACAGGAGAAGAACAAGGACAAGAATGCGAAGAAAGCCGCTGCCGAAGCTGCTGAAAAGGCCGCCAAGGAAGAGGCTGCGCGCAAGAAGGAGGAAGAGGCCAAAGCTGCTGTAGAGGCCGCCGCTGCTGAAAAGGCCGCGAGAGAAGGCGCAAAGAAGGGTAAAGAGGCGGCCAAGAATGCCGCGAAGAAGAACAAGCGTGTCATTCGACAGGCACCGAAAGATGTTGGATACTTTGCAGAGGGTGAGCCTTCTGCCGCGCAAATCGACAGCGTGCTCAATGATGTCGACTCGGTGATTCTCAAGCTTGATAACGAAGAGATTGCCGAGCTGGCGGCACAATTGACCGGCAAGACCGATGCGGCTGCTGTGAAGAGCGTCTTTGCGGCGCAGGTGCAGAAGCTTGTTGAGGGTGGCAAGGCCAAGGAGGGTGATTACAAGAGTTTGATTTGAGCTGTCCTGGATGTCTGTCTGTCTGTCTGTCTGTCTGTCAGAGACACGAGATTTTCATATCCGGTTGTAGGATAGGATGATGCGTGAATGATAGACATGAGTTTTGCGGTAGTCAACGCAACGAAACGCAATGATAGATATCACTCCTGTCTTGTCCTGTTCTGTCCTGCTACGATAGATGTCCTTCCTCTTCTTCAACGTCAACGCCAGAAACCAGATTCTGAACACCAACACTTAGCTGTACACGGTAGGAATCACAACAAACCCCTCAACTCCCGGGGAACATCCTCATCCTGCCCCACAAACGGCACCTCCTGGAACGCAAAACCACACGCATACCCATCCACTCTACAATCCAATCCAAACATCCCATTACTATACATTTCCTCGAACCCTTCCCTCCCAGGCCCTAGAGTCTTGAGTCCAGCCGCCAAATCCTCCTGCCCTTGCCCTTGCACGCCAACGCCATTTGCTGTTGTTGTTGTCGTGTACTTTTTGCATTGCCGTAACAAAAACTCCACACTCGGGCGGTCACGATCGTCGTACCTCAGGCACGAGAGCACGAGGTCGAGGAGTGTGTCGGAGTAGAAGGTGCGGGTGGAGAGGTCAAAATCGGGGGGTTCGCGGCGGGAAGGGTCGGTCCAGAGGAAGTAACCTTGACGTTGACGTTGACCTCGAGGGTGTTGGTGGTGGTGGTGGTGATGCGCGGGCGCGGGGCCGGCGTGGCCGGTTAAGAGGGAGTAGAGGATCATTCCGATGCCTAGATAGAAAGAAGAAGAATCAAGTCAACTAAAGGGGACATGAAAGGGAGACGGGCAAAAAGACATCTACCCCAAACATTCGTCTGACTCGACTGCCGGACAATTTCCCCCGCTCCTCTTCTGCCTCCTCTTTTGAGCGCGCAGTCCATTTCCGGCGAGGAGTGATCGGTTGTTTTGAGCGTGAGTAAATCTTGTGCTGGACGGCGATCGTTGGGTGGGATGAGCACCGCGCCGCCAAAATCTGCAACTTTGAGCTGGGGGTAGCCTGGAAAGAAATCTGATGCCGGGGTGCCGAGCAAGACGTTGTCGAGTTTGAGGTCGCGGTGGACGATGACGTTCCAGTCTGGGTCTGCAGATTCTGGTGATGTGGAGATTGTTCCTCGACTCATGAGACATCCTGCGAGAGCAAGAGAGCGCAAGGCACTCCAGCAAAAGGGCTCAGGGATGAATTTGCACTCCCCGCCGTGGTCTTCCCAGTCGAGTCTCTTCCGGTCACCGTGGTCTGAACTGCTGTAGCCGCGCTTGAGCAGCCCGTACGCGTCGCCAAAGGGGCAAAATTCCAAGTACAAGTCTGCAGCGCGGTCGTCGAGGCGGAGATTGTAATTCAGCAGTTCCACGACAGTGTTGGAACCGCGCTTTCCAGCGAGGCTCAAGTGGGCTTGGATTTCGTTGGGGAGCGTCCGGTGGCGGATGCTTGTTCTGCCGGGCGCGCCGTTGGTCCACCAGACGTTCTTGTTCCACATGGGAGCGAGGTCGCAGACTTTTTGAACAAGGCGCTGCGTAATGCGGCCTTGCGCATCGGTTTTGAGCCAGAGGTAGGCGCTACCGTAGCTGCCGCTTCCGAGCAGCATTTTGCCGTGCCATGCTGTGGGTGGTTATGTGAGCTTTGTGTGGATCAAGTGAAGGGGAAGATCAGCTTACCAGGTTCCAAGTCGTCGTAGTCGGCCATGTCTACATCGAAGTTGATACCAGTCTCGGGCGGCTCGTAGACGGGCTCCTCGGGTTCTGGCTGCGCGGGCGGCTTCTCCTGTGCCTCGAGCATTGTGATCCGCGCTTCGGACGCCTGGAACATGTCGTTGTGTGCGAATCGCCTGTCGTGGTACAGATCTTGCATATATTTTTCCATCCTCTCCAACATGCCCGTCAGTGCAACAGTTCCTGGATCGTCTGCTGCTTCATTTCGTGAGCGAGTTACATCCTGTACAGCCCTGACCAGGTCTCGGGCTTTCTCTAGCAGCTGATCTCCCCTTTCCTCGTACAATGCGAAGCTGGGTCTCCAATCACCGTCCTCCAGAACGTCATCCGGGGCACCGCGGTAGCGTGCGGCGTAGTTGTACTGTCGTTGGGCATCTTCGAACGCTTTGAAGGCTTTGCGAAGAGTGAAGATTCTCGAGCCGAGCTGGACTCGTTTGGTGATGTTCCATTCGTTCCAGCGGTTCTCGAAGAATTCACGTGCAACTTGAGCGTCTGCTGCATTGATAGGTCCTGTTGCAGCTTCTGCGAGTGTCTCGAGCTCGAGCTCGATGTAAAGCCGGGCGTAGAGGTCCAGGTTGTCTTCTTGCTGGGCCATTTCGTAGTGCTTGAACTGTGTCGATGGAAGCAGCCTCTGTGCACAGAGTCATTCTTGTTGTGAAGCAGGCCATGCTGACAGAGTCGTCTTCTTTGTGTGCAGCCTTTGTCTTGCTTGAGTCGAATTCGGCCATGAGAGAGGTCTTTGTCAGGAGATCCCGTTCCGCATCGCAAGTGGGACAATGAGATGCCGAGTTTGCATATCTGAGCACGATAGCCATCCTCCGTCATTGAAAACCATACCTCTTTGGATGTGTAGGGAAAGGAAGTGAGGTTGAGATGTAATCATAGTTCAGACGACACATGGCATCCTTGGACCTTGGCGGAGACGGGGCTCGCGTGGTGCAAAAGTGAATCTGACGACGATCTCGTGGTTGTTTCTGCCGCCACTTTGACTTGACCAGCATCGCGATCCATTTCTGCGAGGCTCATGGCGGTCTTCTCCAGACGTGTCATCCGAGTGCATGGTCATACATAAATAGATGCAAACATACGGGATATGCCGTGTTGATGTTGTTGGTGAATAGAATCGAATTGTCTCTTCCCCACGCTTGACTCCAGCTTCTGCCCGCAATCATCATCATCATCGTCGTCGTCGTCGTCCACCTTCTACCGCCTCAGTGAGACCACATCCACTGAACATGTCCGCCAATCCGTCGTCGCGATCTGGCACGCCCGTCCAGCACGCCACACCCAGTCCGCGCAGTCAGCCCACTACAGATGGAAGGAGCGTTCCCTCTGCGCCGCTGGATGCCTCGGCAGGCACGACCAGCTTCGTGCCTCCCTGGCGGAGACCGACCATTGCAATCGACGGCAGCGGCGACTCGGCGCGCAGGCCCAGCGTGCAGTTTGTGCCCCACGTCTCATCGGCCGCCTCGCGCTCCAGCAGCGCCAATCCCCCCTCGATCCGGCGCAGCATTGTCGGCAGTCTCAACGGCAAGTCTTCCTCTTCCTCCACAATCGCCCGGAGGCTGAGCAGTCCGCCGCCCCCCGCCCAGTTCCGCCCGTCGGTGAGCTTCGACACCTTTGCGAATCCTGCCGCCAGTGACTTTAGCTTGACCCTCAACCGCAAACACCGCGACTACGAGTACACGAAGCGGTCGCGGACATTCCTCTGCGGGACAGACACCAACGGATACTCGGACACGGCCCTGGAATGGCTCATTGACGAGCTGGTCGACGATGGCGACGAGGTCGTCTGTCTGCGCGTCGTGGAAAAGGACAGCAAGGAGGCTGCGCTCTGGTCGCGAGGCCAGGGAAATGCCGGCTATAGGAAAGAGGCAGAGCGCTTCCTGGAGGAGATTGAGAAGAAGAACACCGACGACAGAGCCATTAGCCTGATCCTCGAATTCAGCATTGGCGGCATACAAGACACCATCCAGAAAATGATCCGCATCTACGAACCCGCCATGCTCGTGGTCGGTACTCGGGGCCGGAGCTTGACGGGGTACCAAGTCCTGCTGAGCAGTGGGAGTGTGTCAAAGTACTGTCTGCAATACAGTCCAGTTCCTGTCATTGTGGTGCGGCCCAGCAGCAAACGCGAGGCGAAGAAGCGGAAGCGACTGCAGGACCCAAGCAGGTCGGGCTACAGAGACATATTGGACAAGTCAGATGATGCACCGAGAGGACGAGGCACCCATCTACTAGATGAGAAGCACCGGCTCTCAGTCATGGGCACTGAGCTCGGCGCTCTAGGTCAGATGGACGCACACGACGACGAAGCGAGGCGTGTAGCAGAGGCCATCGGATACAGGCCTATTGTATCCGATCCTCACGAGGCGGGCCGAGGCTCGTCACTCTCTCGCATGTCCTCTGTCGGCTCAGAAGGACAAACGACGCTTCCTGGCCGCTTGCTCAAGTCGCCCGACCTCGGCGCTGTCGACTCTCCCTATGTTAGCGATGATGACGACCAGGACGAGGACGAAGACCTGGAAGAGACCCTCAGTCCCGAGGCCGAGGCATTGCAGGTGGCACGCGAAAGAGCGCTGCAGGTCTCGCAAGAAGTTCAGGAAGACAAGGAGGATCGCAAGAAGAGAGCGACGAGCCGGGGGCGGAACAGTAGAGGCAATGCTGATGATGGTGAAGCGAGCGGTGGTGGAAGTGGAGCGGCCGTCCTCGACATTTTTGAAAAGTTGAATAAAGGCGTGCGATGACAAGATCTCCTTGAGTTCATAGAAGGCTTAATGAGAGGAGAAATTCATCTTCTGACTCGTCTCTTGTTTGAATGATGCAGCCAAGTCTAGGCACAGGACTTGCCGATATCGTCAGAGGTGATTGGAAAGTAACACAAAAGTGTGGCACATCAGAACGATCAAGCGGAGAACCACAACTAACGTACGGCATGCCTCTGACCTCGCCATTTCCACCTCAGAGCCCCTTCAATTCACTTCCTCTCACTCTCCTCCAAATCTAACTCCAATCCCCCTCCAACTGAATCCCACTCCCCGCCCTCTGCAACTCCTCCACCTCATCCACAGTCCACGGCTTCAACGTATATCCCTTTGGGATATTCTCATTCTTAAACACTTTCCCCGTCCCTCCTCCTCCCAGACTCGCCTCCGCTTCATCATAAAACTCCTCCGCATAGACCTCCGCATCCAACGCCCAAAGCCACCGGGGAACTTTGTGTGCCACTTTACTCGGATCGCGGCCAACGAGGGCAAAATCCGTCTTTTGCACGCGCGCGGCGTTGACGAAGCCGAGGAGTTGGGCGCAGGAGACGCGGTCGGAGCGGAGGAGATTGTGGACACGGACGGCGGTGGGGATAAAGTTGGATGGTAGTCTGCTTCTTATGCTGTTCGTATTCGCGCGCGCGAGACATGTAGCGATGGTGATGGCGTCTTCGATGGCTTGCGTTGCGCCGTTGCCGGATGTAGGGAGAAAAGGATGCGCCGCGTCACCGAGTTGGAGAACGCGCGCGCCGGGCGAGTGCCATTGCGAGGTAGGGTTGCGGGGATTCAGGGGCCAAGCGACGATGAGGTTCGGTGGCGTGATACGCATGAGTTGTTTCATTGCGTCGCTCCAGCCAGGGAGACGCTCCATGATAGCGAGCACCTCGTCGGAAGAGACGGTTCCAGTCCATGATTCCTTTCGTTGTTGTTGAGATTCGGCGTTGTTGTTGTCTTCGCGAAAGGAGACGCCGAAGCAGAGACGGCCATTTTGGCCGTGCTTGTCGACGTATGCTAGGACTACGGCGTGCGTTTCGGGGCCGAGCCAGACTTGCATCAGCGGGTCTTTTCCATTGAGAAGACCAAAGGTTTCCGCGACGAGAGGGTCTGCGATTGCAGTCTCAAGAGGAAAGGCACACCTGAAGATGGTCCGACCGGTAGGTTTGGCTTCGGCAGGCGTGTTGGGGTTCAGAGAGTGGGACTTGGAATGCAGGCCGTCGGCAGCAATGACGAGGTCTGCTTCGAATCTCTCGCCTTGATCGCTTACCACACCACCGACTCCCCGGTCAACATCTTCATAGAACTCGCGCACATTCGTGTCGAATTGCACCTGAATGTTGAAGCGGTCGAGCTGGTGATATAGCATAGCATGGAAGAGGGGCCTGAGCACTGTGGTAATTGGTGGTCTGTCGGCGTGGTTGTTCGATTCTGCACCTTTGGCTCCAGCTGCCATCGGGAACGGATCGCCAAAGTCTTCTCCAGTCCACTTGCGATATCGAAGCCAGAGATTCTGCACTGCGATTTCTTCGTACTCTCGCTTCATGGTTGGATAGCGGTCTAACAAGCGCAGAGCACTTGCGCCAATGGTGAACATGTCTCCTGCTATCAGTCAGCTAGGGAGGAGAGGGCGGCACATTGGGATTCTGACCTTCGGCACTCGCTCTGGCAGACCTCTCCAAGACTCGCACACTATGTCCTTTGCGATGGCACTCAAGGGCTGCTGCGATCCCACCCACGCCGGCGCCTATGATGAGAATTTTGATTCCCGTCGGTGCAGCACATTCGACCTCGTCCTGGGTCGAGGGGCTTGATTCTGTGCCATTCGAGGCGCGCTCCACATTCTGCTGGAAGTCACCCATATTGTTCCAATTGATCTAGAACGTGTGCTCTTATGGATTTCCAGTATGTCAAGTTGAGTTGGATGTGACAAGCTGGGCCATGGCATGCTCATATACTTGTCCGCAACCGTCCCTCGGAGCTTCAAGTCGCCGTGGTGTGATACGGCTGAGATGACAGTGCATGCTCAAGCATGAGAGCGCAGTGTCGGCGAGCGAGACACCGACATGTTGGCAAGATGTGATGCAGCATCGTGCCACGAGTGTTGCGATG
This sequence comes from Septoria petroselini, assembly GCA_022559915.2. Lineage (NCBI taxonomy): Eukaryota > Fungi > Ascomycota > Dothideomycetes > Mycosphaerellales > Mycosphaerellaceae > Septoria > Septoria petroselini. The sequence goes on from JAFJTQ020000009.1 coordinate 288,397, forward strand.
AGCACGTTCCATGAACATCACTTTCGGCTCCTCCAGCCGCAAGTTGCCCCGTTTGGCACACATCTTGAGGCCGATCACGTGCGGTCTTGAAACACGCAAACCCTGGTCTGACCAAGTTTTTCGGGACCGAGTCGGAGTCGGAAAGCACTTTCGCGGTGCCGTGAGCTCAAGTTGTTGTATCCTATAAATCTGCACGTCTGCTCATCGTTGTTGCGACAGTTCGGACGCCAATCGATCAAATTCCGCCCAATCTATGGCCGTCAGATCAAGCCCGCCAAGAACAGGATCTTCGAAGTTGTCCATGAAGGGATGCCCAAAAGCACCGGGATGTGGCACTTGTTGCCCTACGCCAATCTCAGGGAGCAACTCATTATGAGCCTGGACGTTATATCCTGCATTGACCATGGAATAAGTGTCTACACTCTGGAAAGCTGGGGTCGAGACGGGCTCGCTCGAATTCATCGGCAGCTTCTGGTCGCTGTTCGATGGAGGTGGTATCATTTCTGGCACATCTTGCTTCCTTTTGGCGGCGTTCAGCAATGAGTGGATGCCTTCTAACAGCAGGCTCTTCCTCTGGCCTAGTTCCAGGCTCGGGATGATAATGTCGAAGACTTTTCGGATCAGCGTCCAAGCTCTGGAGGCCCCAGAGCCAGCGCGGCGCAATCTCGTTTGGCGCAGTAAAGTCACAAGGGCATACCATTGGAAATGCGCTTGCCAGTGCCACTTCCACAGCTGGACCATTGGCTCACACCACAAATTCAGCTGAATCTGCAACAAGTCCATGCTTAGGATAAAGGCGTTCTCCGAAAAGCCATCTGCATTCTCCCAGTCCTTGTCGAGGCCTACAAGCGGAATCTTGGATATGAGTCGCAACTTTGTCGCGAATGTCTTGGCGGTGTTGATGCTGAGCCACTGCAACGGCACTGTCGGGTCACAGGGTTCCAAGATCTCCTCATTGTACCGCTGCTCGATGCGGTGCATGATCTCAAGCTTCTCGGCTCTAGGCATGCTTGCGTCATGGAGACGATGCCACGTCCCTGATGGACCAGTGATACTTTGCAGACTGCGTGCGACGGTGATACAGAGCACCCGCGCTTGGAGATATGCAGCTTCGGACGGTTCGCGGCGCGAGTCTGGCAGCCGAATCATGGTCGGGAATAGATCACTGTCATTCAGATTCGCTGGTGCTCCTGCGTCGAAACTGCTGCCCATGAGGTCTCCGTCCTGGCCGACCAATTCTGCCATACGGCCGTCGAAGTAGACCAGCCCCCACCAGAGGCGCCTGCGCATTTCAGTATCAAAGGGAGACAGTCCGAGTGAAGTCCCATCCCGAGCCAGACCGAGCGTACCGGCAATGCGAATGGCGATTCCAAGAAAGGACCAGACAAGCTGCACTTCGCCTATACTTCGTAGAGCTGTCAGGTAATAGATCAGAGCCTGCAACACCATAATGTCCGTGGTGGTGATGAAATTCGCCGCAGATAATGCAGCTTCTGTGGCATCACGGTACTTCTGAAGCAGGCCATTGCGGGACTCGCCGAGAGACTCTCCGCACTGTTCGTTGGTTAGAGACACGACACTGATGAGGTATATGGAATACACGAGAGCCTGCTCGTTAGGAGGCAGGACCGAGTGCCCGATCTGGCCAAGGACTGTGCTCTGCACAGACGGCGCATGGGAAATCTTCATGACGGGGTCAACATTAGCCTGGAACGTCTGCCACAGGAAGACCACGTGGCTTGCAGGTGCTTGGAAGCTGCCCGGCTGATCTGGACTTGCGCCAAAGATGAAGTTCCTCCCACCACTGCCTCCGCCTTGTCGGGCAGCGACATCTTCGTAGATGCGGTGGCCTGATAGCGCGCCAGGACTGGGCTTGGCATCCTCCGGACTCACACCAGGACTGCCATTCGAGGCATGAGGATCGGTAGAAATGGCGTTCCACAAATGGTTGTTGACATAGCGGTACCCAGTACCCTCTGAGACTAGACGAGCAGTACCGGTGCCTCCGCTTTGAGATTCCGAGGACTCTGGAGACGGGAAGTCGCTGGCCGATTCTCTGAATGTGCCTATCGTAGGCGTCGTGGATGGAAATCTGCCAACCGCATCTTGTGTGGCGGACTGGTGTCCAGTATTGCGCCTTTTGCGCTTTCCGTGAGTACCCTGTTCGACGTTCAGTGTGTGCGAAAGCAAATAATACAGGTGATTATTTATTACAGCCGCTGGAAACACACACTCGAGTCCCGACTTTTTACCTAAATGAAACAGACTCCACGTCAGTTATCAATCTCGGGCGCGATTGGATCCTGGCAACAATGCTCCTTACAAGCAGCGCAAGGATAAACGCGATCGCATTTAACCTTTCGTCTCTGGCATACCGAGCAGGAAGGCGTGTGGTTGTCTCTTTTCTGCGTCGAGTCCATCGTAGTTTGAGCTTGGCGCCGTGTGAGGTTCTAGACCCCGGTCGCTCGTCAACGCCCGTCTTCCATGAGTAGTATGCAGTGTACCTCAGCAGTGCCACAACCCTGGGCGCATCTTCACGCGGTCTGCTGTTCGCCTGGGCTTGCTCAGAATATAGGTCTCGGTGCCGAGTGCGAGGATGAAGAATCCAAGAATTGGGGTCTTGCTCGTGCAGTTTTGCGTGAGCCTTGCAGGCCAATCACCGTCCCCGGCACCCTGTGGCCTTGTCGATCCCTTCTGTACCTGTCTTCGCTGCGCGATCACATCGATTACCCCCCGCAGGTCGCCCGATTAGCCACTTATTGATTGATGATACAGCGTCCCAATCCGTTGGGCAGCCGTGATGTCATGTCGATAGCGACATGTCACCGAGAATTGTAAGCTGGAGCGTGGAGACTGTGGAGGAGCGCGCCGGGCAATAGTTATGCATAGTGCACATTCGAGCCGGCAGGAATCATAGCACAGGTCACTGATTCCCATCCTCACTCTGCAAGAAATGTATCCTCTAGCGCTGAGGAGACGCAACGTACTGTCTTACCGCATCTAACTGCAACTTTCGTGGTTGAAGATGTACTTAAAAGCCTCCTAGTATGCTTTATCGGCGTCAGGTCTGTCGGTGATGCGCCCTCGTCGCCGCCGTATACTGTCGCGTCGGCTGGGGTTGCTCGACTCCATGGAGGTGCCAATACCCGAGTCAAAGAAGTCTACGTCTTCGTCCTCATCATCCGCTTCGGCCGCAGGAGTCACAGGCGGTAGTGCAGGCTCCCCATCAACGTCTTCCTGTTTGATGCCATTCGTGGGAGCAGAATAATGTAACGGAGCCTGACCAGCCAATGTTGGAAAGGTCCGCTCGGTGTCCGATAGCGTAGCCTTGGTTTCGTCCTCCTCTTCCTGCTTGATCTTGCTTGCGCTGTCCTTCAGCTCTGCCTTGACATCGTTGTCGCTCTTCGGTGAAGAGAGATAGAATGACACAACTCCCCAGGCGAGGGCGAAGAAGACCAGTTCTGTGATCCAGAACGCCGTAATGAACACTGCCGCAGAAACGAGGCGGTGGTTGTACATGACCCATCTCAGTCCAGTGAACCGCGCTCGGAAATGCGCCACAGCGCGATATATCTGCAAGCGATGTGTGCTCTGGATTTCCAACTGCAAGACCGCGGGCAAGCCCGCTCTGCCCTGCCCAAAGGTGACTTGTTCAAAGACGGGTATGCGCAATTTGTCCTTCTCTTCCCTCAGATTGAAAAGGTACCATGGCAGGCTCTTTGCGGCATGGATCCATTCCACTGCCCAGCTCCTGTAAGGCACCATGGCTGGTCTCCTGGAAACCGCAAGCACACTGTCTCTTGCGCTTGCGGGTGTCATAGCCAACCGCGCGGCATGCATGATACTCTCCAGCCCGGCGCTTTGCTTCCCATCAGAAGCATACATGAGCACTTCTAGCATGAAGTTGCCTGCATCCCTGTTTTCTCGCGTCCGTGGCATGTCTAGCTCCACGACAACATCGTAGCCTTGGCCGCGTACGAGCTCCGGCGACAGATCGACAGTTCCATAGGGATATGGATGCTCTTTTGTGTGCGCAATGACGTTGTGATGTAGTTGTTCGTGCGGTCGGTAGACGTTGTCGAATTGGAGGTGGATCGTACGTTCGAAGCCGATGCGCGGGATGTAGGACCAGTAGAAGAGCACGTAGGCAGTCGTGGCCAGGGCGAGGAGGGCGAACGTCGCGGAGAAGACGAGAAAGGTGGTGACATAGGCGCGTAGAGCTGTGCGCGAGACGAAGGGCTGGATGGGGCGCAGGATCGCAGACTGCTACATTGTCAGTCGCCATGGTCCGACACGCGTGCCGTAGCTTTGGTACCTTGATCGCAGCAATGAGGCCCCGAGTTCGAGGTTCGTCGTCGTCATCCTCCAGGTATTTGTGCCGTGAAGTGGTGGCCATGCTGCCGCCGTGATCATCGACGCATGTTGTTGATCGCAGTTGGAGATGAGACGAGGAGAAAGGGTATGATGACGTACATCGAGATTTCATGTGATAGTTTACATTGTCGGTTCTGTCATACAGACACTGCCTTCGTTTCAACAGTCCTCGACCTGTCCTCACAGCCTTTTTACCTAAATCCCTCCGTCTAATGTGCACCCCTCGCATCATCACATCAAAGCCGCGCAGGGAAACTGCCTTCGCCAAGACATCGTAAGCGTGTATGTACTTCGAGTCTGTGATGTGGTTGTGAAGGTAGATCGGCGTCCATTAGCCGGTGCTGTGCTCTTCATCACCAGTCCAGTTGAAGAAGTGGTAGTCTACGACGATCAACTGCAATGAGAGAACCACTCTCCGTTCTCTTGGAATTTTCTCAACCAGCAACCATTGTCTTTTACTCTGCACGGGTTTGTCTACACCATGTGACGTTGTTAGCGCAATCCGAAAAGCCTCAATGTTATACATCGCAGCATAATTAGCCGTGTCCTTACCTGAGCACAGTTTGTCCGGTCTATAACTATTCTATCCCCTCCTCCAACAGCTTGGTAAAGGTAGCATGATCCACCTGGTCCATATGTTCCTTTTTTCCAGGGGGTGTCGCTGCATACTGACTATATGCCGTGTTGATCAGTCCAAGCATCCGAGAGGCGAGTAAGGAACGACCGAAAGCTCTTACATATCTTTCTCCTACAGCAACGACGCTGCACGTTAGGAGCGCGAGAACTGGAAGTAAAAGAAGCTGCATCGTGGATAATTTCCTAATGTCTTACGAGGGACGGCGGTCTCGTTCATATTATATAAAGAGCTGGAAGATTCGGCGCTTGTTCTAGGCTTGACCAATATTCTAGCGCTTATATAGGGGGAGAACTAAACAAGGACATTCGCGATGCCGGATATGGCGCGGCCTTCGGTGTCTCACATCCACTGTGCGACTTTTGGTAGTAATAACCACAATCTTCCGAAATTTGCTCTGGCTGGCGGGCAGGATCTATCGCAGGCCAATTGCCAGTTATATTCTGGTATGTCGCTAGGTTACACTCCGGTCCTTCGCTTGTCGCGCTCTGGTATTCCGACTTCATGCCGCACGTCTCGTTTAGCTCGGCGCTCATCATGACAGCAAGCACCGACGCCTCCGTCGCTCTGTACTAGACTGCATACATCTGGTACATCAAGCGCTTGCTCTTATAGCAAGAAGGCTCCTTGACTCTCGAAAAGAGCCTTCTGTCCCACTGTCATACACCGGGTGAGGTTCCACGCAGCGCCTCGTCTGCTCTCTCGGGTCGCGCCTCCAAGTAACCCTCGCAGGTAGCGGACTTTCTCTCCGTCGATGAGACCCTTAAGCTCGGCGCCGTCTATCAACTCCTGGAAGACCAGAAGTGATAGATCGTGCATGAATGGCAGGTGCCCGATACTGGACAATCTCTTCTCCGTGGCCACCTGTTGTACGTTCTGCACCAAGAAGTATTCATCCAACCTGGGAGGCCACTCGGGACGAGGAGTGTAGCGTCGCATGTTCGCAAATTCTTCCTCAAGCTTATCGATGTTCGATTGTGAATTAGATGGCGAAGCTTTGACGAAGTGACGATTAAGGACGTCCCACTCGTCCCACTGAATATACCCTCCAGGCTTCAACATCCGCAGCAAGTTCTTCAGCAGTGGCGCAGGGTCGTTGTCTTTCACTACGCAGACAAAGTGTCTGATGTGGATGACATCGTACTTTTCGACCAGGTCTTCGGTTGGCGGGCGAAAAACATCGACCAGACGCAGATGGACGTTCTTTGGAAGCCACTCTCGAGGTGGCAGTTGGCCGAAAGAGATGTCAATTGCATCGAGGTGTGTGGAGGGAGGGAGTTGTTGCGCCATGTCGAGAAGCCATATCCTGCGAAAATGATGAGTAATGGGTGGTAACACCAGCCAATCTCTCTCACCCGGTGCCTGTTCCGACATCTGCAACATGGAGGTTTTCTCTGCCCTGAATGGCACCTTGGATACGTGGGTGGAGGTTGTAGCCGAAGCTGTCAAACGCAAGCGTCATCAGCTTTCGTGGATCCATACCATCGTGCATCGCATATACTAACGAAGACTGCCAGACGTAGTGGGACAGATTCAGCCGTGCGGAAGCAGCGGCATCGCGAGTCAAAACATAGTCGTCGTTGACGTCGATTGCCGAGTCCGGACGTGAAGGCGGAGTCTTGTGGCCGGACGTATCGGTATCGACCTGGAGAGCCATGCTGTCGGTATCAACTGTGTGAAGAAGGAACCCGAACCATGTGAGGTGTGAGGACTAGCAACGACCCAACCGTGAATGCTGGGTCTCCCAAGTATTTGAGATGCAGTGCTGCGACATGACCATTGCTCAATGGTGGACATCAGCGCGTACATTGCCGGGCAAGATGGTTGTATGCAGTGCTTCGCTGGCGACGCTCGCGGCTCGTAGTGATCCGCTCCGAACCTCTGCTCGTGCAAATCAAAAGTGCTGCTCGTGCTTGAACCGTTCGGCGGGCGCGCGGGTCGTGTCTGGTGAGCGGGCTAGAGACTTGGTTGCAGGAGGCTAAAGGCAGAATTACGTTGCGTGACAGGCAAAGCAAAGCCATTCGGCAGTCTCAACAACAGCACATCTGGTAGCAATTCGTAAGTGGTAAGCACTCAATCCGCATGCGAGCCTGCGAGTGTGGTGCTGTTCGGCTGTGATCTGGGTGAGCTCGCGTGATACACATATGTGCATTGTGAAGAGGTGGTTTGCGACATGGGAGCATACAGCTGTCGTGGGCTGCCGGAGCTGTCGAAAGCACACCCTATCACTTTATGCGGGCACTGTGCAGGCGCTCTGCACAAACCTCTGCATATTGCCTTGATCTCTTTTGGTCACGGGGTCAAGAATGCGCAGTACAGTACGAGTGTGAGAGTCGGACAGCCGTGAAGTGTGAAAATTGCCAAGTCGGCAATCGTCCGCAGTGTCTGTCAGTAGATATGGTCTCCCGTAGACACGCCTGCAGCATGACGATCTAGACTTGCTCACTCTCCTCCCCATTATCCTCCACCACTGATCGCGTAGGGATGATGGAGGAGCTCCCGAAGCCGCCGGTGACCTTGATTGATCTTTTGTCAAACACGATTGTCATCCGCCAGACAGCGCCATACATCCCAGTCAGGGAACTCCGCCGGCTCGCAGCCACCTGCAAGACAATACGCGAGCTCATCTATCACGAGTCGGAAACTTGGCGTTACTTGGACCTGACTGCAGTCAAGCGAGCGATCATTGAATCCACGCCAATTGATGTCGGTGGCTTCTCGTGGCGTGCAGAGCGCATGGATGAGAGCCTCACGGAGGATGACTTCTATGCCGGGCCTCTGCGTGGCATCCTCGGAAGCCTGCACTCGAAGCGAGTACTCAAATTTGTCCAGACCCTGATCCTTGACGGTCTCACAGTGCCAGCCGACTTGGTCAGAGAGATCGTCGCCGAGGATCGATATCATGTTCGCGTTCTCAGCATTCGCGAGTCGAAGCAGTTGAACATTACGAAACTTCAGCAGATACTCCGATATGTCGTGCGTCCTACGAGGGAAGAGGGAACGCCTCGCCTCAAAACACTCTATGTGTTCGGTCAGAAGGACAGTGCGCAACTACCCGCCCGATCAAGGCAAGCAATCAAGCCAGATCCACCATCGCTAGGAGTTATGAGCAGTGCTGGGGCACAGATTGGCGCCGACTGGAACCAGAGGTCTCAACATGATCTGGTGCCGAGCTTGTTTGATGATGAGAGTCGCTGGTACGGCTGCAATGGACGCCTGATGAAGAGACCATACTCTGAGTGGGCGGAAACGTTACAAGTGTGTAAAGGGCTCATTAATTTTGACGCAGTGCTTTGTCGAGGGGCGAGGCACGACATTACGAAAGTGTCTTCCAAGGACTTCCTGCAACCTACTATCGCCACAGTCGCTCTTGGTCCAGAAGGCTGTCAAGACTGTCACACCAGCCCAGAAGGGCCTGCTGTGTTTGGCGATTCAGGCCAGGATGCGCTTCCACTGTTGGCTCCAGTACCACTTCACTCTTCAACAGTGCGAGGCTGTACTCGTCCGGAACAGCGACAGGACGGCACGTTTCCACAACTAATCCTTCGGTGTGAAGACTGCCTGCGAGGACGCTGGTGTGAGCAGTGCAATCGCTGGTGGTGTGAAAACTGCTACCAAGAGCCGCCGTCCCGAATGTCTCTGCGGACGGAGCTGCAGCACTTAGAGATGCAGGAGGATCTTCAGCGAGAAGGCTGGGCAGCTGTGAACAGTGCGCCCAACGGCCACCAAGTCAAGGTATTCTCCAAACTGTGTGTTGAGCGATGCCTCGTTGGCGAGATGATGGCAGGTGGAAGCAACGGCATGTGGGGATAGGAACAGAGGTACTCTACTTACTTCTTATGCACACTCATGTGCACGTTAGTCTCATTGCCATATGGCCTTGCGTTCGCAACACGCGGAGCTCCGAGGCTTGTCGCTGATATGGGAGATACGATACTGACTATGTCTGCAGAACAGTTCAACACATGACACCAGATCCTACAGCGCTCACCTTCCGGCTGGCGTACATCGAGATTGTTGGGTCTGTGGGAGAACGTGTGCCCGCTGCAAGACGGCCATCATTCGTCGATGCGACAGATGCAAGGAGGAGTATTGCTCTGCCCATGATGAAAACTGCTCCGAGACGAAGGTAGGGACATGCAGCATTTAGGCAGGCGAAAAAAACACTGATTCTTGTAGTGCGGTTGGTGTGCCTTCACAGGCAGAAGGACTCGTGTAGTGCCGGATCTCTAGAGTAGAAATCTGTTGAGTGGAGATGTGCTACAGCACGGGTAAATATTTTAGCCGGGTGACACAGCAGCGACTACAATTGTGAGACATGGCATACATCTCTGAGGCCTACAGCCCGTCTCCGGCTGTGATGGGTGCCCGGAACACCATTGAGATCTACTAGATTCCTGAAGAGCGCAATCGAGAAAAGCACTGCCTATCTCCACAAGCGACGTCACAGGCAGTCAGGATTCACGCGGCCAGCAGCCAACTCTATCATCACCCAACCCCAGCAATGGCGAAGCGGCACTTTCATCACGCGTGAGCGTTTTCGAAACATGATTAGCAGATTGTCCTTGTGCTCTCGCAGAATAACTTGTAGCAAGTTCGATAAGCCACCGTGGACAGTGCCAATCCGGATCTATACAATGGCTGGAAATCTACCAAGACATCAGACGCTGGCCGAGCTGCAACAGGCATACCAGGGCGGCACGACCGTACAGTCCGTGACGCAGCAATATCTCAACGCGATTGAGACGCTCAAAGATCTGAATGCAGTAACGCAAGTGAATCCGAAAGCTGTAGAAGAGGCTAAGAGGCTCGATGTAAGTTGATGCGAGATAGCGGGCTGGCAAGTCATCAAGTTGACCTATATCACAGGATCTCCCACAAGAGAAGCGAGGCCCGCTATTTGGTCTACCTATAGTCATCAAGGATCAGATCGAAACGGCTGGCATCCCTACAGCGTACGGCAGCAAGACATGCAAGGACTACGTCCCACCACAAGACGCCACTCTCGTGCGAAAACTCAGAGAGGCTGGCGCGGTAGTCCTGGCGAAGACTACCATGCCTGATTGGGCAGCATCTTGGTTCTCGACTTCTTCTCTCAGCGAGACGACCAAACACCCCATTGACCATTCGCGAGATCCAGGCGGCTCTTCTAGTGGCAGCGGCACTGCAGTCGCAGCGGGCATGGCCCTTGCTGCCATCGGAGGCGATACCGGCGGGAGTATCAGGCTGCCCGCGTCGTTCTGTGGTCTCGTTGGCGTTCGTGTGACGCCGGGGAGAATCAGCAGAGATGGCATGTCGTCTCTCGTTGCGACGCAAGATACACCGGGACCTATGACAAGGACTGTGGAAGACGCCGCTCGAATCCTAGATGTTCTTGTGGGATTTGATGACAAAGACGACTTCACTTCCATCAATGCTCTAGCTGAGCGCAAATCTGCAACCTCATTCGTCGACGCCATCAAGCAGCCGGTCCTGGCTGGCAGACGTCTTGGTGTCCTCCGCCAGGCTTTTGGTGAGCACAAGGGTATCAACTCCGTCCTGGACAGAACACTCCACGAGCTGAAGGAATCTGGAGCGGAACTCATCGATGTCGACATCCAGAATCTTGAAGAGCTCAAGGAGCAAACCTCAGTCTACATTCTGCGGTCCAAGACAGATATCAACAACTTTCTTGCATCGCGCGAAGGCCTGAAGCACTTGAAGATTGAGGAACTTTCAGAAAAAGGGGAAGTCCACGCTTGTTTGGACCTGATTAGTGCTTTGGTGAAAGGCCCGAAAGATCCCTTTCAGAGCCCGCATTACAGCAAAGCACTCGTTACTATTCAGCATTTTCAGAGGACCGTGATGAGCTTGTATGCAAAACACAATCTCGATGCCATTGTGTATCCGACCTGCCAGCAGCTTGCGCCCAAGACACAGGACTTGTTAGATCAAAGGTGAGTTCGCGAGGTCCGTGCGGTTCGAGAGAGTGTTCACGCTGACGGACGTTTGCTTACAGATTGATTACCCTCAACTATCCAACCAACACTGTTATTGGTTCTCAGTTGTTGTGGACGGCGATTTCCGTGCCTATCGGCCGGGCTAAGGATGATAAATATCCTGATGACCCAGAGTTGCCTGTCGGGCTGGAGATTTTGGGCACTCCTATGAGCGAAGAGAGGATATTAAATCTGGCTGCAGGCGTTGAGGCGATGAAGGCACAAGCCAAGACGCAGTGACTTTTGGAGCTGTGATTGAATTGCGTTTGCAGATGTTTTGTCCTGCTTGCGTGTTCGTGTTCGTAGAGTATTGTCGGATCACTGCGTCCGTTTCGTTCATGTCCTCTAACACTCTGGCCCGCGCATTGCTTGCGTCGAGTCGCATCCTCTTCTATCGCCAGGAACGCGCCTTTTCCTCCTCCTGCCATGTATGCTGTGCATCTCCGTACTATCGTACACCCTCCACCCCGTACTGTTACATCATCCTTTCCATCTCGAATCGCCGACGCAAGATGCTTAGATCCTGCATGTTGTCAGCCCAGTCTCCTCTTCCTCTCCCACTCCTCGCCAATCAACTCACGGTGGAAGCAGAATCTCGGACCAGCTACTGCTCAAGAATGCCACGCCTCCCTGTGTGCAGAAAATCTGGTTAGTCTCTCTCCCTGCTGCCCATCCATCTCCTACGCGCTTCTTCATTCCACGCGGCGGGTAATTCATACAGCGAAGAAAGCCAGCGATGTGACGACGGTGCGGTTGTCGGAGCTGGTGACCCAGTTGTATGTCTCGCGCGCAAAATTGCCTCGTTGGGGTTGGCGAGGGCCGCCGATGGCGGTGCCGCGGCCTGCTACTGCTGAGCGTGGGGCCATTGTTGTTGTGGTTGTGATGATGAGTTGGTGGTCGTGATGAGGCGAGATGGAGTGAGTGGTGATGAAGCGGCGCAAAGTGTAGATGGTCTGTTGGTCTTCACTTGGGGTTCTGCCAAGACTTCTATCCCGAAACTCCGCAGTGGCACTTTCTCTTGCAGGACTCCTACATCGTCTGCGAGTACGACAACGTCTGTACTACAAGAATTCTGGAAGGCGTCTACCCTACTAGCTGATGGGTTTCAACGCGAAGAGGGATTGTACTTATGCAATGTTGCTGTCGTGCCCTTGCACCACCTCCACGTATCAAGCCTGGCAAGAGGGCTGCAGAGAATGCCACGGACCCATCTATGCTACTGACCCTTCCTCTGCGACATTACAGAATAGCGTCTTACACCGCACCACGAGGCCTTCCCAAGTGCATCAGAGTGCGAGCCCGGGCGAGATTGGAACTGGCCAGACTAAGTCCCATGGCGGCGGGCCATATCAGAGCTGGTATGGCCCAGGATGTCTCGGTACCAGGTGCCGACGATGGGCAGGGCTTAGGAGTGTCCAGATGAATGTGGTAGAGACGTCGAAGAAGCATGATACTACGCTCTCGCCGCAAGCTTTGCCGACCCATATGAGCTTGACTCAAATGTCGCGTGGTCGCCAGGCTAGAATCTTGGTTTCAATGGCATCCAGGGCTGAAGCTCGACTAACAAAAACATCTCTCCGCTTACTCTAATACTCGCTTGTTAGAGGTAAGGCTGATGCAAGCGGACCAGATTCGCAAGATAAATGGCGCCAACGACAAGCACTACTGCGTGTCACTTCGCAGGATGTAAGGCAGATATAACGTCCCGGGAGCATGATTAGCACCACGCGTGCTGCCTTCTACTATTGATGAAGGTGGAAGACTTCTGGCCTTGGCTCCGCTGATGATGAGTCTCGTGCTGGATGCTCTTAGCACGACACCCCAGATTACCAGATCGTCGCTACTATCCTCCGCGTGGGCCACGTGTGCTTCAGAGTTCGCGGCTCAGGTGAAGCGTACCAAACAGCGGACTGCCTTTCGCTTGATTCAACTCTAGAGTCTACTTGGCGAGTCGCAACCACAGCTTGTTTGAGGCGCGAGCCTTGCGGTATAAAACATCAATGAACACCACAACAGCATTTCCATGCTCTGCGATGAGTTGTCCAAAAGTCAAGATACGAATGCACTACAGCGGAGCGATAATTGCCTGCAGCTTGCAGCTTTCGATAGTGCATGGACTGCGCTTGGCTCGCTGCTTGCGATGCATCCTGAACTACTTTGCACGCGCCACAAAGAGCTCTTCGAGGTCATGCTTCACAGCTGCGCTTCCAGAGGGGAACACTAACTTCTTTGCGGCTCAGTCCAGCCCAGCTACATGACTTCCGAGACATTTCGCGTAGATTCATCGTGGCCGAGACACCTCCCGGCTGTCAGGCCCCCCGCACCTTCTCACATGCGTCCAGAAACAAGTCAAAGTCAGACGTTGAGTCATTCCGATTGTGTTCGAAAAGTTTTGATGCCACAATATCCACCACGCTGCTGATGAGAAGACTAATGAGCATGCACGGCATCGCAGCACGCAGAATGACCCTATCGCGGTCGGGACGGCCGAGCCGTGAAACTCGGGTGGACATTGTAGGCTTTGTAGAAGGGTCAACTGCTCCCGAGCAGAGATTCTGGAGTAGCCTGGCATGAGAGTACGCAAGCCACATGCTGGCGCCAGCCTACCACAGTCGAGTTGACCACAAGATACCGCCTAGTTCCTCGTGGCGCTGATAGAGATCATGCCGATGGGGCAGAGCTAGTGCGCAAAGAGGCAGTCCTCGTAGCCCGCGATGCTTGAAACGGACTTCACGTGCTTCCATGCGACTCCACGGTCGAGCATACCTCGCGCTAGTCACCTAAGCTTCGACCGACTTCATGTCTTGGAAACCTTCTTCTACCATCTTGCGAGCACTACCACTCGGGCACTCGTGGACGGTGGACACGTCAGAACGTTTTACGCGAGATCAGAAAGTCAACTATCGCATTCATTGCCCGACTTGGGCACCTCCACGAGACCTTAGCACGCTCAGAGGTGATGATCCCACGACTGCACTCGGGCCGCCTGCCAAGTCTCCCTGAGAGCTACTACCAAGCTTCTGGAAGGCCACTCTCGGCAGCTGTTTCCCATGTCCCAAAAGGTCTCGACACGGCGCCTCTTTCGCTTACCTTGCAGCGAAAGGATGGACTATACCTGGAAGCAGAACTTCTCAGGTGAGTAATTTGCTCCAGCTGGCGCCACAATCAACACTTTTGGATGGTGCCTTGCAGCAGCAGCACCAGCTCGGCGTAGAAATTCCGGCCGCTGGAAGGTGAAGCTTGTCGGCTTCACCGGGTCGATGTGGCTCAAGTCTGATTGACAGACCGCCCGTAGGTATATTACGCTGTCTCGCGGTCCTCGCACGAGGCTGTCCACTCTACATTCGAGTTCTTTTGGTGTTTCCTTTTCAATTCTGGTTGAGCTCCCGTCTCATGCCAGCTTGTCCTAGCTGATACATTAAGCACAATGGCTCTGCGAGCAGTGACGCTCGTGGGTGCGATCTCCTTTCTCGCGACCACTGCGAATTCTCTTTCGATCAGGCAAAGCACCTTGTCACAAGCCGCAAACAGCTCCTTGCCTACCGACTGGAGCTACATTGGTTGCTACAAGTGAGTACTACCATCTGGCAAGCACTTCCATCACGACTGACACTCTAGCAGTGAGTCCAATCCCCGAGCACTTGGCGGATCGACCTTCACCAACGACACCGGCATGACTGGCGCTTTGTGCACGGAGTACTGCAGCAGCAAAGGGTTCGTCTACGGAGGCACAGAGTTTGGCAGAGAATGCTTTTGGTGAGAGATATGTTGATCAGCCAGTATCGACTTGTGCTGATGGGCGACAGTGGAAACAAGCTCTCAGGGCCAACATCCCTGCAGAACGACACAAAATGTGCCATGGGCTGCGCAGGCAACTCATCTGAGGCTTGTGGAGGTACTCAAATGAAAGATCCCAAGCAAGACAATGTGGACGCTTACCATTTGTGCTACAGGTCCCGATTACTTGACAGTTTACTACGCAAATAAGCCAGCTCCCAGAGGTCCTGCGGCGAACCCTGGCCCAGACGGATGGTCATACCAAGGCTGCTGGTCCGACAGCAACACGAGGACTTTGAAAAAAGCTACGGCAATGCCCGGAGGCTTCAGTCAAGCTACTGTTGCCCTATGTACTTCAGCATGTTCGGCTGAGGGCTATACGCTGGCTGGTGTCGGTGGGTGGAATGGACAAACTCATCTTGTGAATAACCTTGCTAACACTCGAATGTAGAGTACGCAGGTGAATGGTAAGCCGCGCTCGCAAGCTGCTGGGAAGGTCTGATGATCGATGCTGACAACGTGCAGCTACTGTGACAACTATTTGGCCAAGACTGGTACGCTAGCTAGCGAAGATGACTGCAACATGCCTTGCAATGGAAACTCATCCGAATTCTGCGGAGCAGGTATGTTACCTTACCCGGTTGGAGACGCAACATCACTGACCGGAATCTTGCATAGGCAGTAGACTCAACCTCTATGCCTCTGGTACCACGAAGCCCTCGACGAAGCCAATCTCTAAAATACCACCGAAACCAGTCAATTGGGTCAGCCTGGGCTGTTACAGTGATAACGTGGGCGGTCGCACATTATCCTATGGCGCACAAGTGCCTGGTGGCAGCCAGAACATGACAAACAACAATTGCGTGCAGGCATGCCAAAAGGAAGGATACACTATTGCAGGGACAGAATACTCGGGCGAGGTCAGTGCTTCCAGAAGAAGATCTCATCGCTTGTACTGACAGTGCCGCAGTGCTTCTGCGACAATGACTTTAGGGGATCAGACAACTCGCCTGCGACTGATGGTCGCTGCAACATGCCCTGCCATGGTAACGACGGTGAGATCTGCGGTGGTCCAAACGGCCTGTCAGTCCTCCAGTTCAATGGCTGGTACTCGCAAGGTTGTTACACAGACAACACCGGTGGCCGCTCTCTACGCTACGGCCAAGCCGTCCCAGGCGGTGGCAACAACATGTCTGTTGAAGCATGCACATCTGCTTGTAAGAAAGCCGGATACAAGCTGGCCGGTGTCGAGTACGCCGCAGAATGCTTCTGTGACAACACACTCCAAAGCGGAGCAGGACCTGCGCCTGATGGTGATGCACAGTGCAACATGCAGTGCAGTGGTAACAACGACCAGACATGCGGTGGCCCCAACCGCCTCAACCTCTATTCCTTTGACAGCAAGAATCTTCCAACTTCGACAAGAGCTTCGACTACAGCGACAGCGACGTCGGCATCCGAGGCTTCCGGAGGGCTTGCTGGAGCGACAACATCGACCACGCCATCTGCTAAGCCGACCAGTGGCGTTAACGAGACTGCCATCTTGCCCTTCAAGTATCAGGGGTGCTACACCGACACCAGCGCCGACGGTCGATCCGTGAGTGACAGGCAGACGGACAACCAGACTCAGACCGTCGAGTCCTGCATTGACACTTGCTCATCTAAAGGCTACACGATAGCTGGAATGCAGTACGGAATGGAGTGCTACTGTTCACATTTCATTCGCAACTCGCCTACGCTTCGGCCAGACTCTGAGTGCAACATGAACTGCCCCGGCAACTCTGGTCAAAAATGTGGTGCCGGTGGTCGTAACTCAATCTACAGCAATGGCACCTTGCAAAACTACACTGCGCCGTCATTTCTTGCGGAAGGCTTGCCAAAGAATTGGACATACACTGGATGTCTTGCAGACAATGTCAATAACCAGCGATCACTGCCATATTTCCTGGAGTTCCCGAACGACAACTCCAATGGCAAGTGTATCGAGACGTGCCAGAAGTTTGGCTACAGTGTGGCTGCAACGGAGTACGGCGTGCAGGTGAGTCGTGGACCAACATCAGGCGCTCGACCCTCTACTGACGTGACAATAGTGCTACTGCGGAGACACGCAGAACTACATCAATGCTGGAGTCCAGATGCTCGCAAACTCTTCCTGCAATATGAGATGCACCAACGACACTGCCGGTAGCAATGGCGGCGAGATCTGTGGTGGTCAAAACGCCCTCTCCGTCTACACTTGGCAGACTCCGTTGGATCAGTGGACATTTGCCACTGGCAATGACGCCGGCCGCTTCGAACTGACAGTTCAGGGCACCGTCATCCCGCTCATCACCGCACCGGCTCGCAACGGCAAAGTGACTTTTGTCGAGAAGTTCGGCACTAGCTTGACGCCTGGCAGCACCGGAGCGTACGAGTTTGATCCGGCCACTGGAGCCTTCCGCACGCTAAACGTCAAGAGTGATGTCTTTTGCGCAGCATCTCTGACACTGCCTGATCGTGCTGGCCGTCAGATCAATGTCGGCGGCTGGTCAGCTCCATCAACTCGTGGCGTTCGGCTATACTGGCCCGATGGAAGCCCGGGAGTCGAAGGCAAAAACGACTTCGAGGAAGACGTTAACACTCTTTCACTCCTTGCTGGCCGTTGGTATCCATCCGCAATGATGCTTGCCAACGGCTCTGTGCTGATAATGGGTGGCGAGGAGGGATCGAACGGAGCACCAGTACCAAGCCTTGAGCTTCTGCCGCGAACTGGCAACTTGCTGGATTGCGACTACTTGCGCCGGACTGATCCAAACAACCTCTACCCGTTCTTGATTGTCCTCCCTTCTGGAAACATCTTTGTGGGTTACTATAACGAGGCTCTGCTCTTGGACCCCGTCTCTCTGCAGCCCATTCGGCAGCTACCAAACATGCCCGGTTCGGTCGATCGCCCTGATTCTGGTCGTACATATCCTTTCCAGGGCACGGCTGTTGTCATGCCACAGGTGGCACCGTTCTCTGATCCTGTGGAAGTACTCATCTGTGGCGGCAGCAATCCTGGCGTGGCCATTGCTCTGGACAATTGCATCACTATCGCGCCTGATCAACCATCATCCAATTGGACTATGGAGCGCATGCCTAGCAAACGCGTCATGCCATACATGGCTGCTCTCCCTGATGGAACGTACCTCATCACCGGTGGAGCCCATCAAGGAGTCGCCGGATTTGGCCTGGCGACGGACCCCAACTACAATGCGGTCCTCTACGATCCGTCCAAGCCTGTTGGCAAGCGCATGACTGTCATGGCCAACACGACTATCGCCCGTCTCTACCATTCCGAAGCTGTCCTCCTTGATGATGGAAGAGTTCTTGTCTCAGGCTCTGACCCCGAAGACAACACATATCCTCAAGAGTACCGAAACGAGTTCTTCCTCCCACCATACTTGCTCGGCAACAAGCCCCGCCCAGCGTTCGAATCTGAGGACCTCGACTGGAGTTATGGCTCTACCCACACTCTCTCGGTATCATCTTCCGGATCCGGAGGCAACTTGCGCGTCACTGCCATGGGCGCCGTGGCCAGCACACACGGCAACAGCATGGGCCAGCGCACGCTCTTCCTGGCGACATCTTGCTCAGGTGGGTCGTGCACTGTCACTGCGCCGCCCAATGCGAATGTCTGTCCGCCCGGCTGGTTCCAGATCTTCTTGCTCGACGGCGACAAAGTCCCGAGCAAGGCTGTCTGGGTCAGGATTGGAGGCGATCCTGGGCGACTAGGCGAATGGCCGGACAATAAGGCTTTCAAGAAGCCTGGTATGGGCGCGCCTGAAAGATTGTTCTAGACAGGGTTATTGTCATTTGGCGTTTACGATCCACGACCGCAAGCGTAGCATTTACTTGTGATACCTATTTCTTTTGAGCGAAGCATCTATAGATTGAGAATGAGATTTTGAAAGTGCAAACACGGATGAAAATCAGCTCTGCCGATGTCTCAGTGATGGTACTGTCTGTGTTCTCCTGGCCCTGGTGCAATTGTTGTTCGATCAGAGTCGAAGATCAACTACGCACTTATCGTGGGTGCCAATGGCAAAGGGTATAAAAGAGGTTCGGATAAGCCCCAGGATCGATCTCGTGGTGATTGACTTGATAGTCAGAAGTGACATCGCCTATGGCAGGTCCCCAAGCTCCAAATCTGCTACACGTGAGACGTATCACGTCAGCTCGTGCGCAGTCTTCACTGGAAGCGCATCAGCATGCTATTCAGAACTGCTCTGCGCCTTTCATGTCGCCCTCATAAGACAGCGCACTGCAGTGGCCTATACACGAGCGAGGCCAGTCGATGGAAACTGATACATACCTATCTATCCCCTTGATGTCTACTTTGTCCTGCACAAACAAACAACCCAATCGATCATATCATCAACATCATCGCAATGCGGCAAACAAGACGCAATTCCGAGCCTACTAGTAATCGTCTGATGCACAAACACCCTCTGCCTCCTCAACACCACCATCACCACCATCACAATCCCAACGTCCACTCGACTGTCTACGTTCCGCGACAGACGCCGAATCCCATCGAGCAGCATCTCCTTGGTATAAAGCCACTGCATCCGAGAACTGGGGCTCTGTGCTCGTCGGTCTGCAGTTTACGCGGTGCGGATGGGAGGTGTGAAGAGTGAATTTACTGTGCGAATCACTCTGGTGCTAGTAGAGTGGACGTGGAGCAGGCATTGTGGGGGATGGTGGTGATGCTAGTGGTGATGATGTGGTTTGTGGGAGGGTCCTCTGTGCTGGGGAGGCTTCGATGAAGTGGACTGGGAGTAGACAGGATAGATGAGATAGGGTTAGGTGATGGATGGACATGTAACGGCCAAGTCTCCGTTCCGCTGCAACGAAGATGGTATTGCTGTCGTCCGCCGTGGATGAAGACTTTGGGCAGAGTCACATACCTCTCGGGTCAAGTTGGGAAGGGCAAGTGCTGCGATAGGAGATGTGATGAAGCCGCATGCTTGCCCACTGTTTGACGCACGACGAGGGATGTGATGATGTGGAATGCAATGCATTGCTGTCCAAGGCCGAGTAAGAGTATACAGAACTTGAGCTTGCTCCGGGGCACATCATCGACAGGCCCGAAGTCTACTCCGCTGCCGACTCGAGTAGTCCATCGAGCGATTTCTGCATGCCCGCTGTGGGATGATGAGTGCCACAATCGTGTTTTGCTGTCGGCAGCCGCCTGCTGTTGTAACGGTTTGTGCCAACGCTCTTTGCTGTGGAGAGACCAAGGCCCATGTTTCATCATACCATGTTTTGTTCGTGTCGTGCATCTGCTGTTGATAGGCGACCCCTTCAACCACGAGCTGGGTGTGAGGGTCGGGTACCGCTGCATGTAGCTGTGGGCGCTAGAATAGCTTACACTTCGTCTGACTCGTCAGCGCGGTATGTTCGCAGTGTATTGTGGGCATGTAAATTCAGCAAGGAGGAGAATATGCCATCGACGGCGACATGATGTTCAGAGCGCAGTGACTATCAGTCTGCACGTTGGTGTAAATCCCGCTGAAGCATCGGTGTTTTCTCCGTCACTGCGCAGCTTCTGCGGTGCCAACGAGACATTTGCCGTGGTTGTGCTGCTACCGAGTCAGTGTCGTACATCCTGCAGTGCGGGCCGAGTACATTTCTCAACGCCCTTCTGTGAGCATCCGACTTCCGGGCCGGCGATCCCAGTATAGCTGAGTCTCTGTGCTATAGTTTGCCTTTGCCTCGTTCCCACTGGCACAATGGTTGGACGAGCATAAGTGAGGCGAATTATGGGTGGCCCGCCGTGCATGGCTTATGAGATTGATCGTATTATTCAACGCGGCCGAATGTCTTCTGGAAGTAGTAGTTGCGAAACGGTTGGACGTTTGCATGAGCTGAAATAGATGCAGTTTCGAGGTCGACCCATGTCGACGCTGTCTTCTCTCGGACGCGGTTGTGCTTCTCGATGAAGGCTGCAAGCTTGCGGCGGTTTCATCTTGTTTGGAAATCGCATCTCAGTCGCACCCCGCAACGGCATTCTGGTCGTGATCGTCAGCGATTTGTGAATGCGTCCTGCCGACAAATTGCTCTGCGCAGATCATGCCGCAATCGATGCGGCCTCAAGGGCTCTTCTGAGACAGAACAAACGTCAGGCGCTCTTCCTGATTGCTCCATAGTCGAGTTCTCGAGACAACGGCCAGACGGCCAACGGTCATCTCCAGCAAGATGGGACTGATAGCCACAGTCGACAGGAGTATGGACCACAGCCTGCTTTGAGCATTTTCCAAACGGATGCTCTCCTGCTTAATTTACTACTCCAGGATCAGATCGTGCCGGCTGCGGGAGTGATAATAGTGTATCGCTTGAAGTGACCACAAGTCATTCCTTCATTTGCGCAATTGCGTGCTCGAGCCTCCAGCGTCAAACGAGACTGTACTGTTCACTACTGTTATATACGGCTGTTGCAGCGAGATGATCTCGTCGGCCTACTGGCGCTTCCCTCCTTTCCGTCACATCAGATTTGTTGGAAGCGCTGGCGGGCCGTTGCATGACCAACGCGGTTCTGACGCGCTTGTGAAGTCTGTATGGAACTGCAACGCGTGAGAAGTATGACCTTTGACGAGTAATTTTCGTCATCACAACATGCGGCTCCGACATGCTCTGCGCCATTCTTTCATTTGAGTTGATTGGATCCTTGAAATGCACCACCGAGTCACACTGGTCCGAGGGTGCGAGTCCCTGGATTGGACGTGCGGCGTTCAGCTCAAACGATGTAGGGACGTCAGCTCGGAACGCTTCTTCGTTGTTGTGATCCTGTGACCCATCTGTGCTCGAGCGAGAGCACGTTCGTCGTGACATCAATATGCAAGGCTCCCATTCGAGTGGGGTCTCGTTTGGGACGGCGTCGGCCACTTGCATTGTGGGACAAGGTAATAATCCGCAGCATGAGGCGCACAGATGACCATCGCGATAAGTGCAGTTCTATCTGCCACCGCCACAAGCAGATGAGGCGAGTAGTCCACCTCCTCGTTGACGTGAGGACATCCAGCGACAGGGCGACAAGTGTCTTGTGGGTCGTCAGCTCAATCCTTTCCGCAAGATTTGCTTTCCACATGCGCTGCCAAGCACCTGTCAACACAGCTCGCACAAGTTCAATAATAATTCTCCGACGAAGTGGAAACCGCGGTTCTCCTCGCATGGCGGTCCTCGAGGTGCAAGGTCACCACTCACACGCGTGGCTGTCACACGAAGCACCTTGCACCGGAACGACTGACAGAGCCAGCTCCGTGGTGTTCAGATTCCAGACCCAATTGCTGGACGCGGCGGACTCACACTAGTCGCGGCGTGCTAGATGTTTTGCCACGGGCACTAGGTGTGGCCTTGGGAGGGATGCCGTGCTGCGATAGGAGTCGCTTCGAAGTGCCGAAGAAAGGCGTACCTGCATATCGGCCCCTGTAGACTAGGAGGCATCTGTTTTCGATCTGCGGGCGACAACGACGCCGCCACCGACGGCCGCGCTGCTGCAGCGTCGACGAGAGCGACGACGACGGCATGCGTAGAACAAATGGATGCAGAGCGGACAAACTCGCGATCGACATCCGGGCACTATTAAAATACAGCAAATGGACCTCCCGATCAGGTCACATTGAGTTTGCGGGACCGCGCTCCGGAGCGTGGCGTGTCATTGGCTGCGATGCAGGAACAGCAGGAAGCGGCCGTGTGCGGTGGTGGCCCCTTGCTGGTCGTCAAACCAAACGTGAAACTTTGGGACAGCAGCGAAGTCCAAAGACACGCGCTGTAGCCTGGGGGAGGCTGTTTAGTGCGGCAGCGCGAGCGAAGGGAGTGCCTGCACGTCGCCGAGGCCCATAATCTTCTCTAGAATACTACTAGAACTAGTCGTTCGAGTGGTGGTTGCCGTTCATTTGCGACTCTCGTCTATTTCGAATCTGGTCATCACATTCACATTCACCTTGATCGCCATCTCGCCGTTCGCTCCTTCTCGATTCACCTGCTGCTCCTTCCACGCCAACGGTAGTACCACCACACACAAAAAGTATCCTCCGGATACCAACACATCCCGACGTCGCGTGGACGGCGTTCGGCTGGGCAAATTAAGAAACGGAAGAGGCTTTGCGCTGCCCCAAGATTTCCGCCGTCACCACACATCGACTAGTCCGTTCTCTACTGCTACTGCTGTATCTTTTACTTCATTCTCAGCTCCAGCAACCACACCCCGTCGCCCGGCTGCACCTCTGCTCCATCCGCCGCTTACTCGCGTCGATCGCTACGACAGGCTCTGCACGCCTCGACTCTCCGGCGAATTGTGTTGGCCACGCCGCATTCCGCAGCAGCTTTTTCCTCTCCGGAGCACGAACACGCGGGTACCTGCAGCACGCGCGCGTTCAACACCCAACCAGCGTCGTCGCACTTGAGCACACTCTGCCAGCATCGGAACCCTCTCGCCATTGCCTACTCCCCATTGGCAATGCGCAGTTGTGGGATTTGGAAGCGAGCGACATTACGCACAAGCAGAGCAGCAGGCTGTGCATCCTGAGAGGAATCCCGAGCAGCGCGCAGTTGGCCCTCACTGCACGACACACAGCAGGACGACAGTCTCGCCGAGTGCGTGTGAGGTCGCACCTGCATTTGCGGCGTCAAAAAGACGTCCGGATCTCGAGCCAGCCTCGACCACTTTCGTTTCGTATGTTGCTCTCCTACCTCCCTTACCTGCCGAACCGTTGTCCGTCATGGACGAAGTGGCGTGGTGGACCCATTCTCACGACCGCAGAAGCTGTGCTGACTTACTCAGCATTACAATGAACAAGTTTCTCAAGAAAAAGGCCGTTGAAGGCCCCAACGCCAACGACGATGCGCTCAAAGCCCTTTCGCAGCCCACGTCTCCCACGCTCAAGAAATCGACTTCGAGCAGGTGGAAGAAGAGCAAAAAGCCCGAGCCGGCGCCGCGACCCGAGCTCGACGTCTCCATCGCACTACCCTCGACCGACGACTTCCGGACCAGTCTGCTCATGCCGAGCTTGTCGACGCGCTTCAGCATGCTTAGAGAGCAGGACGATCCCAATTCACTACTCGGCAAAGCCAGCGACGACAGTGTGCTGCATCCTAGGAGGCGTTCACGCATGGGCGACTTTGGCTTCAGCCCAACGGGACTGGCAGACATAGCTGAGGTGTCCTCGATGCACGGCTCAATCCGCCGGCCCTTTGCAAAGACGGGCAGCAGTCGAGGAGATTCATCATGCATGTCGGAAGAAGGCTACAGCAGTGAGGTCGATGCGCAGACTGGTGGCAATGTCATGAGTCGGTCTCGACCGGGCGAGGGTAATGTTCTTTTTGGCGGTCGCCAGAAGATCTACAAGATTGGAGGCAGTGGTACCAATTCCACCAAAAGTCTGGGAAGGCTCGTGTACGACGACGATGTTGGGATGTCAGCTTTCCAAAAATATCGGCAACGCGAGAGGGACTTTGACGAGAGCGAGCTGCCACGGCAATCTGATGAGAGCCAAGGGTTTGATTTTGGGTTGGACAAGGTTGAGCTGGATTTGCAAGATGATGATGGGCAACACTCGCTGCCAAACGACTCGGCCAAGGATCTCTGCCACTCGCCTTCACTGTCCTCCTACGATAAGAAAAGATCAACAACATCATCCGATGCTCGCTCGATTGCACGCTCGTCCACGGCGGCAACGTCGGTGGCCTCGCAAACACCAGCAAGCACGGCCCCGTCCCCTGCGCATGCACCATCGCACACGTTGACGCTCAATCCAGCGCCTGCACCTCCCCTTGATCGAACAAACCCGAAGACTAGGAGACTGTACGAGCAGGGTCTTGATCAGCACTTGCAAGAGCAGCAAAGCACTGCGATGAGTCGACTGAACTCGATTCAGCGTCAGCGTGCGTTGAGTGGCAAGAACGCTCATCCATTCCTACACAGCACTAAGAGTGCTGGCAATCTTCAAGATCGATCGCAGTCGCCAGCTCTGGGCTTCCTAGCTCAATCACCTGCACCCAACTCGCCAATGTCATTGGCCACATTTGGCTCCGTGAAGCATGCGAATTCCGCCACATCGAGTCCGCTCCCACAGTCGCCAGTGGATGGTGCTCACGACGAATTTAGCGTGTTAGCCCAAGCATTGGAGCCTGCCGATCGCGGCAAAGCCACGGCGATGGGCGCCTTCAACAAACCAGCCCACGCCTTTGATGAGCAGCAATATCTGGAACGCCAGAAGCAACTGCAAAGATCTGCATCAAGTGTGGCTGTAAAGCCTGCCCAGCAGTCTGCGGCGCAGCTACGGACTCCTGTGGTCGACGAGAACAACCAGGAACAGAATCCGAAATCGCCAGATATGTCAACTCGCGCGAGGTCCCAATCTGCACCTCGCAAGCATGAGGCCAACAAGGCTTATAACGTGTTCCAGAATGCAGTGAATTCATTCCCGGCCCTGCCGTCGCCGCCATCCGTGAGCAAGTCCCCGCTTCCAGATACACACCGCACCTTCTTCGGCAACATCAGTGCGAGCGATGATGAAGATGACGAAGAAGTGTCGGAAATCGCCCACTCGTTCATGCAGCCCGAATACGGATATGGTGGCTACCACAGCAAGTGGCAGCCCACGATCCTGCCCTCAGTATCAGAGCATCCAGCGTTGCGCAATAGCCGGTCGCAGATGCTAGACGAAGACTCCGAAGAGGAAGAAGCATCAAAGTCCCTGAGGAATGCCACATCATCGAGGTCTTTGAAGAACATTACGATTAGCAGTGATGCGGAGCTACCAAAGCCGCTGGACTCGCCGACGCTTGGCCCCGATGCTCACTCCATGGGCGGCATGAATGGCATGGTACACCACTTGCGCCAACGCAGCAACCAGTCGTCGGTCTACCCGACTGACGAGCCGACGATGGATGATGATGAGATGCCTAGTGTGCCTGAATTGCCATGGAACGCCAGGAAAACCGACTCCTACGGTCATGTGGTGGGAGGCGCGCTGGACCCGTTGTCATCATTGCGGGACTCGCGCTATACAGCCTCCAACCCATGGGATTTGGATGAGGCGCACAGCATCACAGACCGTGGCAACTCTAGCCAAAGCGATATGAGCCCGGTGG
The DNA here is from genome assembly GCA_022559915.2 of Septoria petroselini. NCBI lineage: Eukaryota > Fungi > Ascomycota > Dothideomycetes > Mycosphaerellales > Mycosphaerellaceae > Septoria > Septoria petroselini. Next base: position 314,275 of record JAFJTQ020000009.1, read on the forward strand.
AAGCCTCGAGGCAATGGAATTCCTCCCCGTACCTGGAGAACATGGCCTCCACAAAGCCGACTGCGACTCGCGAGGGCCCCGAACTCACAGCTACGGACGACGAAATACCTCCATGGCAGCGGGAGCTGCGAAGACAGCATACGCGGGATGCTAGTTCGGCTACACAAGAAGGCCGCGATGCTTTCTCTCGGGAATTGGCGGCTCGTAGAGAAGCTGTCAAGGAGAACCTTCGAAGTGTGGTCGAAGTTAACAACGGATCTAGATCGGCCAGCCCCGTACCCCCTCCGCTATCAGTGCCGGGTACTGGAAACAGCGGACTCAGGGCGTTTGGCATGTTGCGCGCGAAGACTAGCAGAGAGTCGCTCGCTCACGTGCGCGATCATCCAACCAAGGTGACCAAGACCAATCTCGTACACGGCGACAGCAACGGTCATGGCCTGGAAACGGCGCGTCCACGCGGAAGTTCTTCCGCAAGAGCGCCTATGCCGCCGACGTCGCAGCATCCTGCCTTCAAAAACGATCTCCCAGAGCAGACGGGAGAGGGCGAGAGCGCCGAGCTTCCTCGGGAGCGACAACTTGCCTCAAGTCGATCAGCAGCCCATCTCAATGGTCGCAACCGGAGTCGTTCCAACTCAGCTACCACTGCTGGTAGATCAAGAAGTCGGACCGGCCCATATCGTGATGATCTGGAGAAAGCCATGATCGAGGGCCACGGGTCCAGTGTAATAGCCCACGAGTTCTCGCCCGACGGTTCACCGAGCGTACCTCCCTCTGATCGATCGAGTGACGGCTCGCGTTCTGGCATGCAAGCTTACTTTGACCAGAGGAGCGGGCGCCCACAGCTTGCTGTGAACGCGCAGCTCGGTAGCCGAGGCCCTAGCCCAGCGACGACGCCTGCCACTCTCGTGCCCAGTGTCTACTTTCCAGGCCGTCCTGCGCCTGTGGCAAACGCCTACTCGGAGAATTCGACACCACCCATCTCGAGCTCGAGCTCGAGCCCCATTGTCAGTTCAGCTACCTTCGCCGCCGGTGTGCCATTCCCTGCTCGCGGTGCGGGCTTGCGAAAGAGAACCATCACCAAGCACGACATCTCTGAACCAACACTCATTTCCTCCACCTCCAATGTCGACACCATGGATCTTCCGCCCGGTGCCTCCCTCAAGAATGGTATGGACGATGCACCCCCGCTTCCGCCCATCAATCCGCGGCGTCGAGGCGCGCGCAAGATGTTTGGTCTCGGATCCAAGGAACCAGCGGAGATCGCAATCCCGCAAACGTCACGCTCCGACCCCAACTTGCTACTGCCGACCTCGCCGAAACGCGAGGCGCAGGGCTTCCCTGGCAGTATTGTGCGACTGCAGGCGTTTGATCAGTCTCCGGCTCTGTCACAGTTCGGCGGACCGAGTCCCACACCCGGGTCTCCCGAGCGAGGCGATAGGCCTGGCCGCGCAGTCACCGCTCCCATAGAAGGCGGCATGTTTTGATGATACATACGAATCAGCTTCGATCTGTGATCAGCAACCCAGCAACAATAGACACACCGGCCCAAAAGGCCAGCCTAACCTTTCTTCCAAACTTCACATGTACAAAATTCTCGAGGACACACGGTCACCGCGGTCATGTGGTCCTCTTTATGGAGTGTGTAAACAATGATGAGACGATAACAACATGATGCGTTCGACAGGCGTTTTGGTTTTGGGCAGCTGCCATGATGTGGACCCAGTCGGAGTCCTTGGACGGGCGCACAAATGGAAAGAGAAAAGTGGAGAAGGCAGCACGAAAGGCAGTGAACGTGTCTGCGAGAGAAGGAGAGCTTTGGCATCTTTGTCCTTGATTTAGCGACTGCACGATGATACCACGACAGCTGAGTCTGTCCAGTTAGCCTCGCACATTTTTAGGGGTGTGTGAGAGGTAATGGAGAAGAGAGTTGTGAAAACACATAACTAGAAGACTGGTTCATGCATCAGTGGGTTTTACATTTCCGTTACACGCTGCGCCGAGTGGCTGTCTTGTCCACTGTTTCTCTTGCACCATTCACTCGGTCACGATCTGTCACTAGCGCTCTGTATCGTGATCTATAAAGAGGCCAGCCAGGACCAAGGAAAGCTAGCACTTTCGACATCACAATGTGCCACTCTCAAACCACCATGTACACGTGCGGCCACAGCACCCAAATGCTCGTCCACTGCCGCGAGCACGTCGCGAGCGAAGGCCAGCAGTGTCAAGGTCCGACCTCGAATACGGATTCCGAAAGGCGCGTGGGGACGGCGTGTCCGGATTGTTTGGCGTGGGTGTGGAGGCAGAAGCAACCCAAGGGGAAGGCACAACAGCAAGCGCGGAGCGAGTCGCCTGCTGTCGTGGTGAGAGGGAGGAAGAGGGAGTTGCAAGAAGATCCGAATTGTGGAAATCCAAAGGAGGGTGAGGGCAAGGGTGAGGCAATTGAGGGTGGGTGTGTGGTAACGTAGATTGCCTGCCTGCTTGCTTGCTTGCAGCTCATCTAGGATGCAGCGGAGAGGCAGTTCGTGTCGATGTGCTCCACGCGGCGGGGCGGAGCTCTGTATCTAGGGCCGTTTCCAGCTTCTCTCCTCGCTTCTTGTGCAGCTCCTTTAGCTTCTTCTCCGTTCTCATAAACTCTCTGATCCCGATGGGGACTCCAGCGAGAGGGTCCTCATCTAAGCCGCCGGCCACTCCTTGGACCACGTCCGCAACCTGCTCTGGCGCCGCGTCATTCCATAGTGCCTCGCTCCCGCCTCCATCATCGTCCATGCTGACGGCCACATGTGTTGGCGCACTGGAATCTGCAGACATGAGCCCCGTCGCCTGCCCTTGAAGACGCTGCAGGTTCTGCGCGGCCTTTGCTTCTTTCATCTTGAGCGCGAACTCTTCCAGTTCTTCGCGGAAACGCTCCCAGACGCAGTTGACGCAGCCGGACATGCAGCAATTGTCGGGTTCTTCGGGCTTGGGCGGGACGAGCACGCCAGCAATGAGACGCGACTGGCTCTCGGCGAGGCGTTTGCGCTCTATGGCGTCAAGTTCACGGCCGCCGAAGACGCGTTTTGCACGGGCGAGGGTCGTCTCGTCTGTAAAGGACGATGTCTTTTCTGCCTCTTTGGGGTTCAGGGGTATGATATCCTCCGGGGAGGGATCGGCGTAGGGACGGTCGACGTGTTGTCGCTCGCCATGAAGGGGAGCATCGAGGGCGTCGGGCTCATAGCCTGGAAAGACAGATGGTTGCAGACGTTGGTGTCTGGTGGTCGTTCGGAAGCGTCTGGTCTGCAGCCACGGCCGTGGACAGCTGGCTCGGGAGATGACGAGTTGTCCCTCGACTGCTCGGGCGAGGACTGGTACCACTGCTCGCATGCTCTGCTGTGGTGTGGGCGAAGAGAACGACGAGGTATGTTTCGAGCACGATTCATTCACCTGACTACGTCACCAGTTTCTTGACAATTCTGCTGACTGTGCTACTCATTCCCTTGCAAGCCGTCCTTTAACTCTACTGTCCACTCGTATCATATCATATGTGAGGTTTTTCCTGATGCATTTCAACCTGGACCCGCTTCGGATGATGGCCAAAGTATGAGTGCGCTTACTTTTCGGGAGAGCGATGGAAGGATTCTGCCTGCATACTGCTGTGTCACCTGCCAGTTGCCGCCCACATCTGGCATAATGGCGGCAGAGGTTGAACTGTGAGACGCGACCTTCCACCTCAAGTTCGTGTTCAATACTTCACATTCGAACATCATGAAGACAGACTATACCATGGAGTCAGTCTTTCTTGTGGACACAGCTCTTCCCAGTGACACAACTCTCCCCATGGACACAGTCTTATCCATGGATACACCCTTTCCTCTGGAGGCAGACTTTCCTGTGAAGACAGGCTTTTCTATGGAGCATCGTATTGAAGCACCCGCAGACTGGATGATGGACGCGACGGCAGACACGGTAACCCTGGCCGACTGGATCAACGTAAGTTCACATCCATCGCGTTCGCGCGAGTCCATATCACTGACACCTCCAAATTGCAGGTATGGGATGTGTCTATCTACAGGGATCCATTCAACCAAAAATTGGCACCTGCGGAGCCAATGGCAATACCAGGAACGCAACTGAATATGCCCAAGCACGATCGCGTTTCGGTGCTGTCGACAAGTCCCCCTGATCTGGGCTGGCAGTGGAACCACGATCCGATAAAGATAGGCTCACCAGTAAGGCGACTGAGCCAGGGTCAGCTTACAACGTCCCAAAACACCTCCAGCTTATCACTGTGGGCCAAAGACGCCAAGCAGCCACATGTATCCCGGCCCAGTAGGGGCAGACTCTTGGCCGCTACAGGTGTCGAAGTTCCCGAGACGGTCTTTGAAGACAGCGATAGCCATCACTCCTGGACCACGTCGGACAATCTCGAAACTTGGTGTGACGACCTGCGAGAACGCCTGGCAGATTTTCGCCGCTGCAAAGAGCGAATAGTCATCATCACATCGGTTCTCCAGACAAGACAGAGAAGAAAATTGCACACGACGGCAAATCTACTTGGTTTGAGTCACATGAGTCTAGGCACTGGTAGGAGCAAACAGATACTCATCAGCAAATGCGAAATTGCCAAGTGGCCAAGTGCAACAAACGCAGCTCGCGATAAACGATGGAACCCGGCGCGGCACAACTGGGCTCGTGGCCTTGTCGATCCACGAGTAGTGCTGGTAGAAGGACTGGCAGCGGGAGAGAACAATATCCGATTCCGGCAGCATCTGCTCGCCGCAGGCCTTCCACAACCGAAGCAGCTTGCTATTGAGTGCAGCTCCACGCAAGCGAATGGCTGGGCACAGGCTTCGGTCACAATCTATGCATGCTTCGAAACTGCAGACGACGCAGCAGTCGCTGTGTTGGCACTTGACCAAACCAAGCCAAACTGGAATGCCAGCGACTCAAATCTGGAGTGCGACTACGTTCGCTTCGCTCCAGGCTGTGACATCGAAAACACTGTCCTTTCATGTTTCGAGACTCTGCCTCGCCTTCTCAAAGAGCAAGCATCACAACAACAGATGAATGCCCACACAAGCTTCGTGAGCCAAAGTACAGACTGTGCGATGTACTCCGACTCGGAGCCCGACGAATTTCCCATGGCTTCGCCCGGCCTGACGATGGATACGCAGCGATTCAGCTTGCGTACCGCCTCGCATTGCTCATCACAGTCACGAGACGCTGGGTACGCTTCGGGAGGCTCGGTCCTCAGCCAGATGCTCTCAGAGCACAGCGAGAGTAGCGCAACAACGAAGAGACGCAGAAGGAGAATGCCCAAGGGCTCATATCCTTGCAGTGCATGCGATAAGATGTTTAGTCGAGAGGGTGACAGGCGGAAGCACGAGAAGAATCACTCTGGCGAGAGGAAACATGTTTGCGACAAGTGTGGTTATCGTTGTCTCTTTGCGAAGGACTTGAAGAGACACATGGTCACGCATTTGCTACCCTTGTAACGCAGCATCTATAATGATTCGAAATGTATGTGTTGAATGAAACCTGGCAGTGTGGTCGATATAGTCCTCCCTAGTTCAGCCCCTGTCGGAAGTCGCCACGTCGCGTGCATCGCAAAGCCAGCTCACTCACACTACTCACCATCATATCTGCCATTGACTTCACATTCTGTAACAACAACAACGACTTCTCCCTTCTCAGTCACTCATTAAACCGAACCCTGTCAACACAAAATGACGCGCGCCCAACAACAAATCTCTCTGGCTCTGCTCCTCGCATCCGTAAGATCTGCCCTGTTCACCCTGCCCAAAAAGTCCGGTCCAGTCCCGCTAACCATGCGTCCTCTCTTCAACAGCTCTACACAATCCTCTTCATGGGTCTTCTCCCCCTCCCAGCGAGTCTGCAGAATGAAGTGATACCATATGTATGTTGTCCTCCGAATCCTCCATCCTCCATCCTCCATTTCCGTATCCTGTACCCTAACTTTCCTTCTTTCTCCACAGCTCCCCTTCTGGGCCCTCATCTCCCTCGGCGCCTACCTCCTCGGCAAACTCGGCTACGGCGTCCTCACATTCAACGACGTGCCCGAAGCGCACGAGGAGTTGATGCAGCAGATTCAGGAAGCCAGGACGGATTTGAAGCGGTTGGGCGTTGATGTGGATTAAACTGTGTACGGCAGAACGGGACGGTTGCGTGTGTGTCTTTTTTGGAGCAGAGCAGAGCAAAGCAGCGTTGTTACTCGTGAGGGAGGAAAGAGAAGGACGCGAGCGCGTGATGGAGAGCGAGGCGCACAGGAACGGACATTTTGGGCACTGCATGATAGAGGCGCGTGTGATGCAGACTCCTCTCAGAATCGACAGACACGCCAGCAGGAATGAAGAGCTTTGCACTCATCCACGTTGGAGGAAATACTGCGCGCTTGTCGATTTGCGGACAGGCGACTCACCACCAGGAACTCGAAAGCGACCTGCATCGAGCGACGAACAGACAAACAGCATCGAGGAGTATAGCTTGATAAAGGTCTCTCAGATATCTATCACTTCATACCTACCATGCTACCACAGCTGCAAGCAAGTAAGCATACTCGCGAGCAGCCATTACCTCAGCCTTTCCAGCAATGAGAACTTTCGCATACTAGCAATCACCGACTGCAGCCTGTAGGTATTTGTAAACAGCATCCCGCCATGCTGAAGCGACCCACGACAGCTCACACCGTAAAGCAATGTTTTCAACCCGCATTGGACATGCATAACCGCTCCTCAAGGAACTTGACACGCTTCTCCAGCCTCGTGATGCGCTCTTCCATGGCTACATGTGCTCCATCCTGCCCATCATCCGCAATTTCCGCCGCATTTTCTATGGCCTCGCTCAGATCCGAACCTTCCGACCCGCTGAGTGCCGCCACGATGCTCGTCTTCGGACTCAGTCGTAGACTTGGCTCATACAGCTTGTCGAGGCTCAACATGTTTGTATCCGTTGGACTGCTGTCTGCGATTGGACTCAAGCGACCAAATCGTGCCCATTCAATACTGGGTTTCACATGACTATGGGCCTCGGAGCACACTCTTGGAGCTTTGGCGCAGATTCTGTTCTTGGTCAACCCATAGGAGTCTTTCGCTGCTAGCAAGAGACTGTTGGGCCTGTCTTTGTGACGGCTCTCGAGCTGTTCTCGGCGGATCTGTCCCTGTGCAATATCGACCGAGTCGCGGTGATATTCAAAGTGCATTTCTTCGAGGGCTAAGTTTGAAAGCTGTCGAGGGATTGTGGGCGACGCCGGTAGACTGTGCCTGCGAGGGAGCACATCGCAAGTCGGCGTGGGAGAAGGGGCACGTATGTGTTGTGATGTGTGGGCCTTGGGAGCATCTGCAAGCACGCCTTTGATGCGAATTTCGATGGGCTGGTCACAATCACCCTCGTTCCCCGAGCTAGACGTGCTGGGAGTCTGCGGCCGTGACGGGCGAGCGGAATGCTGTGCAGTATTCGGTGGGACACGCGGTAATCCGTGGTTGTCGCTGTGATCCGACGAGCTGATACGGTGCCGTCGCCCTGCGCCAAGAAGGGGCAGCTGGCCAGACGCATCCTCCAATCTATGTTGCTTCTCAGAGGCCCAAGCAGTGAGCTTACACTCGATCCGGTCCAGTATCGGCACGTGCGCGATGATACGGCAAGCATCTCGCGCGCTCGTTGGTACATGGTCGATATCAGCGCTGGGCCGTTCAAGCAATGTGCCACTGCTGTCACCTGAGCTTGAAGATTGCGCATCTTCCCACACAATTTGATATGTTCCCAGGTCCGACTGAATGGTATGCGCGGTTTTCACAGTCTCCCCAGCTGGAGACATCGACACACGCCCATCCCTCGAGTGACCATAGACAGCATGAACTCGTGGTGACTCAGCTATTTGGACACTGATCGTGGTCGTGGCTGGCCGAGCAGGACTCGACTTCGCAGAGACGTATGAAGGCCTTCTCGCTCGAGGTCTCATTCTCTGGTCCTCAGTCAACGACGAGTGGCGTAGATGGTCATCGGTCTTGGTCATGCGCCGGCCCCGACGATCCAGTGGTCCTGGAGCCGATTGTGTTTCCGATGGCACACGTTGTAACTCAGATCCATCTTGTCCCGTGCTCAAGGAGCCTTGCGAGTCTTCGTCTGATGGAAGCGCTTCTCCGGCAGATGGTATGTTAGGCGTGTCTTCGTGCGTCCTGATACTCTCCTCGGTGATCGAGGGCAGGGTGTACATTCTCTCGACCGGCAAAGGCTCCTCCTGTTCCCATGCAATTGGCACCACGAAGAGAGCAGAAGGTGCACGTGGTGCTACAGTAAAGCGATCTTGCAGGTACAGTCTCTGTCCTCCTTCATCGCTACCACCGTCGTCACTCATGCGTGCTTCCAAAGAGGCGGTCCTGGATCGCCTCCAGGGAGTGATGTCCTCGTCGGCGTCAGAATGGAGCCCTTGCTGGCCACGATCACTCAGACTCGCGGTGTCCTGCGATGCTCGACTCTGGATGTCGTCGTCATCTTCACCCGACCCGCTGTCGTCCGGCCCAGTGCTTCCAGCATGAACTCGATGTGCATCGTAGAAGCTCTCGATGGCGCTCCGCTGATGTGCGTAGTCATCGTGGTTTCCGGAGTCGTGCTCATGAAAGGTTCTTCTCGGCAAGTCTGCTTGAAGCGCTATCCCGGTGCCACTCTATGCACGAGACACTGCTTGAGTCGGCGCTGGACGACTATATCTCTTGCTTGGGCTTGCTGAATGCAAGTGAGATGGATCGGTGGAGACCCGACGCATCGCAAAGTCTGCCAAATGCTGACCGGAGCGTGCTTTCGGCTGATCATGGTCGTCGTGGGCTGATATACTCTCTGCTTCTGATGAAAATAGGACGGCTTTTCGATGTCCCTCTGAAGGCAGTGGAATTGCTTGTGGTTCATGGCCAGAAGAGGGACCGTGACTGGTCTCTGAGCTACTGCTGCAAAGTGGCTCACCGTGACTATCGTCCGGGACACCATCGACATACATTGTGTTCGCTGGAGTCAAGACTGGTGCATGGAGTTCTTGGCATTGCTCCCGGTGGGGGAGCGTCGCCTTCGAGCGCAGTACTTGCTGCGTGGTCTCCATGATGCGCTCGTCCCAGTGAGCAGTAGCCCGTCTTCGTCCAGGCGGCGGGTTCGGTTGTCGCGTGCCCAGGCTGCAGGATTTCGGCGGCGGCTGATGAATCGGATAGTGAGCGGGATCAGGACACAGGGCAGCAGAAGAGAGCCGACACCCCAAACTAACACCGGCGGTCCAGCGTCATACATTGCGGGTGTGCGCTATGCCGGCATAATTCAGGTAGGGTGACGATGCTGGGCAACAATAGATCATAGAGATGGGGAATGCTAGTGAAGTCGGGATGGAGAAGTGAGTCGATGAGATGAAGATGGCGGCAGCGGGCTGAAGAGGAAAGAAAGGTGCGAAGCATGAGCAGGACGCGCTTTCTCTATGAACAGAAGGGGAGCAGCAGTCATTCTTGCCTGTCTCGGACTACACCACAAGGCAATCTCCTGCTTCTTGTCGTCGTGTGGCGGATGTGCCCGAATGTGCTCTCACGGCTGCCTAGAGTCAGGCTCCAGCTGGGCATTGCGCGACAATACCGCGTCAAGTCGCGTCCAAGTTGTGAGAGGTAGTTTCCTGTCTTGCTGTCGAGAAGAAGTGAGGTGAAAGTCTTGGCATTGCGGCATCTTCATGTCTCCTCCGAGACAGCAACATTCGACCATCACGACAACCCTTCAGCCCAATCCCCATCATGAGGAATATCCGCGTCGCCGAGCAGGCATTGAGAGTCGCCGCCGAGCCTGCAGGCGCGCGCTATGTCTGCCGCTCCTGCCTGGCCCACGCGACGCGCCAGCTGCACACGACCAGCCAACGAGGCGTCGAAAAGCCCTTCTACAAGAAGATGTCCGACATGCTGTTCGGCGACAAAAAGACGCAGCAGAAGTCACGGGCTAAATCTGCGGCGAACGACACACCCAATGGCTTGACGGAACCCGAGGTGCTTACTCCCTCGAAGGAGCCCCTGTCGAAACAAAAGATCAAGGGTGTCGTCTACGAGAAAGCACGGCGATACGACCCGAAGACGGACAAGTACTACCTGCCGTCGACGACGTGGGATGGATTGGAGCGCGTGGGCGGTGAACAATGGGCGAAGAAGCGGCTGGACATGGGCGAGCAATATGCTGGGTGAGGCAGAGCGACGGATCCAGCGACATATGAAATGCTGACACAAGCGTAGATTCATGCGTCAGACGAAGGTGGAGCTGACAAACAGGCAGTGGCAACGTGTGTTGCACAACGCCGCCGTCGAAGTAGTTGCCCTGCGGCAAGCCGGGAGAAGTGTCCACGAAGTTTGCCACGCCCATTCCGAGTCAAATTCCTTCGACCGAACGGCCAAGGCCCGTTTGTCTCAAGAGCCAGACGGAACGATTCGCGTCCACTTCGCCAGCCCGGCAGACCAACAGGCTGTGTTGGACGGCATCACGGTCACCGAGAATGATGTGGAGCTCGTGGCGGAGTCGGCGGAGCTGAGCCAGATCACAGGATCAGCCAGTGAAGTGGACTGGGAGAACGTCAAGTTGCAAGATCCGGAGATCAAGCTAGCGGTAAGACCATGTGTGCAGTAGACACGTGTGGGAATCTAATGTGTCACAGATTCTCAAGCGAGCAATGCAGCTCTCCGGGAAACGCATTCCCGACATCCAGATGAACAATGCCAGCACGCTGAGCGACCTGTACGAAGCGTTCAAGGTGAAGGAGAAGTCAAAGAGGCTGTACCAGGCTCCTCAAGTACAGGAACTGGCCGAGGCACTGCCTAATGTTACAGTGCACAAGAGACGGCGGACGCCCGTGCACAAGGAGAAACAAATTGGCAGATGGAAGGTGATTGAGGAAGAGCTGTCAATGCGCGACCTGCCCATATTCGGCAGCAGATACGTCAACGGGAAAGAAGGCCAGCGTTTGCTGGAGAAGTGAGATGGCTGGGATGCATGTACATCATTGTACGAAGTCGCTGACCAACACCATTATATTGTCCATGGCACGCGTCACCGGATTTCCATCACTTCCTGTACAACGATGATTTCGCCTTACCAGCAAAGCATCAAAGAGTTGGTTACCACCTTGAACCCTACCATGAGAATATTTACAGCATTGGGTCGAATCTGACTGCTCCACCTATCTTCGATCAGTCCATTCGCGGTGCATTTGAGACTGTTTCAGGATCGAAATCTCTATGCACTCGCAGACCCACAATCAATGGTTTATGTACATTTCCGCCATTTTACCACGCCGGCGATACAGTCGTTGGGAGGTTGACCCATGGTGGCAAGGCGCCTCTCGGGTTTAAGAGGGTGTTCTGCGATGCATGATCGATCGGCGGGGTATTTGAGTCGACTACTTCTCGAAGTAGCATGGGTGGTGCTGCTACAAGTGCAGATGCACATGTTGAGTACATGTGGTACTGGAGTAAGGACAAGATTTCAGGCGGAGTGAGCCTGGAGACCGCGTAGAAGGACGCGATGGTGCTGGCGAGATTGAAGGGAGATGTGAGAGTTGGGAGGAACTTATGATAATATTGTCCTTTGCCTTGTTGATAACCACATTGTTGGCCCCTTCCCCGTGCAATCTCAGTCCGTGCCATGTTCTGCTACTGATCCGTTCCTCGCGGCGGAGACAGCGTCCCGGTCGAGCAAGAATTTGCTCATTTACTGGATCACTTTGTTGCTCTCACCGGCATTTAGGACCAGCTATAGGGTTGCCGCCTAGTAAGTCGCTCAGGGCTTGAGAACACTCACTGATAGTAGCACCCAAGCCCCCTGAAAATATTCACTGCCTGGCGACATTCACTAGCCCTCTAGAGACACTCACTGTCACTGCACTTTTTTCCCTGTGACGTCGCAATCAATGTATATATTAGGTCTGTGGTGTCAACAGATATGAAAATTGGGGCGCTTGGTCTAGGGGTATGATTTTCGCTTCGCATGAACCTTTGCAAGGTCTTGTGCAAATTGTGAAAGGTCGTGGGTTCAATTCCCACAGCGTCCAGATTCTAGATTTTTGCCTTTTTGCTTGGACCAATTTACTTCGGCTACGGCTACTTGACCTTGCGTACAAGCAACGGTGCCATACGCAAGTTACAGATATTTTATCTGAGGTGTGCAGATCTGTATCGACTTTATACCACTGGCATAAGTAGCTAGCAAAACAGAGAAATTTCTTTTTACGTGAGCTTGCCTGGAACGTCTTTTTGAAGAACACAGCAATCCAATGCTGAAGAAAGCCATCATCAGCAGCAATCGGCAAGACCTGGGGATCAAGCAGGAAAGCAAACAAGACCGAATAGCGCAAAAGCTGCCAACAAGAACCATCTCCATCACCGACAGCAAACATGGAAGTGGCAGACTCATCTGCGCTTCTGCTCCTCGACCTACCACCATCCGCTCTCGGCGGAATTGATCTACTCTCATTCACAGTAACGCCTCGATTCCGAGGGGTCAAGGATCTGCCACCAGGCCTGCATTTTGCCTTTGCAGGTACAAGCACAGCCTTCTCCGAGCGCCACGGTCTCTGGTTTCGTGTTCCTGGAGGATCGTCGTCTTCACCAGAGCATCTCTTCGTGACGAAATGGGATGCAGGCGCCGAAAAGCTCAAGGCGGAGACGGACGAGGCCGAGAAGCTTCGATGGAAGGCCAACCTAGGCGCCATCTGGAAAGAAGGACTCACACCATACCGACAGACAAGCACAGATACGAACTCCGACCCCCAAGAGGAGATTAGCGACTGGCCGGCGCTGACCTCGGCAATCACCGTTTCTGTGCTGTCGAAGATTACTGGCGGCGATGCGAATAGCTGGTATCTCAGCTCTGCGAGCTCGGCCAGACGTGACATTGAGGACATTCCTGGCCTCGATGACGACGACAAGAAAGCTCTACAAGCAGACACAGAGTTGACCTTTCTGCCCGTCGACCTCAAGAAGACATGGCGCGAAGGTGCAACAGGTCGTGAGAGGACGGAGGCTGCGCAAGACCGCTCGTGGGCTTTGATGCATTTGGGCGATGAGTACTGTGCGGATGGAGATATCAACGAGATTATCGGAGAGTTACAGTTCTGCTTCCTGATGATCCTCACCATCAACAACTTCAGCTGCTTGGAGCAGTGGAAGCGCCTCTTGACGCTAATCTTCACGTGCAAGTCTGCTGTCAGGGACAAGCCCGACTTCTTCATCAAGGCCATTGCAGCACTCCGACTGCAGCTGCAACACTGCAAAGATGCAGAAGGTGGCTTGATCGATTTAGCTGACGAGGGCGGCTCGCTGTTGAAGACCTTGCTATCGCGATTCCGGACAGGACTAGAAGGCTTGACTGGGCTGGATGTTTCGGATGTCGTAGACGAGCTCGATGATTTGGAGGACTATCTCCGGCAAGAGCAAGGCTGGACGTTTGGTGGGAACCATCTTCGTTCTGGCCTCCTCGAGCTCGAAGACGGTGAACAAGTGCAGATAGAAAGCACTGCTTACGACGAGGATGACGAGACTGGCGAGTATGCGCCACAGATTGTAGCTCTGACGCCGGAACAGGCCAGACTTCTCGACATCACTCCAGACGATGCACGCAAGCTAGGCATAGATCTTAGCAAAGCGTCTCTCGACGATCCGGCTCAAGAGGTTGTTGATAGCGACCAAGACTCTGAGAGCGCGTTCCAACAGCCCGAAGGAAGCGACGAAGAAGAAGAGGAAATGCAAGATCTAGAGGACATGGACTCTCGGTACTGAGCAGGAGGTGAGCAGCATGCAAAGTCTCGCACTTCCTGCCGCTGGCTTCAGCTCTACAACAGCGAGCTACATGGACCGCGATCTGGATTCTCCTTCGCTTCTGTTGTGCAACATGCGATGACAGTCCCAGCAGCTGCGCTATCGGATTCGCGACCAACATGCTTACTGCGTCTCGCATCCATTATTTCAAATGTACAGCTCATAGGGCTGAGTTTACTAGAAGAGGGCAACACTGTCCACGAGCCCACCCATGCAATGCATCTTGTGCTTCTCGGTTCATGTGTAGTAAACGGTTTCCAAATGCCTCGGCATTCTTGACCACTTTGGACAATCCTCCAAAGTTGTGAGTTTCGGACGAAGGCGGAACATTGCAAGGGAATTTGTACATGGTGGCTAGTAGGATGGAATGGCACGGATGTGCGAAGCAAGCGACCAAGACTGCACTGCCGAGCCTCTGTCCCTCTTCGTCAGTCTTCGCATTATCAGGCGGTGCATCTCTTTTCAGACAATGCTGCACGATAAATCGGGACTGACTTCAGCGAGGAGCTGATCTGTGGGGGAAAGACTGTCCGGCCATATCCCAGTCGTAGCCATGCAACTGCTACGTGCGCATGAGAGTTAGCAAACCTTGCTTATGGGAGCAACAGCCGAATCAGAACTCTTCGGCCGCTTCGCATTGTTGCCCTATGTAGCAGATCAGCTGATCTGAGCACAGCCGGACTCTGTCGCGACGTGCCAGCGTTCGCTGACGGGGGTGCCGAACAGCCTGCCACGTGGAAACGGAGACGGCCAGCCGTGTGCCTCATCACGCGGTTTCGTGATGAGAAGGACGCCTGAAACGTCGTGCGGTCAATGTCAGGTACTAACAGCTGATGGATTTCAGTCAAAAACTGCAGCTGATGTTGAAACAGCTGACATTTCCCACATCCATGATGATGGCTTTCGCTTCCAGCGAGCAATGACGTTGGGAAGTTCGAAGATACCAATGTCGCCTTGCAATGATCAATGTAGTAACGCACGATCATCAGCTGTTGGGAGTGATTTCAAGCAAGAGTTCAACGGTGGTACTGTGGTGCCCAGCCGCAAAACCCGTCGCAAAGAGTGGTAGACGGGTGTTGTTGTGTTTTGTCAGCGGAGTTTAGCAATCCAGCCAGCTGATTATAAACACCCCAGCAGCAGATCTCTCCAGCTAGCCCTACGCCATCCTGGTTGATGGTCTGAGCTTTTACGGCCGTTCCGAAATCTCGTCTCTCTCGCTGTCGCGCTCTCTTCGGGCGGCCGCCACGGGAAGCGCGGAGCACGTCTTTCTCGTGCATGGAGGTGTCGTGCGCCAACATATTCTATCGTATGGAGGGGCACGTGTTCCGGTCGTGGTTGGCAGGATGGTTCACCATGGACGGACGAAAGCGTGTCCCGCAGTCGCGAACGCACGGAGTTAGGGCTATCTCGCAACAGACGCTCGAACGAGAGCTTGCAGTAGAATATAAACGGCATAGCAACAGGCAGCCTCGCATTGTCGCACTGGTACGAGGATGCCTGAAAAGTGGCAGCGATGTTGTGTTGAATGGTATGAGAGTAGTCCGCGGGATCGGAATGGTCGTTGCACCGCCGCGCATTCGTTCTGCTTGGGCCCGCAGGATGGAGATGCATGATTGGAGGATCTGACCCCAAGGGGCTTGTTGGTGTTCAGCGGACTTTGGTCGTTCCGCTCGCACACCAGCAGAGTCACAGACTCACAGAGTCACAGACTCACAGACTCACAGACTCACAGAGTGGGGAGCATTGGCGCCACGTTCTCTAGAATATACCATGTTGCTTCGGACAATTGACTCATCCATGTGCTTGTCCGATTCGGAACACCGCCCAAGAAACCCATCCCACAGCACCAGACCTCTGCAGGTTGATGAGAGTGAGGAACGCCTGCACTGCTGCGGATGGTCCGAACAAGCATCTGACCGGTCAATTGAAATGCTACGAGCAGCACGGCAAGCCACATCTGACCCGCTGTCGTACTCGTGGTGAAGCCGACAGCGTACGAGTAGGGCAGGGCTTGTTGCAGGTGCGGCTGCATGTCGAAACACCACTCTGCGCGCCAAATTACGAGTGCGAAGCCACTCTCAGCAGTAGTTTCACGGTTGCCTGATGAGAGCTTGGGCTGCGCAAGGCTCCACCGTAGTCGTCGCATCGTGAAAAGTCTCCGGCAGCGAAATAACAATGCTGCGGCCTGACTAGAACGCAAGCCTAACGTGCATCCCAGCAATGCCAATGCCCGCAATCTTGGGCGACCAGGCGTCTCTCTCTCCACTGTCTCAATTGGCAAATCGTCTCAAGAATGGCGCAGTCGGGCAGCCAAGAGAGCACGGTGAATCACTCCCACGTGCAGATGAGCAATACCAGAAGCAGCGCTGAGCGAGCAGAGTCGGGGATTAGAGGAGGATGACTCTGCATTACGGACGAACAGACCAGCGTTCTGAACACGGCCACGGGCTGTGCTTATGCGAGCTGCCCGAGCTGCCAGGCGGTGTCGTCTTGTAATCAAGGCAGTCGGCCATGCGGGCTGCCGCCAGCGATTGGTTCCGTGCACTGCAAAGGATCGGTGTCGCTGACGCACGAACCACACGCAAGGTTTTGCATGGGTCCGTCGGTGTTTAGATTTCCAAGCTGACGAAACGGAGATTCGGATCCAAGGCACAGCACTGACAGCAGGATGGAAAACATTAATACCATCGTCTGCTCCCCATTGTTGCTGGTTCTTGGTATCACTCTCCAACAACACAATCACAAGCACTCAAGAAGACAACAACTCTCTAGCCTTCCACAGCACACTCCGCCATCACCGCTACAGTACTTCGGCATTCGATACCCTAGAACGCCTCCGAACAACTTAATTGGCTTCGGGGTGACTCAGGCAGAACTATTTCGCCATTCGATACCAGACTCACACCTACCCTTTGAGTCACTGGATCGCTACATCAAAATGCCTTCCCATCTCAGGCTCCAATCCTCTTTTGAGCCATTCCAGGCCAACGCAACTATCCATCAAACATCACCCACTCTGCCACCAGCCAAGAAGCAGAAGATGTCTCTCACTCAAACATACTATGTCGCTTCGACCGCCCGGTCGAAGCTGGGCCGTGAAGCTGGCCGCGCCGACCACGACTTGCGATTGCTCGTCGGCCACGCCAACCTCCTGGACTCGCTTATGGTCGAGCTCGCTGATGCCGAGCGCGAACAAGAAGCCTGGTTCAACCAGTCTGTCAAGAAGGCTTCCAAGCCTGAAGAGCCTCGCCACGTGCAATGGATCGACAGCATCGCAGAGGAGGCCGACGAAGACTCCGACTCCGACCTCGAGTCAGATGACGGCTCAGACATCTACGACGAAGACGCAGAGATGTTCGACATCCCACTGCGAAAGATCCGATCACCTCCCATCGAGATCTCCTCGGAGGAGATTGACGAGGACATGGAGTCGGACGACGAGTTCGACGAGGATCTCGCATTGAGCAGAGTCCCATCAAACCAACACTCTCCTCCCGAACTCACTCTCGACTCCGATTCGGATTCCGAAAACGACATGCCTTCCTCACCTGAGCAGCCACTCTTCGAGCTCAGCGAAAAGCAACGCCAACAAATCGCAACGACAACCTTTTACGATGTCAAGTCACCATCGTCGACATCATCAGAGGCACTACTAGCACAACAACATCAACAGCCGATGATTGCGGCTTGCTAAACAAGTCTTCTGTCACATTTGAAAAACAGGTTGTCCAGCGTTTTGAGCGAGCGAGCGAGCATTTTTAGTCTGTTTTGAGCAAAGGAGTTTCGGGCAACGGTACCCAAGAGAGAGACATCTCATCTCACGACGACGATTTTCATGTACGATATACCAGTTATTAATCTTGGCCGGTGGAGGGCAGGGCAGTTCTCCCTTGGGCTTCGACTTGATTGCAAAGCCAAGGTCTAGAAGGACGCCGCAGAAGGAAACTGCTACAATCTAGATTCGAAACAAATCGAACACATCTCACACACACTCTCACACTCGCCTCCAATCAATCCTGTCTCCACTACGTTTCTTTTTCGTCTCATCGAAATCTCTTCCTTGTTGTCAACTATTACATCCGCGTGACATCCGCAAAGAAGCCCGAATTCTTGCATACCGTGTCGGCGTCATTACAGGAAAGATTTCACAAGCTAACGTGCTTGATAAGCATGTGCATCAGATAGGCAAGTGAATCAACTCTATCTCGTGTCCACTATTACCATCAAAACGCGTCTATTACTCTACCTACATACGCGATAAGCCCTGCATACGAAGAATCTGTTCAGTATGCTGTCCGCGACTACCTGTCAGGCCGTTTTCCAAGCGTGCGACGCGCTATAGGCGCGTATAGAGTCGCTTTCTCGACCGTCAATCGTAGAGTCAAAGGCACGCCGCCAAAGACTGGTATACTACCATCCAATAGAGCCCTTACTCCAATTGAAGAGGAGGTAGTTTATCAGAAGATTCTGGACCTGGATTTACGTGGATACTCGCCAACATAGGCTGTAATTAGCAGCTAGGCTTCTATATTGCTCAAGGCACGGACTGGTCAAGAGGTTGGACAACGATAGGCCTATAACTTCATTAAGCGTCACTTAGGCCTAGAGACAAGGATGTCACGGAGACTATTAAACCAAAGAGCAAAGAATAAGGATCCAGAGGTAATCATAGAGTGGTTCAGGCTTATTCAGAACATGATTGCCTACTATGGAATTACAACCCATGACATCTACAACTTTGATGAGAGTAGATTTAGGCTTGGACACTGTTAGAATACTATAGTTGTTACTACAACAGAGCGAAGGCAGCGACCTAAAGCCTTAGTATCTAACTCCACGCAGTAGTAGACAGTTATTGTATGCATCAATGCAGAAGGCTGGTTAGTGCCTCTATACGTTATCTTCTTAGGCAAGGAGATTAATAGGGCTTGGTTCCACTACCTTCCACTCTTATAGAAGCTTAGAGTCAGTCCAAAGGGCTGGACATCCTTTGACTATATAGTCTAATGGATTAAGCACTTTAATGACTATACTAAGTATAGAACTGTTGGTCAGAAAAGGCTGCTTATTCTAGATGGCTATAACAGCCATATAACTCCAGAGTTTGAGTCATTCTGCCAGGAACAAGGCATTATTACTCTCTACATGCTACCACATTTATCTTACCTTCTCTAGCCTTTGGATGTTGGCTGTTTTGGTCCATTAAAGAAGGTATACTCAAAGAGAATCCAGAGGCTTGGCATGGTTGGATACCACTACCTAATTAAAGAAGACTTCCTTCCAGAGTTTAGCCCTACCTATAAGGCTGCATTCACCTCTAGTACGATTCAAGGTGCCTTTAGAGGCTTAGGCTTGTTACCATTGGATCTATAGGCTGTGTTATCTAAGCTGATACTGCGTTACCAAACACTAACTCCACCACCACCTTGTTTATTATTAGACCTGCAGAACACACCTCAAAACCCAAGGCAGATTCAGAAGCATATAAGCAAGATCAAAGACAAGGTTATCTATTACCATAGTAGCTTACCAACCTCAATCCTTGATGCAGTAGACAAGTTATTAAAAGGGTTTTAGTAGTTATAGGCGGCTATAACACTCCTATAGGCTGAACATAATAACATGAAGACTATTATTGTAGAATTGTAGTCTTACAGAGCTCTAAGGAAGAAGATTAAGCTTACCCTTGGCATTAACACTGATAAACTGGCCTATAGAGATATAGCTCAGTTACAAGCTCAATTAGCACTATAGATGGCAGGTCAGATTAAGAAGCAGCTAAGAGCCAAACCAACCTGTAGCAAGTGTGGTACTCAAGGCCACAACTCAAGAGGGTGTCTATTAGATAGAGTGACTTCTGAGCATTCAATTGATCCATTATTAGTAGAATCAGAGGTAGTATAGCATGAGGAATGGAGTTTCAAAGTGGTTCACCTGTCAGAGTTGATTCACTTGCCTATCTGATGCACATGCTTATCAAGCACGTTAGCGCGGCGTTGCCGCGGACTGTGTGGTCCATCCGGCAATGCTATGCACGAGGGCAATGCTTGCATAATTTGCTTGGCTTGCAGAGCGCAGAGTTCGAGAACAGCGGCATGTGGTTTGCGGTTGATGATGGGAGCTCACGGACCGGATTGCTAATCGTCCCACTCGCCGAGAGCAGGAAATTCCTTTTCAAAAAGAGAGATGGATTAGGAACACATGGTGACCTCATACATAGAACTATGTAGTTATGCTGATCGGTCGGCGACATCTTTTCCTCCGACCTCCGGTCGTGCATTCCTGTCTTTGAGATTGAGTTACAGTACACACCACACACATCGTCCAATCGTGTAGACGCATGCCATCGCTCACTACAGTAGTACTTTCTCCGCACAATCTTCTGAGCTGTAGAGACAGTGAGCAGCATCAACACGCGGCAGCACGTACGCACGTCCGCGCGGCACTCTCGGGCCATTCAAGAAGCCACTCTTGAACTCGTCTATTTTCCGGCTACACATCCCATTGGCAGTAACAGCCAACCTGTACTCTGCATTCTGCATTCTGCTGAGCTTGCTGGACGCGTGTGCAACAATAGACAAGCAGAACACAGCACAACCGCACCGCCCGCCTGCCTGCCTGGCTCTTGTTAATCATCAAACGTAGTAGGTACTGTACCGCGCTGTACAACCTCGCTGCGATGGCCGGTAGCAAGGCGCCAAGGCGCAACAACGATTGCCCTGCTTGAAAGAGACATGACGGCGTGCCAAAACTGACCACGTGGAGTGCCGCGACGCGGTGTCTGTTGAACTCACAAGCGACCGATGGGCACGCGCATCCAGCAAGACAAGACAAGGTCAAGACAAGACAAGGCCAACAACAAGCCAAGTCGTGCGCGCGTGCACTCTCATCTCATCAAACATGGGCTGCGGATGAAGTACAACTACGCACAACAGGCAATCGATGACATCGAGCATCATCACAGTCGTGGGATGCTCTTAGCTTGGCTTGTTTGTCTATGCCACGTCTGCGTAGCGAGGCAGTGTTCTGGAATACAGTCTGGCGTTACAGAACCATCTGTCTGCCTTGTTTCGAGAACAGCAGCATGCTTGTTGCTTGTTGCTTGTGATCAAGGAAGTGTCGTGTTGTCAACGTCAAATGCCATCATTGACGTGGCTGACTTGGCACAACAAGTACAACAAACGCATCGTCCGCCAGCAGTCCTCAGCTCTACTGACGTACGTCGTTCAGCAGCATAAATCAAGAAAGGACATTGCTAAGAGGAAGGAACGTCATTTTGCCTCAAATTTAATGCTAATGCCATTGCTAAAAGTGCATTGTACAACAATGCGAATGCAATCCAAATCGTGAAAGAATAAATGCCAGGGAAGAGAAGCCCAGAATTATATCTGTATCAAAGCAACTGGCGGGTATCATCTGTGTGTGTGTTGTCATTCATCATCATCAAAATGTTTCCTGGACGAAAATCTCCATCTTGCCCATGTCCACCTTGTCTTTGGCGGCAGCAGCTCTGCAAATGCCAAGCGCCATGTCGAGATCATCAGCGTCGGCCATGGTCACCAAATCGCCTTCTTCATCTTTCATCTTGAGTTTGAATTTGCCTTGGAAGCCGAATTTCTTTTTAATCTGCTCCGTCAGCTCGATGAATGTCACTGTAGGCGTCGTCATGACATATCGCATGTCTTCGGCGTGCACTTTGATACGGATCTTCTTCATGTCCGGGATGCGTTGCGACTGTGACTTGTGTCTTTGATGCACCGCTCTCGGAGGGATAATTTCGAATGCCAAGGGAATATCAGACGGCGAGACCACATCGTCCTCTTCCACCTCCTCGATCGGTACCGGCTGGCTCCGGTGCGCACTTGACCTGGTGCGCTGATGCGAGGCCGCCTGTTGCTGTGTCACCTGCTCGCTGTATGCCTCAATCGGGTCAGGCTCTATCCGCACTTCCGGAATGTCACGTTGGTTCGATCGCTGTTCGCGATCTCTTCGTTTGCTTTCGCTGCTCCGTGTAGATGTACCAGAGTACTCACGTCGCATTGCTGGACGTTCGGACTCTGCACGTTTCGGTGCCGGCCTCTGTTTCTCAGGCGACTTTTGTTGCTCGAAAGCTGCAACGCCAAGCTCTAACCGCAAAGCCTTTGCCGCTGGTCTGGCAGCTTGCAGGTTGGATCGCTCGGAGCTGGTGCTTTCGGTGGACTTTCGTCGGTGATGGCTGCCGTGTGCTGAGTCTGGTCGCTCAATCTCCGGAGGCGGAGTCGGGGGGAAGACATCCCTGCGGAGAGGAGGCTCGGACTGCTGCCGATGACCTCTGCTTCGAAGGTCGGGTCGCACCAGGTTGAGCGCAGCATATGACAACTTGTCGCTCGGCCTGTCGTCGACTCCAGCAGCGGCTAGCGCTGCAGCTCGTCGAGGGTCGGAGTTCTGGTATTCCTGCGCAGCCACCAGTCGCGCTCGGCCGAGATAGTCCTTTGCCTTCAGATTCTTCACCTTGGCCTCGTTGGGTCGGTACACTATGCCGACTGGAATAGAGAACACCGTGTATCCTTCGGCCTGTTCCCGAATTGCCTCGTCTATCACATCGTGGTCGGGCACGCTCTTTTCTCTCGTTGCGAAGATCAGATCTTGCATGCCAACATCCTTCTGTTGCAGGTAGATGTAGCACAGGCCGCGGTTGAACAGCACTTCGCACGAGTAGAGCTTGAACTTGAGCCCCAACTGCTCGTAATCGATGTTGTTGTTGCCGCGGAGGTACAAGAGGGTATCGTTGAAATTGGCCAGCGCTTCCTCAAAGTCGCCCATCAAGAAGTTGCTGACGCCTTGTTGGAAGTACGCGATCGCAAGATACTGGTCGAGCTGGACGGCGCGCTGATAGCACTCCACCGCCCGTGTATGCTCTCCCAGCGTAGCATGGATCACACCACAGTTGAAGAGGATCTTGGACGTGTCCGAGATCTGCTCGAAACACTTGATGGCGCTGTCGAACTCGTTGTTGTCGTACGCCGCCAGCGCAGCAACCCAGGTCTCAATCTCTTGCTTGAGCGACATGGTGCTCTGGCGCGTACCGAGGTGCTCGATGCGTGGTGCAGCGGATCCGTCCTAGAGCTCGACGAGGAGATGAATGGTGGTGGGGGCTTTCACAGAGCGATTTACATTGCAGATCAACGACAGACAACACCAACAATAACAACACTAGCAGAGTAGTAGTACCTGGAGACGGAGGAGAGAGGCGAACTCACAAGAGGCACGGCATCGGCACGATATACAGCAGTAGCGCACACAAACGACCGAGCATCGTGAGCGCGTAACGAATGGCTCCGGGAATGGCACAGAAGCGGTGGCGGTCTTGGAACTCCAGACGACAAGTCCAGCCAAGCAGAAATGAACCTCAGCTCTGCCAAGAGGCCGACTTGCATGGGCGCTTATTACTCTCCGTCGGTTGGTTTGACAGCACGTGACTGAAGCAGCCCGTCCACTCACATTGCTCGAATGCTCCCAGCCTCGACAAGCGAGTTCAGGTCTAGTTTCTTATGCTTTCCACAAGGCTTTGCTCCTGCATGACATTGCCCACGTTGTGCTCGAGAACCAAATGACACTCGCCGTCTTCGTTGAAAGAGGTGATGGTAGATGCAGGACGGCACAATCGTTCACCACATTGTCACGTCGTGCAGGATCACTTTGGCTCGTGATGCAAAACGCCATGTTGAGCTCTCTGGCCTCTCATACCGCTTCATCGATCAGGAGCGAGGACATTGCGGCGTATTGGAGCTCAGTCTAGGCACTTCTGTTCCCAGATATGGCTCATGTGCTCAGAAGGAGAACCATGGACCGATTTTCAGGTCATCACGTCTTGTACATTCTGGATACACACCTACAGCTTGCTGCCGCCACTCTTTGGCTTCATCTTCGCCCGGCCGTTGCTCAAGCACACCTTGCCAGTCTGCTTGACCTTGACCTGGAACCTGATGTCCTCCCAGCCCTCGGAATCTTTGTTGCCGGTCTTCCAGATCTCGGTGACAGTGGTGTCGCCTGGCTTGACCGGTGACGCGAACCTCGCAGCATACTCCTTGATGCTGGCTGGGTCGCCGCCGCCGATGAGCTTGACAAGCGCGTGAGCGCTAGTGTTCCACGAGTAGAGGCCGTGGATGATCACGCCGCCGAAGCCTAGTCAGTGTATTAGCAGGGTGTGATCTGAAGCAGACAAGTTCCGCGTACCCATCTTCTTGCCTGGCGTTGGGTCAATGTGCAGTGGGTTGTAATCTGAGATCGTCAGCAAGTTGGTCCTCGTCGAAAGGCAACAAGAATCTCACCTCCATTCAGGCGGTACAGCACCGCCGTCTCCTCGTTTGTGGGGTTTTCGTAGACGGCATCTGGCTTGCGTCCCTCTGGTGGTGGGAACATCTCCGTCTTGGGACCTAGATGATGCATCTCAATCAGCAACTCTCCAGGAATCTGTGTCTGGCCAAATCTTACCCTTGGGTCCGCCCCAGCCGCCCTGTCCAACGAAGAAGGCGCTTCCGATGATCCTCGCGTACACGTCGTTGCTTTCCGCATCCACTATATCGACCTGGGTCTCCATGACCGTGCCGGGCTTGCCCTTGTCGTAGACTCCAATGACTTTATTCCTAGCCTCGAACTTGCGGCCCTCCGATGAGGCGGGCAGAGTCTTGTAGAAGATCATTTTGCGCTCGCCGTCGAGGACTCGCGTGCTATCGAGCTTTGGCACGCCGGGAATGTCAGGGCGGGATGCATGCTGGGCGGCGTAGAAGTCGATGACTTCCTGGGTGGTGTGCTTGAAAGGGAGGATGATGGGGTACGTGGGGAAGACGGCGAAGTTGGGGTGCAGTTCCTGTGGAGGCAGTCAGAAGAAGAGAACAACGAGAGAGTTGTGGCAGATGTCATACGTAGAGGAAGTGCAGCTCGTCGGCCGTCACGCCAATGCTGGCTGCAAACAGCAACGCATCACGCTTCAGCCATGCGACTTGCTGAGGTGCGCTCTCGTGGCCTGCTCCGGGATTCTGTTCGCCCATTTTCACGACGAATATTGTGATTGTAGATGACAGTAGTAGAACTAGTCTGTACGGAATGTAACAATTGACAGACACAACGGCTGACGACGCAGACCTCGGCAGATCCAGCCGTCGGCTTCTGATATCACTAAACCGCCCATCATTATTCTGACACGGTAGTTGGCAGTCATGGAACAGGCGCTCGTCTTTACGGTCTTAGCACTCCATTGATTAGTAGCTATGGTCCTTGTCGCCATACCTTCGAAGCTCTTGTTACAAATGTCACCCTTGAAATGCACGAAGAAACCCCAGGGTATCAGAATCAAAGGTCTCGCCATCAGCGAATGCAGCTATTTGCTATTCTCATTACTGTCGTTTGATGCATCTCTGCTCCCGGTAGCCTCCCCTTCCGTGTGATCAGGCTCAATCGACAATGCTTGATCTTCCTTCACAGCTTCGAGCTTCGCTTCCACGTCCTTTACGTTTCTGCTGAGTTGTTTGGACCACAGACTCACATACTTGCCCTTCTTTTCAAAGAGCTCTTCGTGTGTGCCAGATTCGACAATCTTTCCATCTTGGATGACCACAATCAGGTCGGCATGCTGAATCGTGGATAGCCGATGTGCCACGATGAACGTGGTGCGGCCGGCCGTGAGGCGTTTGAATGCGCTCTGTATCACTGCCTCAGTCTCTGCATCGATCATGCTCGTGGCCTCGTCGAGCAGAACGATCTTAGGCTGCCGCAGAATAGCGCGAGCAATGGCGACACGCTGCAACTCTCCGCCCGAAAGCTTGACACCTCGCTCTCCGACCATGGCTTTGTAGCCGTCGGGAAAGTTCTCAATCTTGTCATGAATGGCGGCCGCCTTGCAGGCGTCCTTGACTTCTTGATCGGTAGCATCGAGGCGGGCGTAGCGTATGTTATCCATGATGGACACGTTGAACAGCGACGGGTCTTGAGGCACCATGCCAAAGGCGTCGCGCAAGCTGTCCAACGTCACATCTCGGATGTCTTGCCCATCGATCTGAATCGCGCCCTCGTGGACGTCGTAGTAGCGGTAGAGAAGCTTCAAGATGGTAGATTTGCCACCACCTGTCTCGCCAACGAAAGCGACAGTCTGACCGGGCTTGACGGTGAAGTGAATGTCCTTGAGAGTCTGCTTACGCTTATCGTAGAAGAAGTTGACGTTTTCAAAGCGGACCTCACCTGAACTGACCTCAAGCTCTTTCGCGTTGAACTTGTCGACTACGGTTGGCTTCGTGGTGAGTAGCTGCAATAGACGTTCAGAGTCAATCACCATGGAGGAGACTTTGCGGATCGAGTATGAAACGTTCATCAGCGGGTACTCAATCGACCTCCAGTACGTCACCAGCGTGATGAAGTTACCCACGGACGCGGATCCCTGCGAGACACGGTGTGCTGCCAGTGCGACTGCAGCCAGCCGTCCTGCAAGAAGTATAGCTGACTGAGCCGCAGCTCCACAGTGGTAGGCGATCCAGTATCGCCACATTGCGAGGTTGTAGCTTTCTACAGTATCGCTGTATCGTTGAGCCTCGTAGTTGCTTCTGTTGAAGTGGGATACTGTCTGCCAGTTGTTGATCGCCTCGTTCTGGACCTTGCTCTCATTCCTCCATGCGGTATTGTAATCTCTTCGACGTTTGATGCTCCAGACAGTGACCTTGGCTCCGACCCAGAGGTACAGGAACCCAATGGCCGCTAGTATCAGGCCCATGTAGATGTCGAACAGATGGGTCACGAACCAGAACGCCAAAACGAGATCGAAGAACATGGGTATGACTTCGAACAGAAAGAAGTCAATCAGGTCTTGCAGATTTGTGCCTTGCTCGATTGCTCGAATCAACTCGCCAGAATTCTTCTCATTATGGAAGTCCATCGACAGACCCATGATGTGCCTGAAAGCAGTCGTTGACAGAGCTTTGAAGCCATACTGCTGCACGGGCATCTGCACAATCGATTTGACAAGTTGCAGGCCGGCAGATGATTGAAACGCCGTCAACAGCATCCAAGTCCCAATAGTTCTCCATGGCACGACCCCTGTGCCGGCGAACAACGCCAACTCTTCCGTGATGTAACCCAGGTAGCGTGGCACCAGAATCACAAGCGCGCGCTCGGCTAATATAATTAAGCCAATTGCGACGAAGCACCCTTGGACGACACGATTGTCTCGAGGAAGCAGAATCCAGAAGAATATCTTGAAGTCCTTGAGATAGCCCAGCCAGCTGCCAGACTCTTTTAGTCGCTTTTTCTGCTGCTCTTTGAGTTCTTTATCAGCATCTGGAAATCCGGAATCTGAGTCGAGCTCAGCATCGTCGTCGCTCACTTCGGCCGCGGTTTCATCGCCGGTCGACACGCTGTCTGTTGATGTCGACTTTGCTTTCTTACCATTGGCATTGCCATTGGTGCCATTCGCGTGATGGGTCGCACTCCTGTCCTCTTCGGCGAGAAGTGCTTCGCTCTCATCATCCAGTCGGATGCCGTGCTTGCGATCTCGAAGCGCAAACCAAGCTGTGGCGAGTGACAGTACAAGCAAAAGCGAGGCACGCACCATGCAGAAAATCATCCGCAGTTGGGAGAAGCCATTCCTCGGATAATGCGTCGTGGTTTGCAAGACGAACAACGGAATCTCGAAGGCGAGCGCCACCAGCCACGACCCCAGGTAGGGGTGCCATAGAGGTGTCTGATTCTCAGCGATGCCCACGGCAATCGAGCCGTGCAGAGCAAAGAGCAACACCAAGTAAACAATGTAATCTTGTGAGGCTGCCCAGCCCGGGCGCTGGACAGCTTGTAAGATGGCAGAGATGGCTTCGGCTACAACCGTAGTAGCTATTGTCGACTGTAATATAACTGCAGGCCATCGGCGCGATCTTGTGCCTGCACGTTTCGACGGCTCTTGCAGTAGACACGCTGCTATCGTCTTTGCTGTGGTGAAGTATGCTGTGGTGGCAATCGGAGCCACGTAGTGCAACACTCTGATGCTCGCGTTTCCGCCGGCCATGCTGATGGGAACTGTCATGTGCGGTTATGCTGTGTGTACCCGCTTTCTAATGCAGCCGTAAAGGGCGTGAGTCCAATGAATTCCTTGGTGCGCAGCGCTCTATTCGGCCAGGTGCATCATCGCGAGGAAAAGCCAGGTCGTCGTCCAGTCATGTGTTTTGTTGCGACTTCGTGTATAGAGGCCGTCTATATGCGCGCACTTGTTGAGCCAGGCAGACTTCGATGAAGAGAATGACGGCGGCAGCGCTTCTGACTCGGTAAGGTTCGTCCAGTAGTGCAGCAAACGGCGAACCCGGCAGGACAATTGTTGCTCGTTGCCCTTCGTGCTGGTTGTTTTTCTTCTCTGTCAAGCAAGCGTGGTATCAGGCATGGGCGAGACTACTCATCAATTCAGCCATGAGAAGAGGAGGCGAGGCGAGCTTCGTCTGCTATGCGAAGTTTGGCCGCCAGCCAATACGGCCTGACCTGCCGCCCTACGTACGGCGCCTCCCTTTGCAGCTACATTATGGCGTCGTTGTACCTACAGAGCTGATGCCTGTCAAGCGCAAAAACCAGCTGCCCCTCTGCTACCCGTCTGACGTCCAATCCGTAGGATTGTGGCTTCCGGAACCGCTGGAGAAGAGCCGAACCGTGTCGGTGACATAGGGACAAGTATGTAGTGTGACAATGAACGTGGGGCAATGCTGCCGACTCCTCATGTCCGCCTTGCGGCACCAAGCAACATGCTTTATGGACCGAGAGGCTGGCACAGCTTTAGCGGTGAAGAATTTTTGCAAGACGAGGTGAAGCTGATCTGAACGTGGCGGTGCACATGTCAGCCACTGTGGCGGCCGCAGTCAAGCGACCCCTTTCTTTCGACCGTTCCCAACAACTTCAGCTCATGTACCACACACATCTTTGGCTGCACTCTTATGAGCGGAAGCTGAGAATATACTACTATGATGATCAAGTCTGTGAGTTCATCGCTTTCATTTGCTGACCGTCCCGGCCCATGCTATGGTACAAAACCGATCCGAGGACACCAGGCCCCGTATGCAAAACACAAGTCCTGCCTCGTCCTTGAGGCTTTTTGTCATAAACCGTAGCCCGTGAGAGCTGTGAGGTACCAGCGCTGCCTGTGATTCAGTGCCGCTTGCCCTCCTCTAGTAAGTCGTCCCTGTATGCCATAATCTATGCTGTCGCAATGCAGGAAATCAATCTGCGCCGCCCAGGAATCATGCGGAAAGTGGCTCGATACCCGTACAAACAGCCGCTAGTTGAAAAAGGCGCCGCCTGAATTCAAGCGCAGGCGAGAAGGCTTCATCACGCAAGAAGATCGATCGGGATGGCGGAAGCCTGGCCAATGAGCTTGCGCTCTACGCTGCCGCCCATCTTGCCGACCATTGTGCCGATTTCGGTGTTATTATTGTTCTCATCAGCACCCTGGACCGCATCCTCCGAATCGTGGAAGAGGTGTTCGATAGCCTTGTCTTCGGCTTGTGGTCGGGCGAGGAAGTAATCTGGACCGTCGAGAATGTGGCCTGGAGTTGGCTCGTGGTAGCCATCCACGAAGTCCTGTTGGATGTCAGCAGAGAAGACGATGAACGGCATTCGCGAGCCATACCTTTGCGTTCTTGATCATGTCGGAGATCTCCTCTGGTCGAGCACGTGGCTGTGCATCCTCGGAGAGCTGCTTATTGCCCCAGTGTGTCGTTGTCATGGTGCAAAGAGCCCAGATGTTCAGGCAGCCGTGGTAGTAGGAAAAGAGCATCAGAGCCGGGATGAATCTCATGTCTGCCGGGTGACGGAAGAAGTGTGGCATCATCTTCAAGTTCTTGCTGAAAAGGAAGAAGCACGTGAGTGCCAGCCAGGAGTATGGTGCAGCCGCCGGACCTCCAACAGCTCCGAGGAGAGTAGCGTACAGGATGCCCTCGACCAGGAAGTTTGGTGTCTGCCACTGCGAAATGTATATCACATACAGGCCCCACCACATCTTGCGAGAGCACCAGTACGTCTCGTTCTCCATGACTGTGAAGTTACCACGAAAGTGTGCGCGGGCCCAGCGGAGGCATTGCTGCTGATATCCGGCGAAGTCTGGCTCAACGGTGGTTTCGAGAATCGCGCGATGATCCGGCTGGATCTTGATCTCCCAGCCGTTCGAATAGACGTAGCGGGTGAGACACTTGTCGTCGTCACTCGTGAGCGGGCGTCCACGCCAGGCGTCGTTGCGGAAGTAAAAGTAGAAGTCATCGTCTTGGAGGATTTCGGTGCGGTACGCAGCCGTGCGTCCGGAGAGCGTCGAGATCGAGCCGTCAATGGCGTTGGAAGCACAGTTGTTCCATACACGGCGCTCGAGATAACTGATGCCAAGCATGTTGATCCAGGTTGGGCTCTCAAGACGAACGACTCTCTGACGGGTTCCGCCGCCGCCAACTTTGTCATTTTCGAAGACTGCAAGAAGGTAGTCCAAGTACTGCGCGCTGGGCCAAAAGACGTCGTCGTCAGCTAGGACAGTAATGGAAGTCTCGACCGAGGGGAGCGCGCGAAGCAATTGTTCGCGCTTGTTGAGTTTGTCGACGCCAAGCACGACTACGTCCTGCTGGCCGTAGTTGTTCAGGATGCACATGTCCTTGACAAGCTGGACATTCTTGTTGGACGTGACTAAGAAGACTTTTGCTGGGTTACAGGCGAGGATGCGCTTGATGCAGGCCATGAGCTCGTGTGGCGTCTTGAACGTGGTTGGGACCAGGACGGTGACATCCTTCGAGGTATATCTTGGCGTGGCCGAGATCGGGATAGCTTTCCAGAATGTCCAGGTGAAGATCGAAACGAGAGTGCGGAGGTAACGGAACAGAAAGAGCAGACAGAACAGGGTCAAAAAGGCGTAGTTGACCGCCTCCTCCGCGTCGCTGGGAGGTGCCATTTTCGCCTTCTAGGCAATAGCGTCTGCTGTGGAAGGGGTTGCTGATTATGATCGAATTGTTGCGCTCGCTGGCGGCGTCGGCGATGGTGCTGTGAGTCTGCTTCTGACGATTTGAATCAGCTGTCGCGAAGGGGTTGATATGCAAGTGCTTCTTTGACAACACAGAGCCCGGCCAAAGCGCAAGTGGCTTGAAAGGATGAGCTGGCTGATCGCGAATGGTGCTTTGCACAATGACAGTTCAAGCGAACGCGATGGCACGCCGCAAGAAAGGCCTTGTGCGACTGGACAATCGGTTTAGTGCATTCGTGCCGCTGAACGCCAGCGGTAACAGGCAATGAGATGTGGTCTAAGGCGCCGTCGCCGGCTTCGCGAACAAAGCGCTGCGCGCGGTAGAAGGGCCTTTTGTTGTTGTTGTAGTCTGTCAATGCCGGTTCGAGGTCGAGATGACAAAGAGAGTGGCTGTTTCGAGCAAGGCGATCGAGGCAGAGAAAGAGTCGAGCGAAGTCGCTCAAAGGAGATGAGTTTGTTGTGGACGATGTCGTTGTCCAAGCGTGGTGGAGCAGACAATGGCAAGGTGGTCGATGTAAGGAAAAATTGGTAGTGCTGCAAGTGAGGGAGGAGAAGCAGGCCACGGGTAGCCAACGCTAGTCATGCACGCTGAATGGCCAAACGCGAGTGAAGGGCACTTGGATCAATGCAAGTATACGCATGCAGCGACAATAGCATCGCTCGCAGTGCTGACAGCGGAGCGCACAAAATGCCGCGAAATGGCCATTGAGAGCGGCGGCGGCAAAAATATTGCTTTGTGAAGCAGCAGCAACATCAGGAGCAGCAGGGGCCACAATCCATCACCCACGGCGGTGGCGAAGCCACGATGAAATTGCTTCGCTGCCACTGCAAAGGTCGTGAACGAGACTCTATACCGGCCGTGAGCTGCTCAACGGAGCTCGAAATGGGCATGAATGGATGGAAGCAGTCGCGACCAGCCGCCGTCACGATGAAACCCCTAGAAAAGCAGCACCCACCAGGTCGGAGGCTTCCATTCCTGCGCACGCTGAATCGACTGACGCGACGCGATCCACGACCTTCGTCACCAACTCTGCCGTCGTCAGCACTTGTGCGCGACCACCATGCTAGCACAAGGACTCCGAACACTGCGCAATGACAGGATTTCCGGTTCGAGGAAACAGGACAAAGCTCATCGCTCACAACTCCACGAATTATCGCGTCTCGCCGTACTGCCACTCAGAGTGCGCCCGCCGCTCGCAAGGACGCATTACCTCTACAGTGGCCAAACTATGGTCGTGTCTTTCTAGCGGCAGACTTGATCTCAGTGTGACAGGAGCGGCAAGTGAATTCGAACTGCAATACTTCTAACCACTATTGGGACAAAGACATGCTGTGCTACGTTGAATGATGGCTCTCTCTCCATCGTGCGGAGGTACAGAACCTTGGTGCTGGTCCTTCGAGGGAGGTATTTGCCGTCTCAAATCTCCATGGACACAACGTATCGACGAGGAGGTCCTATATGTTTCCTGAAGTGGAGGAAAGTCGACACAACAGCTCAGCTTCTACCTTGCCCCTGCTCAGATCTGGACACGCTGGTCGGCCACTGTCCGTCAACAACGAGATCAGTCGAATGTGGAGACACGAATTATAGCATTGCTCGACGCAGCTCGACACTCTACAAGCACTAGACACGTTTGGTGCTATGGAATGTGATCATGACAAGCTCAGGTCAACTGGCATTCCAGTACCACTCCAATGCCAGGATAATGTGGATGCAAGACCGGCGACTGAGTACCACAGTTCTCTTATTTCAGCTATCAGCGGGACGCTCAATATATCTCAGCACCTGTGCCGCCTCCAATCTGTCACATATTCCGCGACAAGTCGATGCGAACATCTTGCTGGGTCACGCAGCAGAGTTCTGCTCTCACTCGGATCTCGACGAAGCGCTAGCCGTGAACTATGAGTGGCTGAAAGGGCTGTCGCTGAAAATCAATTTCCTACGAGACCAAAAGGCAGTTCTTGTCTGATGTCGTCGTTCTGATGTGCGTGGATTGCAGCAAGTGAGGTGAAAGTTGAGCATGTCGGGAATGTGGAGAGACAACTCCGACAAAAAAGCCGGCGCCTTCTCCTTTCGGTGCAAGCCATGTGGAGGAGGGGAAATGCTTTGGAAGTGGACGTGATACGTGATGAGTGAGCGTGAGCTTGTGAGCTGTTCAAATAACGCGCTCGACACGTCTCGCACAAAGGTGGTGTCGTGTGATCTGCTCCTTGTTCTTTTTGAGCCCAGAGCCCAATCTCGAAATCAAGCAGATTGCGAGTTAGACCTGCATTTTCTACGAGTCCATATAGCCGCAGCTATGGCAGACCCGACTTCAGTGCCAGAACCAAAGAGCTTGACAGAAATATATCCCGAGGATGCCCTCCAAGGACAGAGCGCAAGATGGAACTCGCTGCTGAAGCTATTTCGGAGCACGTACAAAAGGAGCCCGGACTTCGTGTCGAGAAGTCCGGGAAGAGTAAACATCATTGGCGAGGTGAGTAGCCTTGGAGTATCCTGCGGATATCTACATACTAAGCCTGGAAGTAGCACATTGACTACTCGTTGTACGAAGTACTACCGATGGCTGTTACGGAAGATGTCATACTCGCCGTGGCGGTACACAAGAACGAGTCTGGACCTAGCACGATACGCCTCACGAATGTGCACTCCCATAAGTTTGAGTCTCGAGAGTTCGACATCCCAGACACGGGCGACGTACACATTGACTCGACTACGCTCGAATGGACCAACTACTTCAAGTCCGGGCTTATGGGCGCTACGGAACTGCTCCGGAAAAAGTCACAAGAATTCAAGTGCAGTGTGGGAATGGACATATTGGCAGATGGCACAGTACCATCCGGGGGTGGCTTGTCAAGCAGTGCGGCCTTTGTTTGTGCCAGTGCGTTGGCAGTCATGAAGGCCAATGGCGTGGAGAAAGTGGACAAGAAAGAGCTGGTTGAACTTGCAATTGTTTCTGAGCGAGCTGTCGGAGTGAACTCTGGCGGCATGGATCAATCGGCATCAGTCTTCCCTCTGCAAGGCTCCGCCCTGTACGTCTCGTTCGTACCTGGACTCTCAGCGACGAACATCAAGTTTCCGGAGCTCAAATCGCCGCTCACATTCGTCATCGCGCAATCCTTTGTTGCAGCAGATAAGCACACTACGGGTCCGGTATGCTACAATCTCAGGGTGGTCGAGGTCACGCTGGCAGCGTTGGTACTCTCCAAAATCTTCCGCCTCTCTGGCATGCCGTCGGACTCTGGGCCGCTCGGTGTGAGCTTGCGAGGGTTCCACGACACGTACTTTCAAGAGAAAGAAGGCATCAAGGACAACCACCAGACTTCAAAGGAAGACTTTCGGCAACAGCTGCAAGACCTCATCAACAAGGTCGACCAGTACCTGCCACAAGAGGAGGGGTATACACGAGAGCAGCTTTCAGACATCCTTGGCATCAGCATACCGGAGCTAGAGAAGAAGTACATGTCCAAATTCCCCATTCGTGCGGAGAAGTTCAAGCTGAGGCAGCGAGCACTGCATGTCTTCAGTGAGGCGAGCCGCGTGCTAGCGTTCATGGACCTCTTGACGTCCTCTCCACCACAGACAGATGCCGAGAATACTGAGCTTCTGAAGTCGCTTGGTGAGCTTATGAACGAAACGCAGGACTCTTGCCGAGACATCTTTGAGAACTCCTGCTCCGAGCTCGACGAGCTTTGCACGCTGGCAAAGTCTGCCGGGTCGTACGGCAGCCGGCTGACCGGTGCTGGCTGGGGCGGCTGCTCCGTACATCTTGTGCCTGCTCACAAGGTGGAAGCTGTCAAGCAGAAGTGGATCAAAGACTACTACAAGAAGAAGTTTCCCAATATCACGGAGGAGAAGCTGAGCGAGGCAATTATCGTCAGCAAACCAGGGAGCGGCAGTGCAGTGTTCGTGGTAGATGGTAAAGAAGAGGTATAGAGGCCTTTGTCAACTCTTTGCAGGTTGGCTGTAGCAGGCGAGTGTTCTTCGTTGCGCTGCGCAGTTTGATCTGAGAGATACAGCTGTCTAATGTTCACCACTCGGTAGTCTCCTCATTCTGCCAAAACTCGCCGGTCTTCCCGCCGATGTCGTGCAAGGCCAGAAAGACGGGTGTCTGAGCACCCTCGTCAACGGTCTTCTTGCCACCACCCTTGGTCATGTCCGTCTTGACATAGCCTGGGCAGCACCCGTTGACCAGGACGCCGCGTCCTCTTTGACCCTCTTCCATCGCGATGACTTTAGTGAACGCAATCTCGCCAGCCTTTGATACTGCATACGCCGCAGAAGGGAAGCCCGCCTCTTTCTCACGCCCCTCGTCTACAGCCTTCTGGAACTGTTGCATCACCGCAGTGACAGCTGGGATATCCTTCTTGCTTGCATTGAGGAACGCCTCTTTGATCTCGTCGGAGTATTTGTTCAGCTTACCAACCGTGCTGCAAATATTGACCATCCTGCCCCCATTCTTCACCAACGGCAGGAACTCCTGCGTAGCTTGTAGAGAGCCATAGTAGTTTGTCTGCAGCGTTTCCTTGACCACGTTCCCGTCGAAGCCCTGCAGTGCAACGCCAGCATTGTTGATCACGACATCGACCCCTTCAGGATGTTCTTTAGCCAGAAAGTCTCGGAAATCCTGCACGCTTTGCGTCTGGCTGATGTCGAGCTGGTGGTAGGTGATGGTTGTGTCGCCGCCGTCTGCTGCAAGGACCTTGGCCTGCTTCAGCTGAGGGTCGTTCTGAAGTTCCTCGACCGCCGCAGCGCCTCGCTCAGCCGACCTAGCTGTCAGGTAGATCAGGAAGGAGCCGGATCTGAGAGGCGACTTGGGGTACTGGAGGGCGAGTTGACGAACGATGGCGAGGCCGATGCCCTTGTTAGCGCCAGTCACGGCGGCCACGCGAGAGTGAGCTGCCATTTTGATGTTGGATTTGGAAAGTGGACGTCGGCCATTTCGACTGAGCAGCTCGTCGTACTTTGTAATCAATCGACGCGTCTTCTACTCATCCGCGATGCCCCTGCCACTCCTTGGCAGACAGCTCATG
This sequence comes from Septoria petroselini, assembly GCA_022559915.2. NCBI lineage: Eukaryota > Fungi > Ascomycota > Dothideomycetes > Mycosphaerellales > Mycosphaerellaceae > Septoria > Septoria petroselini. Next base: position 350,116 of record JAFJTQ020000009.1, read on the forward strand.
CACGATGACGTGATGAACGCGCCAATTCCTTGCTCTTGCTCTCCAGCAAACTGCCACGACGATCATCACCTGCTGCACGCGTGGGCTGGGCCATCTGGAAAGCTACCCGCTCCACAATCTACTACTTGATTACTCTCCTTCGATTCCTAAATTTCCTCGTTGAATGTCTGACGAGACGTCCGGCGACACGCTGGGCCCACTTCGAAACAAGAGCGAAGAAGGCTCGTCCATTCAGCCATTGAAGAAACGCTCGACCTTTCCTCGATCCATCAGTGAACTGGTGACGAGCCAGTTGGTCCCAGGCAACATGGCGAAAAGTCAGGCGTTGAACACCAATATGGGTGTGGATTATATCATCAGCTATCGCTTTGAGCCTACGGGTACGAGATTTTGTGCTCCGTAGCCACCATCGAAGACAATGCTGACATCTGGGCAGAGAAAGCGAAAGCCGCTGCTGCTTTCGAGAAGCTCTGCGAGAAGCTTTCTGCAGTGGGCTTGGCTACGGAAGTACGCAACGGAGACAAGAACTCCGTCTTGCTTTTCGTGCAAGTCTCGAGTGAGGAGCACATGTTTGCAGAGGTCTACCGAAGCAGAGTCAAGGACTGGGTCCATGGCGTGCAATCTGGAGAGCCACCCGAGGACGTCCGAGCATCTTTGGAGCAGAACCCACTCACAGATGCCGAGCGCCAACGCATCATCTACCAAATGATTACAAATCCGGAGATTGAAGGTGGTGCTGGCATCAAAGTCCACTCAAATGAGTGGGAGTTCGTCGAGAGCATATTCGCCTTGCATGATCACACATTCAATAAGCACTGGCTGAAGAAGTGGGCGACCCAGTATGCCATCAAATCAGACGACCTCGATGAGATCCGAAATCGATTCGGCGAAAAGGTTGCATTCTACTTCGCCTTCGAGCAGACGTACTTCAACTTTTTGATCTTCCCAACCGGCTTTGGTATATTCGCCTATCTGTTCCTGGGCTCCTTCAGTCTGATCTACGCAGCCGTTCTGTGTCTCTGGTCGATCGTGTTTGTGGAATGGTGGAGACACCAGGAGCAAGATCTCTCAATCAGATGGGGAGTGCGCGGCGTTAGCAGCATCGAAAGTAAGCGACACGAGTTCAAGCCGACGGAGGAAGTCGAAGATCCAGCCACTGGCGAAAGCGTGAAGATCTTTCCCTGGCACGAGCGTCTCAAACGACAAGCACTCCAGCTACCGTTCGCCATCATCGCCGTGCTGGTACTTGGTAGTCTCATTGTCCTTTGCTTCACGATCGAGATCTTCATTGGCGAAATTTACGATGGTCCAGGAAAGTCGGTTCTTACCTTCATGCCAACTGTCATCCTGACAGTCTGCTTGCCGCTTCTCACAGGCGCATTGACCAATGCGGCACAGCGTCTGACCGACTTCGAGAACTACGAAACAGAGACTGCACACCGCCGAGCTCTGACGGCCAAGCTATTCATACTCGACTTCATCACTTCCTACATGGGCATCATTCTTACAGCTTTCGTATACGTGCCATTTGGCAGCGTCCTCGTACCATACCTGGACGTCTTCAGCAGAATGTTCGCCACTGAAGCAGCTCGAGCCAAAACTACGAAAGGTGGTCAATACACCATCAACCCAGACAGACTTCGGAAGCAGACGATCTATTTCGCAGTCACCGCCTCCATCGTCAACTTTGCCATGGAGGTCATTGTGCCGATCCTCAAGCGACAAGGTGGTCTGAAATTCAAAGAAATCAAAGCAAGCCGCACTGGAATGGCAGTCGAGCTGTCTGATGCAGTCACTGATGCTCCACAAGAGGAGAAAGAGTTCCTCGACCGTGTGAGAAGTGAGGCCGAACTGCCGACCTATGATGTGTACACTGATCTGCGGGAGATGATTATCCAGTTTGGTTACCTGTCCTTGTTTTCCGTGGTATGGCCACTTGTCCCAGCTGCCTACCTGGTCAACAATTGGTTCGAGCTGCGAGCCGACGCCGTCAAGATTTGTGTGGAAATGCAACGACCTACGCCGTGGCGAGCAGACACAATCGGCCCCTGGCTCGATGCACTCACCTTCTTGACCTGGCTCGGGAGCATTACCATGGCGGCGCTGACCTACATGTTCTCAAACGATGGTGTCGGACCCGACGGCAGGCCGCACGATATCAAAGGCTGGGGTCTGCTCATGTCCATCTTCTTCAGCGAGCACCTCTTTCTCTTCGTACATAGCCTCGTCCGCAGCGCCATTCAGAAAATCGATTCTCCCGGCCGCCAGAAGGAGCGTCGTGACCGCTACCTTACGCGACAAAAGTTGGTTCAAGACAGTCTGGCAAAGCTGCCAAATGTGCCAAACATCAGCGACAACGATACGCCTATCACGAGAGAGTCGCTGGAGGAAGATGCCAGACGTGCAAGTCTCAAGGCTGCAACTCCGATCGAAAGATTTTGGTCGCGCCAGCGTGGCTGGAGAGAGTCTGCAAAGATGGGTAAAGTTTGCATCGAAAAGTACAAAGACGAGGCTGCAGCTGCAGACCAGAAGAAAGAGCTGTGAGTTCCAGCGTCGTATGGAACGGTGCACAGTACGGCCTACCTCGAGCGTTTGACAATGAACTGTCGTTGAGGACGGAGACACTACGACCACGAAGCATCACCTGATGAGACCTATCCTAGAACTCTCCGAGGCATGCGTTGACTCTGGTAGTGCGTTCTGGAGGGTGTAGCTCCTATCTGTCTCAGCATGTGGTTTGAGTATGCTTAACACGCCTGGCGCCACAAAAGCATAGTCTGGGAGGGGTGCATACAAGTGGAGTTCGTATTCATAGCTGAATGCTTGACGATTCTCGCTATCCTTCAAACTCCATGATGCGACTGTTTTAAGCGCTTGTGGCCGATGCAACACTGCAGCGCAGCCCTTCTTTGTAGCAGGCGGGCTCAGTAGATACTACTAACATCACTCCCCAGACAGCGCCATATATGCCGCATTGAGAATAATGTCAAGCTAGAAACCAGAGCTCACATGCACCAACGGGACCTTGCATCTATGCAGGTGCCTCGACATAACTAGCTGTAAGCATGCTGATATCGCAGATCTCGCCAGCCTCGGCTTCGTGCTAGGGTGATCGACAAGCAAGAGGCCAACCTTGTGGCTACACTTCCGCATCAACGACGAATTGCAAACGCTTATGGGAAGTGCCTCACATGCACTCCACAAGCTATCGAAGTCAGATGGCCTTAGCTGGGTTTCGCCATACCGACCAGGGAATAGGAAGACGACGAGGACATGAGCATACGGCACACTCCGCAAGACTAGCACAACTTGCCAATGTCCCCAACATGCGTCCGCGGCATCAATATAGCACGAGTATGGCAAGTGGTGTGACTCTGGAACATATATAGTACTGCCCATCAAATAGTTCAAGACCTCCTCGTCACATTCAACTCCTCGACAAACTAACACCACCATCATCAAGCAAATCTCCCTCTCTCAAAATGCACTTCACCCTCGCAATCTTCACCTTTGCCGCCTCTGTGCTTGCCCAGCAAGAAATCGGCGGCGGAATCGACGGCAACCTGGGCCAACTCCAGGGCACCGCCGGCGGAGCCATTAACGGTCCTACGGGTTTCGTCCAGGGCTGCATTGGTGGAAGCGGACCCGGATTCGCGAAGACTGAGTGTGCGCCTGTGGAGACTGCGCCTGCTCCGACTGCTGTGAGTTCTGATCTCCCTTGCTCATCGTTGTGAAGTAAAAGGGGAGATGTACATATAACGACGATGACGGCTGACGAGGACAACAGACCAAGACTGAAGACTTCGCCGGCAAGGCTGCGGGAACGTTGGGACCAGCTTCGGCGTTCTTGGACTCTGATGGACTATGTGGAGGTGGTGCTGTGGGTGCGAACGGCTTCACGACGTGCCTCCGTCCTACACAGTCGGCTTAGGTTGAAGAGAGCAAGGATGTTTGTTGAATGCATGATTGAGCGTAGCGTAGCATCACGATGCAAACGAAGTATTCATGCCATTGAAAGATAGCATTGTGAAGAGATACTGCAGACCAACCTAGTCAAACACAGTACCCTACACGATGTCCAGATCATCATCATCGCTGTCCACAGTCGCAGCTAGAGCCTGTCCCGGTAGAGACTCTCGTCCTGGTTCTCTAATGCCTTTGTCGAGCATGAACCTTGCTCTCTTCTTCGTCGGGCTCTGACTGCCAGTGCTGCGTATACTACTATCCTGACTCCTAGGCCGTACAAGGTCCGACCGTCTCGTCTCCTCAAGACGTGTCTGCCCACGCTCGGGGCTCCCAACACGACTCTCCTTGGGCTGCAGCAACCCAGCTTTCTTCGCGCCGCCCCAACCCATGGCTTTTGAGGATTTGTTGGCTGTCGTTCTGCTTGCCATCGAAATTGCCCCCAGCCCGAAATGTTTCTTCCTGTCTTTTGCTGGCTCCAAGCTGACTTCGCTTGACTTTCTGGCCAGCAGACCAAGCTCCGCGGCGGACTTCTTCGAGAAGAGTGCTTCACGTGCTGCTTCTGCCGTACTAAACACCTTTGTGGTTGTAGATGTCGTTCTCACATGCTTCGAGTTTCGCATCATTTCTGCACCCGTGCCATGTCCAAGCTCACCCAATTGCTTCGCGATATCGCGGTCCTTTTGTGCAGCTGCAATGCGTTTTCTCGAGGCTTCCTCGCCAATCATGTCGTCGTAAATTCGTTTATCATCATCGTCTAGCAGACCGGCAGCACCTTTCGTGCCGCTGATACTGTACAATGTCCCATACTCTCTGTGGTGCTTCACCCCACTCAGGTCCTTCTTAGAGCGCTCTCCAGGCCGGCCTTCAGCGATGCGTCGTCTCCTAGGTGGGTCCTCTTTGGTACCATCGTTGAACATCGTGTTCACTTCCATTCTGCCTTTCCGGGCCTTTTCGATTTGGAGGTTGAGGTGGAATTCACAGGCCTCAGCCTTGCGTTTGTCGATCCACTCGCCACATGGCTCACCATTCTTCTTGATGGCACTGCAGTATCCCAGATCTCGCGCCACGCCAACTTCCATCACGCAATCCTCAGAGCTCCCCAGCTTCAAGGAGAATTTCCCATTATGCTGATTGCCTTTCGGTGGCAGAATTGCTGGGTTCATGATCGCCAGCAATGTCCCAGGAGTGAGCTTCCAGAATTGATTGAAGGCGGTGCCGAATAAGAAGCAATCCACTTCCCACTTGAGGTCACAAAGGTGCAGCACCATGAACTTGTTTTTAGGGGCCTCCAATTGATCTTCGCCGTGCTTATCGCTCGTCCGATGCGTTTGCGCGTGATCGAATGGACTTGATTTAGAGGCCAATATAGCGAAGACAACGTAGTCGGTCTCACAATCCGGAGGATCGTAGTCGGGAGATTTTACCTCCCGAAGTAGGCGTGGCAGCGAATACACTTCACGTTCGGCCATTTCCCGTGCTACCACTTCATGACCAACATGACGCTTCTTGAGATGAATCTTGGAGTACGCATCGTAGCCCGTGCTTTCACCGGTATCCTGCAACTCCGGGATCGTCTCATCTTCGGGCTCTTCGTGACCGCTGCCGTTCTCTGCGCCGCCGGCACTGCCAGCCCAAATCTTGCTTGCGTGGACTTTGACAGTGTCCGCTTCGTGAGAATTTCTAATTGAAGATGTGCGTGAAATGGACGATACAGATCGCACGTGCTTCCCTGGTGTACGTCCGGCTGACGCACCGTGGACCGGCTCGCCCAACCTGGATGAGCGTCCTATCGAAGAAGGCTGTGACCACGAGCTAGCACCGGACTTTGTGCTCATCATGGACTCTGTTCGTGCATGCCCGAATCCGCTGCTCCGTACCTCCTTCAGCCTCTCTTGCTTAGCCTGCCTTTGGTCCTCCTTCTGCTTACTTTCTGCCAATCGCTGGCTGAAGCTCGAGACTTTCGGGGGCTCCTGTTGTGGCGCTCGTAGCGATTGAAGTGAGTTCGATCGCTTGATCTGATTGGGATCTCTCGGTCTTTTCAGAGACACGTCTGCTGCTCGGGGGTTTGCAGTCAAACCAAGTCTGGCTCTGGCTGGAGACACTTCCGGTCCTGCACTTCGATCTGTCGAGGGAGAAAGAGGAACCTGGACCGCCTGCCGCGGTAGAGCAGACTCGTAACGTCTTCGCGGAGAGACCGGTCGAGGTGGTAGCATGACGTTGCTCTCATCGCCGCGGCGTCCTCCATCTACACTCCTCTTCGACTCGGATCGCTGCAGCTTCTTTATTCGCAATTTGGCCTGAATCTCAGCCAGCTTCAACTGCAGTGTTTCCTCATCCTCGTCGTCGTCGTCGTCGTCGTCGTCTCCACTGTGACCTCCCGCCAAGTCCTGCAGCATCTGACTGCTGCGCACATTGTTCCTGCCCGGGCTGGGACTGGGCGACCGCTCCTCATTGTTGCGGCTCTTGTAGTCTTGCCATTTCTGCCTCCCACTGGGTGATGATAGAAGTGCTTGAAAGGGCGACCGAGGAGGCCATTGGGCATTGTTCTTGGAGGGCGAAACTTGAGCGCGTGGAGACTCGCGCACCACGACCATTATGTCGCTGCATGTAGAAAAGACGATGCCGTTCGCTAGTGATGTCAGGTTGTTGTTGTTTTGCCGTTGTTTTCATCGCCGCAAGGAGAAAGAAGATGGAAGTGTTGCACAGAACAAGGATTCCCTGCTGAAACGCGGAAGGCACGCGTCGACTACGCGACTTCGACTTTCTGCTTCACGCGGACATGATCGTATCGCAAGACTTGGAAATAACTTAAAGTGGGAGCGTATAGTTGGATACAGGAGCATTGGGAAAGAGTCGTAAAATGGCCCGAACACGAGCAGCAAGACCGGTAGCGACGAAGCAGAAAACCGAGGCCGAATCGCGCAAGCCAGCACTAAAGAAACTGGCTGCACCAGTCGACACTCCACCACAAGTCTTTGTATTGCCCAAGAATGCATCCACAGAAGCTCGAATTGTGACGGTACCGCACCCTGCGACGCTGTCTGCCTCCCGGTACTTCATCTGTCCCGAACGAGGCTTCTTCGAATTCACGCGAATCGCTGCACCAAAGGCACAAAAGAAGAGCTGGCTGCTGGCGCCGGATCGAAGTCAGCCGGTAGTGCACGAGCAGGGCAGTGACGATGGCTATGTGTTACAAACGCCGGATATGCTGGTAGCAACGCCCATCGATCCGCTGTTTCTGCTGCTGCCGGCTCTACTGGGCGAAGAGAATAGCGGACAAGAGTTCCTGGCCTCATCAGACTACGCTGCAAAGCTGAGCGAGATGGCACCACAGCTAGGGGCTCTGCTCGGGACTTGCAGCACGAAACAGCTCGAGGCCACAATCGAAGCACGAGTAGAGTCTGTAAGCGACTGCATGGACGTGGGCGATGAGAAGATGTACGCACTTTCTCTGCCAAAACTCGTTAGAGAGCTCGTCAGCAAAGCGAGAAGAATGATGACGAGAGGCCTGCCGGCGAGTATGGAAGATCGCTTTGTCAAGCAGGCCTTGGATGTGCCCGTCCTGAGCATGAAGCGCGAGGAAAGCGGAGTCAGTCTCGTCCGTGAGGACTCGACCGCGGGAGCTGAAAGCCAAGCCTCCTCTGGCTCTGGCACTGAGTCGCAAGAGTCGACAGCAACCGCCGGCACAACGACTAGCATCGAGACAGCGGCAACTTCTGTCTCGAGCACTTCGGCGAATAATGGCCTGTCGCAAATCACCGACCTACTTCGTTTACGGGTCGCCCTGAACTTTATCCTGACTTCTTACATCCTGCCCAAGATCAGAAAGCGCATAGACCCCGTCCTCGAGGATGCAAATATCACAGGTGTAGACTTCAGCCCCCTGGACAAGCAGCTGGCGCACATTGCACAACTCAAAAAAGACGCCCAAGCACTCCGATCACTTAGTGATAACATATCGCGAAAGCGAGCCCACGAGGTCGATGAAGAGGCGGGAGAAAAGGCCGCAGAAAAGAGACGAAAGCAAGAGGAGGAAGAGAAGAAGAAGAAGAATGTCTCGCATGGTGTCAAGAAATTGGCCAAAGCAGATACAAGCGGGATGAAGAAGATGAGCAGCTTCTTCACCAAGATGCCTGAGAAGAAGTGATATCTAGCAGTAATAAGTGCATTATCCAAGGCTCATTTTGAGCACAGTTCTTGGAAAGAGCTGACGCATTTGCGGTATGACCAACGATGGATGTGATAGAACTACGGATCCGGACACGTGGGAGCTTGAAACTACGAGATTACTGCTGGGTGTTCTCCTTCCATCAGCTTTCTCGTGGACAGAGCTGTGGCGTAGTGACTTGCGTCTCCTCAGTGCGTGGCAATGCAGACAGCTGCTGCCGCCGTAATCGATAGCTGCCCGTGAATCGACTGAAGCCCACTACACAAACTACCAACCAAATCCACGTTCAAGTGGTTCAACTCTCGTTCAAGTGGTTCAACTTTGAGTCATCGTGTTCATTGCATTTCGTTTTGCGGATCGCTACTATACACACATAATCAGCAGCTTTTACCAAGGCTGCCCGCCACCAATCCCACCGCCACCACCGCCGAACGACCATGTCCCGCTGCTCGTGAGCACCCGCCCTATTTTCGCCAACTGTTTTCCTCAAAATCAATCACAACCAAGGCTAGACACTTCTGGACACGCTCGGCTACTTTGAAGCATTGCGTCCCGACCGACGGGGCTCTCCAGACTCTGTAGCGGCCTTTTTCTTTGGCTTTGCCTCCTTCTTGGGCGCGGCGTTGCCATTCTTTGCTGGACGGCCCTTCTTCTTGGGCGCCTCGCCGTTCTCCTTCTTGTCATCGCCCTTCTTCTGCTTCTTGGCGTCGGCTTTCTCTTCGTCCTTCTTCTCCTCGGCGGTCTCTTCGGCCTTGCGCTTGTCGCCAGTCTCGGCGTCGCCGTTCTCCTTCTTCTCGGAATCACCGTTCTCCTCTTTCTTGCCGTCCTCGTCTTCCTTTTCGTCCTTGTCTTCGGACTTCTTGGTATCCTCTTCAGTGACGGTCTTCTCCTCACCCTTGTCCTCCTTGTGCTTGTCGCCGGCCTTCTCGACATCAAGCTCGGAAGCCTTCTTCACCACATTATTGCCGGAGCGCTCAATGACCACAGCTGGGTTACCAGGCTCGGCCTTTTTGGACACGACGTTGTTGTTTTTGGTGGTGATCTCAGCTTTGCCGGATTCCTTGACCTCGGCGGCGGTACCACCTGGACGGCTGCCCGACCATTGCCATGATACTGCGCGAGAATCGACCCGTCAGCACACACACATTCCACTTCTACGCGACCTTCTCGACTAGCCGCGGAGCTAGGCTGACTAAGCGCCAACGACGACCAGGAGCTGTGGCCCCATTGCGACAGAACGCCCACGCGCTCGAGTGTCGCGACGCACTCGTTGCCAATGCACCAGAACACTTGCGACACAGTAGGCGATCGATACAGAGTGGTTGACTTACCTTGGTCGCCCTCCTTGATCTCCTTGTCGGCCATTGTGGTTGGAGGTGGCTACTGTGCAGCTGTTTCTTGGCGCAAAGCGGTTGGAAGAGAATATGGTGACGGCGCGTTGATTTACGAGTTGTTAATGTTGTCGCGTGATGGTTCTCGATGGGCTGGGATGAATGAAGAGGTGCGACTAAGTAAGTGTAAGGAAGAGTGCTGAAAGGCAGATCGAAGTGCAGTCGAGGACTCGACGCAGAGCTCGAGCCATGATTGGGGACGCGGACCAGATGGCTGGATGCGATCCGCAAGTCTGGGGTTCCTCATGCCGTCACCGTCACCATGGCTACTACCGATGCCATTATTATTATTCTTCAGGGCTGCCACGCGTCGATCGCAAATGACCATGAGACACAGTGCGCCAAAGTCTCCTGACAGCTGGCGATGCTCTATGCGATTGTGAGCCCGAGGCAGGCGACTGCGAAGGCGTGCGAAACGATATGATGCAACTCCTTCGCTCACCAATGGAGCTTTGCCGGCTGTTGCAACGATCACTCCACTTGAAGCTTTGACAAACCACAAACGTCACACCTACTTCAGAGATTTCTGGTGGAACGCAGCCAGAGTTGCCTCCCAAAGGACCAGCGGTACAGCGAACAGGGAGGCCGTGAGATGCGTGTTGCGGCGACACTCGTCAAATCAAGCCGAGAAGAGACAACATCAGTGTCAACATTGGCCTGAGGCACACAAGTGCTTTACGTGTCACTTGTGCGCACGTCTCATGTCACAATGGTGATATTCGCGGTTAATGGAAAGCATGTTTTGATAGAAGCCAGCCCTATATAACTTGCAGCAACATGGCCACAACAACGCCGACGCTGAGCAGCAGTGGTCCAGCACCAGCAGCGACACGCCAGGCTCCCGCCTCAAACCGTGTGCAAAGAACTTGTGCCTGTTTGCCAGACTCCTTCAGCACGACAAATTGTGTTCTCTGCAGCTCCTTCTCATACGTCGAATTATCATCGGCGGCATGCACCTGGACTTGTTGCGCGATCACGTCGTCGAACTCCGGACTGACATAGCTGGCATTCGACGCCTGGCTTCCGTTTGCAATGCCTACAAAGCGCTAAATCAGTTCTTACTCGTCCATGTGATCAAGACAAATCTCTCCGATCGAAATCCCACAGACCGAGAGAGAGAGAGAGAGAGAGAGCGAGAGAGAGGGAATGCAACAAACTTACTCGTACTCGAAAAGGTCATTCCATCCACCTTCTTCGCCCACGTATCCTCACACCCAGGCAGATCGTCCGTAGCAACCAGCGAAAAGCTACACGAATCGTCGTCGATGCCGCGCGTATAAGCTGCCCGCAACGAAGCCATACACTCCTCGCCCAGCATGGTCGCACACGGATCATGCGAGAAGACTTGCATTCGCCTCTTGACGCTCTCGTCGAAATCCGAGCCGAAGCCCATCATACCAAAACACATGTTTGGCGGCGACTGTCGAACGCCGGCAGCGCGCAGTGTTTCCGTGTCATTGTTGATCTTGGCCGAGAGATTCGAGTACGTCTGCTCTCCGGACCATTGGAGCGCGTAGGATGTGACTACAACCTTGGGCCCCTCAGGAGTCGACACATTGGCGGGCAGCCAGTTGTCGGCTGTGTTGAGTCCTGCACAGCAAGACGGGAAAAGGGTTAGGACTTGTTCATCTCTTGGAATGGTGCATTGTCTAGGAATCAACAACGTACCCAGAGACCAAACACCGTTGTCTTGCACAGGATCCGTCCAGTTGAATCCGAGGTAGACGAGAGGATACTCGGTGCCGTTTCGGTAGGGGAGATTCTCTCGGATATACTCGACGGCGGCGTCTGATGCAGGCGAGCCGACAAGTATGCCACTGTAGTTGCCATTGATACCCTGCGCGTGCGCGATCGATGAGGTGAGGAGGAGCGTGGCAGTAGCTGCAGTCGTAAGGAGTACCGCCATGTCTGCGTGGTGTATAAAGTACAAGGCCAAAACAAACAAACACTTGGGCAAGGTGTGTACCCACACTATTATTGTAGGCGGTATGGCCATGCCCATGTCACACCAAGCCGCATTGTTCCTTCGACACAGAAGTCACAGGACCAATTCCTTCGCCTTCGCATCGCTTGAGGTTTTCGCTTGGCCATCTGTGCCGTGGGCCTGTGTTAGAAGGCGGCAGGCCTCTGTTGGTTGAAACGGGGTCGCTTAAAGTGACACGAAGGAATGAAGGAATGTGTGAGCTACGTCATACCGTATATCTGCCATTCTTGACTCTCTTTTGGGCTCCATATTTTTGTTGTTCATTGTTCGCCGGCGAGGAATTATTGCCAATCATCATCATCAAGTCCAGTAGCACAGATATCGATAGGTCTTGTTGTTTGACAATTGGTCGTATGGAGAATTGTAGCAGTACTGAGAGATGATGATGTTCTGCGAGTGTTGGGTTCTGCCGATCATGGTAGTAGATAAAGGTAGGCTATGCTGTGCTGCGCAGCGCAGCAGACTTGCCAGATTCGTGCATGTATGCGAGGCCTTCGCATGTGACTGACCTAATGTTAGCTTCGCCGTGTCCATCTACCAAGCGCATGTCGCAGCATTTCAAGCAACACCTTGGGCTAGGTGCTATCCAGAAGTGTATTCGATGCGACAGCAGCCAGATGTTTCCGAGATTCTCTCAGCTTCCGACAGATTTGCTGCTTGGCGGTGTCCTTGCGAGACACAGCTGACTTGTCCGTGTGTTCTCCTCTCGTTTGCCTCTTTCGATGCGACTATATGTCATGGTCGCAAACGAGTTCGTACCGTGTGTCGAAGGAAAAGAATGTTGACACTACACGTCAGTCGCTGCATGGTCAGTGTGCGTGTGTGAGAGTGACCAAGTTCATTTCATGTTTCTCATTTTCAGATTACACGCTTGCCCAATGCAATGCTGTTCGTACACTCTCTATCGTTGCGCGCGCACACACATCGACCGCACTGCTGCTTACTTTGCAGAGTACTTGGTCTTGCCAAAGTCCCAGGGCACGTATCTGCGAATCTGTGTCAGCTCCTCGCCTTGTGGGCCTCTTTGAGTCTGCATTGTGGATACTCACCTGTACTTGATCATGCTCGAGATTTGTCTCCGCATCGTCAAGAACACCAGAATCAACCAATAGACCACCAATACCGGCCAGAAGACGGGCAGGTTAAAGATCTCACTCCAACTACACAGAAAGCTCAACCCCACTGCTCTTGTCGCCGAGTGCCAGAACTTGAACTCGGGCAGTCTGCGAACAAACGGCTTGAACTCCTGGTCGTTCTTCGTGGGGAGAGAAGACTGTCCGGCGGGGACGCCGTCTTCCATATCGGTGTCGGCATCGAGGGAGGGATCGAATTTGGGGGAGATGAAGGCGAGGAAGAGGTTGAGGATGTAGATGCCGAGGGCATAGGCAACTAGCATGCAGTCAGTATCCCACTTGCTTGTCTGCTGCCGCGTGCGCATCATCATCATCATGTGGAGCGGCGCATACCGATGTACCAGCCCTGGGCCAGGACTATGCGTGCGGCGAACATGAGGAAGAGCACGCCGGTGGCAATCCATCGGTAGGTGATGTAGGGGGTGGATTTGTCGAGATACGACTGGTAGATCTGGCAATGGAGTCAGTACCAATGCGCCTTGGGATGTTGCGTGCAATAGAATTAATTATACCTGTCCGAGTCTTGTGGTCTGCGCAGAGACGGCCGCAAAGGGCGTGTCGGGCTCGGGCGCGTCCATGCTGGCAATGGCAATGGCAATGGCAACGTGCGCAGAGTTGGCCGTAGGGAGTGGCGGCGTCGTTGGACAGAAAGAAAGAAAGAAACGGGAGAGAGACTGCACGATCCAGACACGATTAACGACACGACACGACAACGTTGAGCACCGCTGGGACTGTGACTGTGGCGGCGCGGGTGTGGCGCAGTCGTCTCTCCACGTTCTACCTGTATCAGTCTACTTGAAGCACGGAACTGAACAAACATCTTGCGTCAAACAGACTCTTCAGCTGCTCACAATAACAATGCTGACCTCCAAATTGAGGATGCTGCCTCTGCGCACACTCCCTCTACAGTCACTCCCTCTACGAACACTCCCTCTACACACACAAACATACTCGACCGCAACAAAAGGCGCCTATGAGCACATCAAAGTGTCTACACCGCGCGCAGGTGTCGCGCTCGGTATAGCAGCCTCTGCTACCGCGCCTGCTGTCACGCCATTCTCATCCTCTCACAGTTGAACTCCACCGCCCCAAAGCCCTCAATGCCCTCTTCACCCCGCTCATCCTCGAGCTCAACGCCGCCCTCAAGTCCTTCGACCACGACTCGTCCATTGGCGCCATAGTCCTCACCGGCTCGCACAAGGCCTTCGCCGCCGGCGCCGACATCAAGGAAATGGCCACCAAGACCTTTTCCGACGCCTACGGCGACGACTTTATTGAGTCCTGGTCGGATCTGCCCAACACTATCAAGAAACCCGTCATTTCTGCTGTCAACGGGCATGCGCTTGGTGGAGGCTGCGAGCTGGCCATGATGGCTGATATCCTCTATGCCAGCGAGAAAGCCAACTTTGGCCAGCCCGAGATCAAACTAGGCATCATCCCCGGCGCCGGCGGATCGCAGCGTCTAACGCGAGCCATTGGTAAGGCTCGCGCCATGGAGCTGATTCTCACCGGTAAAAACTTTAGTGGGAGAGAAGCGTACGAATGGGGTCTCGCGGCGCGCGTCTTTGCGACCCCAGAGGAGTGCGTCGAAGGTGCTCTGGCGACGGCAGAAACTATTGCCAGCTACAGCAAGATTGCGGTCAAGGCGTGCAAAGAGGTGGTCAACAAGAGCCAGGACTTGGGAATCAGAGAGGGCGTCGAGTTTGAGAGAAGAGTATTCCATGGCTTGTTTGGCAGCCAGGATCAGAAGATTGGCATGACAGCGTTTGCGGAGAAGAAAAAGGCCGAGTGGACGCATAGGTGATTGCAACTAAGAGTTGTGAAAGAGTCGGTGGAGGAAACAGCAGCCAGTCTCCGCGCAAAACGACAAACAGTAATGAACCATCTCACTTCTTAAAGTTCATATCCAAAAGATCTGCAGACTCAGCCTGTTGATTCGCAACCTGGTCCTTTGCGCTGATACTCGTCTCGCCAACCGTATCTGCTGAACGCTTGTTCCCTACAATATCACAATAACATATCAATCAGTCTGCCGTGCCAAAAGACTTGTCATCTTATACATACCAGAGCTCAATTGATTCAACGAATCACTCGCCGCCTGCGACTTCTTCTGTCCACTCGATTGCGTCTCTTCCGTCATCATGTCGCCGACGGTTGTTGATGCTGCTTGTAGGCCGCCTGGGTGGGAATCAGCTTCACTAGTTAAAAAAATAACAAAAAAGGCATGAATGTGGCTAGGTTGGACCATCTTACCTCCCTGCCCTTTCAACGCCTTCTTCATATCCGAGGCCATGTTTCCAAAGTAGGACGCCGTTTTGACTGATTTTCTATTTTGGATCGTAGATTCGGTTGATGAGTCTGGCTTTCTTTGCCTAATAGGTGTGTATATGTAGGGTAACTGTCAGTCAAATGTGAACAGGTTCACGGCTCAAACATCTATACAGTATCTACTGGGCTGCAGTTGCACAAGTTGGACGTCATAATTCTAGCTTCAGGTGGACATGTCTTGGAAATGTTGGAAGAGAGCAGGGGTGTGTAGTTGTTTAAGCGAGAGGAGGGTGATGACGAGAATACCAATGTTGCACGACAGACAGTACCACCGAGTCTACACTACCTCGACAAATCGACAGGATAATCCGTCGTCTCAATCTTCTCGGGAAACTCCAGCTTGTTCTGTCTCCTCACTTCATCCATCGTCCTCATAATCACCAAGCTCTCCTCCAGACTCTCATACCGTCCCTCTTTCCGTCCATCGCGCAGCGCGTACGCGCACTCGTCCGCTTCCCAGAACATCCCGTGGCCTTCACCTTCGGCGTTCCATGAGCTTCTGTCGCCAAAGCCGTTGACCCATCCGGAGCCGTCCTTGCCTGGTCCTGGCTGCTCCCAGTCTTTCGCTTCCACTGTGCCGTCGCGGAGAATCAACTTGGTCTTGGTTGGTCGGTATGCCGGGTGGAAGACTTGGATCTCGCCCTTTTCGCCCTGCACGCGGATCGAGGGCCCTGCGGTGCCTTTGCCGTCGGGATCGGCTGCTGACGGCATGCCGGTCGTGGCGATGCCGTGCGCTTCGCCGCCTTCCGAGCGAGGGAATGTCAGGAGCATCGACGTGAGTTCGTCGGCGCCCGTCTTGTACTTGCGGGAAGCGGACACGACAGAGGGTGCTTGTGGGTTCTTTTGCGTGTGGTAGAGCGTCTGGAAAACCCAAGTGAGAGCGTAGATGCCCAAGTCGAGGAGAGCACCTCCAGCCAGGTCGAGATTGACCATCCGGTGCTTGTCGTCAAAGGTGGTAGCTGGGTTCTGACCGATGCTTAGGTCGGCAAAGGTACGGTAGACGGTGCCGATCTTGCCAGAGGTGATGATATCGCGGACGTAGATGGAAAGAGGAAAGTATCGTGTCCAGACCTATTGGACTATTAGCGTTGGGTTGTGATCAGCTGGGAGACGACACTCTCACAGCTTCCATCAGAAACAAGTTCTTCTCCTTTGCAATCTTGGTCAACACCTCAAGCTGCTTAGAATTGGTCGTGAATGCCTTCTCGCACAGCACATTCTTGCCGGCCTCCAATGCCAATCGGGCATTCTGGTAGTGGTGGCTATGAGGCGTTGCGACGTATATGATGTCCACGTTGGGATCGTTCACCAGCTCTTTGTATGACCCATATGCCTTGGCCGACTCTGGCGCTCGCACTTCTTTGAGGAATGCTTGTGCACGATCCGCTGACGACGACGACGCAGCGGCTACGACGACATGCTCGACATCTTTGACGCCTCTCGTCTCAGGGTTTGGCCAGAGGTCTCGTGCGAACGACTCGGCGATGCCGCCGGTAGCAAGGATGCCCCATTTGAGCTGGAACTTGGACATCTTGATCGTCTGCGCTGGAAGTAGATGGTGTGGCTCAATTTATGGCTGGAGAGAGGAGGTGTGGAGGGATGTCTTTCAACAGATGCGTGTAACCTACATGATTGTCAATTTTCCATGGCCAAGCGACCCGGGCGTGAGCTCGTCATTCGCCTATCTGGCAATCGGGACCGCATTCTCGCAGCTCTCCAAGAGTGGGAGTCGAGAGAGGCGTAGTTTCGGAGTAAAATCACACATCTGGCAATGCCGCAAAAGATTTTTGTGGTGTCATCAGGCGGGGCAGCTGCTTGGAATGGCGGGGTGGGGTTGACAGAGTGGTGGCCGCAACTCGCTCCCATTCCAAGGTACGAGTAGTTCTACCTTTTGTATGGAAATCCATTCCGGCTAAAAGAGCAGAGGGGTGTGCTTGTCGTAAAAAGCACGGATATGAAATGCTCTTCGAAGCTTGGTGTGCTCGTCACGGTACTGCACTTTCTGTGACTTCGCCAACAAAAAGAACGATGTAACAATTAAAACTAGCGGAGGGTGGCCCTTCGTCTTGTACAACGTACTGACTGACATTGGCATTCCCCATCAGTCCGCTGTCATCAGTCCGCTGTGAAGCGATATGTGCAACGCTGATACCCATCTATACCCGCATCAAAAGTGGTATCTGTCATCTGTCCCAAGACTGTAGTCGTAACTCCGCTGGCGCCTGTCGCTATGGTATTTGGTTCGTAAGGATCGTCGTGAAAAGGCATTCATGCACACTATGCAATGAAGTGGTTCATGTGACCTGGAACACGCTGCCGGCACTTCTCGCAATCCGGTCTAAATCCCATACTGAATCCACTTCGCTTGGTGCCAGCGGGTGGAGCTCGCACAGGCGAGTTGCCGCTGCTGAGGGCACCACTCCGCTGCCGCTGCTTTCTGACAATGATATTGTTGGACCCGCAGTCCATGGGCTCTGAATCAATCGCAGAGTCGAGCTCTGCATTAGGACCGGTATGTGTCAAGTTTGGCCGTGCAGGATCGATGGATATGGTGGGTACATTTCCGTTATCAGCCATGTCGACGTCGCTAACGCTCAGCATGCTAAGCTGGGAGCCCGCTGCTTCCGCCGCTGACGGCGGTGTTGGGACGTCGTCCTCGCCGATGGGCGAAGGAACCTCGAGCAGGTCTGAGCTGGCCGAGTATTCTTGAGGATGGCGTCGACGGACATGCTGCTTGAAGCCAGTTCTGATGCGGTCCGGACTGGCTCCTGGCCGCATCGGGACCATGGGCGTGGGAACACGATTCATCTGCTGCCTTTGGCCCATGAGACCGGCATGTATCGCACTAGCTCGAGGTAGAACCTCATCTTCCGGCGACTGCGAGAAGGTTCCATCATCCATGTCTACATCGTCGCCCATGGAGACATCCTGCGGACTGCCGGGTTCCGATTTCAGACTTGAGGTATCTGCATCATCACTGTCGTAGCATGACGCTGGATCTCGTGCCCGGGTCGGAGTACTGAGAACAGAATCATTGAACCACTTCCCGCTGTCTGCCGAGGTCTCAGTGGTCGCTCGAGCTCTCTGTTGACGTGGTCAGTCGCAGAACCGCCCAGACGCATGGCAGGGACTTCACTTACTTTGCCAAAGGGCACAGCTTCCACCCGGAACTGATCGCTGTCGCTGTCCGCGCGGGAACGCTTCTTGGTGGACAACATGCTGTTGCTGCAGCGTGACCGAGGTGACAGGCCGACAGAAGGCTAAATTATGGAAGTCATGATTCTCGTGAAGAAATAGCTGACATGATCTTCGGGCATGATGCGGGGCGCAGTGCACAAGTGAACCGATCTGCCTCAGCACCCAGCGCGTGAAGGGCACAACGACCGCCACAACAACAGCAGCTGGTCGGGAGGCTCAGGATGTCAGTGCGCTGTGGTTGATCATCATGGGCGCTCGTGCCCCGGGTGGAGTAAAAGCCTTGGCGGCCGATCGTCTTCCGCGGCTTTGGCACGCTCCTCTTTCTCTCTCTCTCTCTCTCTCTCACACACACACACACACACTTCTTGTGTGCTTGTTCATCTCCTCTGCCTGCATGCGCCGAAAAGCCACTCGTGTCGTGCAGGCTTTCCACACAGCGACGCATACAGCTCGCTCGTCGAAGTGAACACGCAGCTGTGGCGCCTTCCTCGCTCGCGTCTTGCGGCCAAGCTGCTTCCTGGTTGGCAGCTGTCGCGCAGACAACTACAACGTCGACGACCAGGGCCAGCCATCAACAGTCGCTGGCAACAAGGTTGCAAAACACTGGAGCTTGGATCATTTGCATCTGATCTACTTTCGTGGCTGACATGTGTACTCGCATCATGCAGGCTTGCATATCCGTGCCAGATCCCGGAACCAACCACACCCGACAATGCGACCTCACGGTTGACGTGCCGAGTGTACAATGCCGCATGAGTGCTCGCAACGACACTATGCAATTTCGTGGCGAGGCATGGAGAACAGACGACGTGAAAGTCACTGTAGGTTCTTATTCACCATCTCAGCGTTTCAGTCGACAAGCCCCGGCTTACTCGCCACACCCAAGTCTCTCAAGGACCAAACCTGGCTGCTGAGGCTGCCACAATCGAAATCCGGTAGCTGAAATAGTACTGAATACCTGTCGTCTGCTATCTTTGGGTTACCCCGTATCATACGCCAGCCTGGTGGCGAACAGTCCAGCAGCGGAGTGGGCGCCCTCAACCACGTCTGTCGCAGGAAGTGTGCACTGAATATCAGGAGCCTACATTGCTGATTTTGCTACCGGCCTATTGTCAGAACACAGAAGTTAAGCTGGCGGTAGTCAGAACTATTGAAATTACCATATCAGGATTAGCAGCAGCGCTTTGTCTGAGTCGAGTAGGCCATCACACAACGCTCTACCGAGCGTTACGACCTCGAAAACGGGATAAGCGCCATCTCGCTATGCGGAGAATCTCATGATGCTCACGCAAACTCTAGGCACATTTCGGCACCTCCGCATTTCTGCATTGCAACAGAAATGGCAGAAGCTGTCCTACTTGGCGACAGTTGACATTTTGAAACTTTAGCTCGCAACAGATTTCTCTCTCTTTCGACTCGTCCGAGCACAGTAGGAGGAATCAGCAGCAACATGCACTTTCCGCTCTCATTTCCTGCCCACTCTCCGATGCAACGCTCAGCTGGCTCTGAGATGCCCCAAACTCGGCATGTGATGTAGGTTCTGCCGCTCGTTCATGTGTGTACTGGTGTTATGCTGCAAGGCACTCTTGACAGCTTCACTCCGCTCCGCGAACGAAGCGTGTGATTGTCATTGCGGAAACGGCTCTCGCAATCGCTCCTCCATCATCTTCATTAATATGGGCGGTACAGCTTCGTCGGTGGCGCGGATCGTGAGACGGTACATCTGTACAATTAAGTCAGCATTCTTCGTGCATGCAAAAAAGTGTCGACATGAACTCACCTTGTTCTCGTGGTTGGGCTCTAATCGCAAAAGACAACCGAATTTGCTGCCAGTAGTATGCAGCACTGTTGCGCCTACAAAGTTCCTGGGATTCGGGTCCACGCCGTCCAGAATGCCCCATTTCAGACCAATTAGCAATCTACGTGTCGAATCCGTGGAGATGTCATATGCCTTGAAGATCTTTTGACTCTCTCGAGGGGCACCACCAATCTGTTTCCACCTTTTGAAGAAGTCGTCGGAAGACAAGACTGCCGTGTCCATGTATTTGTGTAGCGCTAGGGGCAATTTAAGTGTCAGAGCCTGCAAGGACCCAGCCATGTACGATATCCTGACAGTCGGGGACTCGTTGAAGATTCCGTGAGCGGTGAAGATGACCATCTGGCTCGTCTGCTCGCCAGTGTGGACTTTTGTTTCGGGTAGACTTTTGGTCTCGGCTTTGAGCTGTTCTGCGGAAGGATTATCGATTGTGGTTGTAAACGATTGTATGGGCGCGGGTGACTTGTTGGTGAAGTACAATATCACGCAGCCCACTTCGGCACGGTACTCCGTTCTGCAGCCGACCTGGATCTGCGCATCTTCGTAGAGAAGTCCCTCTGGCCGCATAAGAAGCCGGTTGTATCCTTCTTCCCAGCCTGGCGATAGATGTGCCGCAGAGGCAAGATTAGTGCTTCCACTGGTCAAATCGAGGCCGGCCAATTCGTCAATTGGTGTTTTGGCAGTGTTGCCATTTGCGCCATTTGTGCCGTTTATGCCATTTAGCGTAGCAGTCGCGGAATTCGAGAAGTTGCGTTTGAGCGTTGCGCTTCGATCTAGTCCCGGCGTTGCATCCTTGCCAGTGATGGCCCACGTGCGCTTGTCGCCAGCTGCACTCGACTTCTTGTCCAATCTCGATAGCAGAGCAGACGCTCGCTCGGGGAACGCGGGCATTTCGTCGCAAATGGTTCTGAGCAGGTCGTCCGATGGCATGGTCGATATGGTCAAATACTCGCAGGCACGCTGTTGCAGTTCTGAGTCCAAAGAGTGGCTGTACGTCCTGAAGGCTGAAAGAAGCTGAGGTCGGATCTCTGGAAAGAGGTTGACGAACTTGAAGAACGCCGACAGAATCATGGCTCTCGTCACAGGTGAGCACGAGCCAAACTTCGCCTGGAGGGCAAGGAATTGTTCGATAGGACTGCACGACGGCGTGTCCACTATGAGGTGTCCGAATTCGCCCAACATATAACTTCCAATCTTAACCAGTGTTTCGTGGCAATGGTCGGCCTTGCAGTACTGGAGAATGTTTTGCGCGGCGTAAACTTGCAGCTCGTCATTGTTCGTGACGATCTGGATGATGCGTTGCCAGACTTCGTCGCTAACATGATCTCCTGCCATGGCAATGAGCCGCATAGATATGTCGACGTACCACTTGACATCCGTGGCATATTTCTCAGTCAAGATGGCAATCTTCAGGACCATTTCCTCGCGTATGGCGTAGTCGGCAGACTGCAGGTATTTGAGCAGCTCATGCACAATCTTCTGTGAGTTGGTCGCATCGCACATGCTATACAGCAGATCCAAGCCCTGCCGGCGAACTGTGATATCTCGATCTCGCAGCGATCCAATGATGATGTCCTGGTGTTTCTTTATGGGATCCAGGTTCTCCGCTCTGATGGACAAGTGTGTCATGGCTTCCAGACCAAGATACCGGACATTTGTTTCTCTACTGCCGATGAACTTGCCCAGCTTGGTCGAGATCTGGACCATCAGGTCCCTTTCGGTGTCGAGGTGAATGATGAGGTTGATCGCCTCGAAGAGCACGGCGTTTTGTGCGTTGTTCTGCTGCACGTTCTTGGGCGTTTCCATCGCGTTGTCCAGAATGACCTGCAGGGAGTCCCGCATGAGCTGCCGAACATGTGTATCCTCTGAAGGTGAGAAGTACTGCATCAGGCGCAACAGCTTCACTTGCAGCCAGGGACACGGTACCTTGTAGTACACGTAGTCGCCCGCATACTCTTGCTCCACCACAAGCTTCCTCAGTCTCTGTGCAGCCTTGACATAGCTCCCGCGATAGCTCTCCGGATCGTCCTGCGCGAGGGTCATGACCAGACTCGTCACGCTCAATGCCACTCCCAGATCGGGATCGTCCATGATGGCAATTATCCTCTCCGCCCACTCCGGCTGCACGATGGTCGGCACCTTCCGATACAACCTCAGCAGGGTGAGCGCGGCCTTCTTCTTCACGAATGGCTTGCTCGCCGGCGAGATCAGCAATCGGTGCACTTCGGCACACAGTGCCTCGCCCATTTCCTTCCCGCCCACATTGGCAATCGCATGCAGTGCAAGACAGTTGTTCAGCTCATTGTGGTCGGCCAAGTCCTTCCGTATGCTGTTCACGACCAGATGCAACAGCTCGTGTCCCTCGTACAAGAAGAGCGTGACGGCCAGGTAGCCAATCTGCTTCTCCGAGTACTTGGTCGCCGAGATCAGGTTGACGGCCTCCAAGTGTCCGAAGTCGACGTTCCAGCCCAAGATGTAGATGTACAGCAGCTTGCAGACGTACTTCTTCTTGTCGTAGCCCGACAGGTTCCCGCCCTTGAACTTCTGGCGAATGTTGGCGAGTTCCTTGTTGATGCGCTTCTCCTCCAGCTCGCGGGCTCGTGCATTGCGCAGGTCGGCAATGAAGGAGACGAGGCCGCGCATGGTGTTGTCCTTGCTGGAGGGCCCGATGCCCCTGTTGAACAGGGCGGAGGCGGCAGCGGCCATGTTGACGGCGTCAGGCGGGCGTGACGCCCTAGGTGGAGGCGGCCAGTGTTGAGATGCGGCCGGGAGAATCGATCCGGCGACAGTAAGTGTCTTGTTGGCGCGTCAAATCTGAAGCGTATGTCGTTTCGGTCGTGGAGGCGGAGGAGGAAGCTGTCGATCAGCACTCTGCGCTAACGTCTGTCGAGAGCTGGCACTACGACGGTATGAGTTCCACAAACTCAACTTATCATGGAAAGCAAGTCACAGTCAGACGTCAAGTGAAGATGTGTCGCCGTGCGCATTTCAAAGGGACATTGTCTACGGAGATTGATGCTTCACAATTGTCTCGAGGCGGCGAGGCGGAATCAAGCCGCACTTCCATGCAGTAGAACTAGAAGGGTACGAACGAATGGGTTCACGACCACGTGCTCGTGCACAACATGCGAATTCGCGTCAATCGTGCTCATGCTGTAGTCGCGTGCTCTGTTGGCTCCGCCAGCTCGCGCGTGTCTCAGATGTCAACAACAAACCCCCCAACGCCTCGCTTGTAAACCGCACTGCCTCTGCTTACCCGGACCGGAAAGAGCCCCGACCATGTCTTCGATCCACATCGACCACTCTCCTTTGTTTATGTAGTTGCGCTGCCTTCCAGCGTACATAGAGCATGATGGCATCTTTGCATACCACAAACAGACAGCCGCCCACTAGACTGCGCGCCCACTTCTTATGAAAGAACCCCCGCCGTGTGAAGAGAGATGCGTGTGTCCAAGCATGAGGCAGTACGAGCTTGAGCAATTCACCGGATAGTCCAGCTATCGTCGGAAAGAATAGAGCGCCCAGGAACGTTCCCGCAATGCCCGTGGGAGAGACCACCAACCGGCCACGTTCAACATGTTGCGCGTTTGCAGCGTTTTGTGGTGCGCCAGCTCCTGCTTGCTGTGCATTTCCTTGTTGTCCTGGCGGTCGCACCACGCGTCCATCCGGTATCACGGGTGCAGGGGCCGCGTCGTCTCGAGGAAACCCTCCCTCCTGTGGCAGATGACGTTGTCGAGCTTCCCCTTGACCCGGATACCCATCCTCGTGCTGCATGGCGTCAACAGCCCCTAGTGGGACATCGGCATCGACTGGCAGATGAGCCTGAGGTTGTGCTGCGGGCTGTCTATCTGCAGCCTGCTGTACCAATTGCTCTTCTTCCACTTCCCAATCATCGCCCCAGATCCCGTGGTCGATGCGCACCTCGAGCACATTCTCGGCTTCGGCTGGGGGATTGTCTACATTGTCTCTTGCAGCATCCCCCTCATTCTGTCGACTCACTCGTGGCTTGACCGCTTCCAACCACTTCCTCTCCTTCTCTGACCAGACCCTCTTGTAGTACGCATTGTACATAGCTCGAACATACGGCAGGACTGCGTACGCGAAGCTTGCCGAAGGCGGCCATGTTGCAAAGTCGAGCGCCTCGCTCGGCGAGTGAGCTTGCGAGGCAAAGAAGATGATCGGGAGCACAGGGAGCACAGGGTCGGCAAGCGAAGTGCGGGAAAGAACCAGAACCGGTGCAATCAGTGGTATCCCGAAGAGGAGTCGCCAATGACTGAGTCGTTCGAGAAACATTTCGGACAGGACCGCCCACACCTTTGCAGGATCCCTAGCGTACAGCTCCGCAGGCGACCGAACAGCGATCCACCACAAGGGGCTCATGATTTGGTTGCCGTCCTCAGCTCCAAACAAGGTATAAATCGTATGTATTCCCACAGCCTTGCTGAGCTGCACTACGGCAGAAGTCAGAGCGATACCACTGATAGGAAGTATGGCTTGGTTGCCCATTTCTTCAATGCCTCTGACCACCTCCACCAGATAGTCGACCGGTCGGGATAGCTTGATCTCTGCTTTGCACTGTGGGCACTCGATTTTCACGCTCCCTGTCCAGTCTCTGTCGCGCGTGTGTTTTGTCGCTTCCAGATCTGTTATCCAGTCCCATAGACAGTCTTCGTGCGCCACCAGCGCACAAGGGCATGGATCTCTCCACTGCGATGTCTCGGGTGTATCCTCGGTCTCATCGGCCATGCAGATCCAGCACCTCTTCAGCTCGTCCTCGTCGGGCACTTGTTCTGGCCCCGGTTCTACATCTTGCAGTTCAGCTTCATATTCTGGCTTTTGCACAAATATCGTCTGCGAGTCTTCTGATTGTGATCGGACCTGTGATCGTGATTCGCGTGCGTCTGAAACGGGCGCCTGGGACCGCTCTGTAGGCGATGCTCTCTGTTGATGCGACTGTCGAGCCGGAAGAGAGGCCATGCTGCGGGTATATTGTGTTGCGCTGCGCTGACAGTATCGGACTTACCGCACCGCTGAAAAGTGCCTGCAAGTGGTACCAGCTATAGGAGGCAGTTTGTACGAGGAGTTCACTTCACTCCGCGCTTGCCGATCAATTGATGACGACATCGCGCCTTACTCGCGTCAACTCGCTCACTTTCTTTCGCACGTCTCTTTCTTCTCCGTTCCGGTTCCGGGCCCGCAGCTCTTACGCTGAGCCCGTCGACATCATGTCCTCGCCGCGTGGCAGCCAGGGTATAGAGCTTGAGGATACTGATCTGGCCACGGACCATACCGATGCGATCACAGCCTCGAACTCTGCCACAGTCACGGCCAGCAACGACAATGTCGACACTGACGAGCCCAAGCTGGAAGGCGACGAGGCAGCTCGGCTTGCTGCGCTGGGCGCGGGCGTTCGCGATCAAGAAGATCTCGAGAGAGACATCGGTCAACAGGCTGATCAGGCTCTCGCCGAGCAGACGTTAGAGCGAGAGCAGAAGCGACTGGACAAAACGCAGAACGAGAAAGCACGTATGCAGACGGCACTCCTTCTGGCAGAGAGGAAGCTGGCCAAACCTGCCGGATCAGCGACCAAGAACAAGTATAGAGCTGAGATCGAGCACTACACAGCTCTTATCGCGACCCTTGACAAAGACCTCGAGCAGATTAAAAAGCGGATCGAAGAGCATCAGGCTGGCGATCAACCGGGAGAGGCGTTGTTTGAAGATGGGAGTAATAGAAGGCTGCCTGGCGAAAGCCATCGTGAGTTCCTCATCCGTACCGGCAAGATCACGCCTTTCTCAAAGTTGGGACAGCGACTACTACGCACCTCGTCAAGCCTAGGAGAAGTGCTGCTTGATGCTGAAGAGCAAGGCGAGGAGGAAGAAGAAGAAGAAGAGGCAGACGAGCACGTGTTCGAGACCCAAGGGGGGCCAAAATCGCATCGAAATCTGCTCGCGCCCGGATTCGAGCAAGACGAGACCAGCGCCGCAGCTAGCACTGCGGAGGACACAGAAGACGATGCTACAATGGCGCGGAGGTTGCAGGATGAAGAAGATGCGAGAGAGCGGCCCGCGAAACGAAGAAGACTGCAGTCTAGAAAGCAGGCCAAAGCGGTGGCCGGAGAGTCGACCTCGCCAGCTGACGACTCCGATGGTTTTGTGCCAGAGCTAGACGAAGATGGACTTGCTGCTATCAGTCAATCTGGCGATGACGACGAGCTGCAGGATGAGGGCGTGCATGGCGACTTCCCTCTTGATACTCCGGGCATCAAGCGGAAAAGGAAGGGCAGGCAAAAAGCCGTTTGGAGTGCTGGCGCCAAACAGGAGGACTTTGCGGGCGTGGACGACGGCAATGAAGATGTGTACCAGACACGACTGCAGAGCTGGATCAGTCGCAGAAGTGCGGCTAGACAACGCCACAAGAGGAGGTCAGATGAGGACGATGGTGACGGCGAAGGCGACGCGAAAGAACTCAAGGCTGAAGGCGAAGAAGATGCATTTCCCTCGGACGAAGTGGAGGAGTCGCGAGACGAATGGGAGATGCCACATCCCACTCGACCTGATGCGGCATTCGATGGCGGCTTCCGAATACCAGGCGACATCTACCCGTCGCTTTTCGACTATCAAAAGACTGGCGTGCAATGGCTTTGGGAGCTCTATTCTCAGCAGGTCGGCGGCATCGTTGGAGACGAAATGGGTCTGGGCAAGACTATCCAGGTCATATCATTCCTCGCCGGTCTTCACTACTCTGGCAAGATCACAAAGCCGGTGATAGTGCTCTGTCCTGCGACGCTGCTCAAACAGTGGGTAGACGAGTTTCATCGATGGTGGCCACCTTTCCGAGTGACTATATTGCACTCCTCTGGCAGCGGTATGCTCGATATGAAGCGTGAATCCCGCTACGAGGATGATCTCGAGGACGGTCGGGGCAGAAAATCCAAAGGAAAAGCCAGCAAAGCTGTGAGGAATGTGATCGACCGCGTTGTCCAAGATGGACACGTGCTTGTTACGACCTATGCCGGTCTCGTTAATTATGCCGAGCAGTTGCTGCCAATCGACTGGGAGTACTGCGTGCTTGATGAGGGCCACAAGATTCGCAACCCAAACGCCGAAGTCACCATATTTTGCAAAGAAATCATGACACACAACCGAATCATTTTGTCTGGAACGCCCATGCAAAACAATCTCGAGGAGCTCTGGACGCTGTTCGACTTCGTCTTCCCCATGCGGTTGGGTACTCTTGTGAACTTCAAGAATCAATTTGCAATCCCAATCAAGCAGGGCGGGTATGCCAATGCTTCAAATTTGCAAGTGGAAACGGCAATGAAGTGTGCTGAGACTTTGAAGGACGCGATATCGCCGTATCTGCTCCAGCGATTCAAGGCAGATGTGGCGACTGACTTGCCCAAGAAAATCGAACGTGTCTTATTCTGCAAGCTGACCAAGCTGCAGCGTGATGCATATCAGTGGTTTCTCGACTCAGAAGACATGAGGTCGATCATGAGTGGCAAGCGACAAGCACTCTATGGTGTTGACATTCTGCGTAAGATCTGCAATCACCCAGATCTCGTTGAGCACAAGACGCTCTCGAAGAAGGCTGGATATGACTACGGTATCGGGAGCAAGTCTGGCAAAATGCAAGTGGTGAAGGAACTTCTCAAGATTTGGAAGGACAAGGGCCATAAAACACTGCTCTTCGCACAACACCGCATCATGCTGGATATACTCGAGCGCTTCATCTCAAACATGCCTGGCATCAATTACAGGCGCATGGACGGCACTACAGACATCAAGCATCGACAAGACCTGGTCAATGAGTTCAATCATGACCCTGATCTACACGTCTTCCTTCTGACCACGAAAGTTGGTGGTCTGGGTGTGAACCTTACAGGCGCGAACCGAGTCATTATCTACGACCCGGACTGGAACCCTTCGACGGATGTGCAAGCGCGAGAGCGGGCGTGGCGTCTTGGTCAGAAGCGCGAGGTGGAGATCTATCGACTTATGACAGCGGGCACTATCGAGGAGAAAATCTATCATCGACAGCTCTTCAAGCTGTTTCTTACCAACAAGATCTTGCGAGACCCCAAGCAACGCCAAAATTTCCAGCTCAAGGACTTGCACGACCTGTTCACACTGGGGGAGTCGGTTGAAGGACAAACCGAGACTGGTACCATTTTCAAAGGCACAGAAGTCATGTTGAAGCGCGAGAATAGCTTGCCGACGCCTCCAGATGAAGGTGTTTCTCGAAAAGACCAGGAGCGTGTTGCAATCAATGAGTTTGCGGGTGTCTCGCGACAAGAAGACTTCCGTGGTGACAAGGACGAAGAAGAGAAAGGCAAGAAAGCCGACGGCGAGCCTGCCTCGGATCGTGTCCTCTCCGGCATCTTCGCGCGCGCAGGTGTGCAAGGCGCCCAGGACCATGAAGCGATCATCAACGGCCGCAGGACAGTTCGCGCTGACCCTGAGATGATCAGAAAGGAGGCAAAGAAAGTCGCCGACGAGGCCGCTCGGGAGCTTCAGCGTGCTGCGGAGGTGGCAAGAAGTCTTCCTGCCGGTGTGCCAACGTGGACGGGCCAGGTCGGCACAGCTGGACGGCCTCCTTCACCGCCCCTGAGACGGGGAGGCATGCGTGGCGGTAGAGGAGGCGCAGGCATTTCTCGTGGTGGGCCGTCTTCTGCATCTGTGCTGGCGAACCTGCAACACCGTCAGGCCAATGCATCGAATACGACGACTGCTGCGCCATCGGCATCAGAAATGATATCGCGTGGCGGCACTCCTGTTGCCACACGTGGTGGACGTGTCGATCGCGGACCTCGAGGCGTCGACTTCATGAAGCTTATCCGCGACTATATCATGTCCCACGGTGGAGCGGTGTACTCGCAGATGCTGGTCGACCACTTCAACAGGTATTGTAACAGTCCGCAGAGAACGGCAGAGTTCAGTGAGATGTTGAAGAAGATCGCCACCATGCAGAAAGGAGGCAGAATGAGAGCTAAATGGGTCTTGAAGGATGAATATAGGGCTGGTGGCGGTAGTGCTGCCGCCAATAGCTCGTAGCGCGGTCATACAGTACTATACAGCCCTTTCAAGCGGACTCATCTGGGGTCGTTCAGCTCATTCACTGCATACCCTCTAGTCGGTTTCATGCGCCTCGAAGCTCATTTCTGCTCTGCTCCATCCTGAGAGCGGGTATATCCTGTGTGCAACGCCTGATACTGTTTCCATCAATCGTACCATCCCTGTCTTTTGCTTCTGTTACTTTCGGCGTGTCAATATCTCTTGTTCTTCTTCGCCTTGTTGCCCTCCAATGCTTCGATCTCCTCCGAGTCCACACTGCCAATGATCGGGCCGCTGAAATCAAGTCTATCGTCTAAGACCACACTGCCGAGCATGTCATCGCTGTCATCACCTGCTGCAGATCCGGCCAAATCCACATCGTCGAATTCGCAATCGGCAGATTGATTGGTTCGAGCTGATCGTATGTGCTGCCCTGTAAAAGTGTGCAGCGGGCGAACGCTTTGCATCTTCCTGATCTGGGCACATCCACGAACGTTCACGGGCTCGAGCACCAGTTCCATTTCGGCGCGCATTTCAGGATGGTAGATGGGCGAATCTCTTCCTGCGGCTAAGTTCTGCTCCACTGTGTCGTCGGCAATGATTGGGATGTCATCGAGATTGCTGGGGAGGTGAACGTCGTATGGATGATTGATATCGATTTGATGCTCGTAGGAGCAAGACAGCTGGCGCAGATCAGAACAGCGCGGGGACTTAGAGCGATGAGTGCTACCTTCCAGACTGCTGGAGCGGTACGCTGCTTGAATGTCTTCGAGCACGGGGAAGCGCGTTTTGACGGCGTTGACGGCATCCGTGGCCGTCTTACAGTTTGCGAGGAAGCCGATGTCGCGGGCGGCCTCGACGGCAGCAAGTTTCAGCGCCCACTTCACATAGTTCATGCTGACTCCTGCGGCTTCGCTGGCTTTGCTGGCGGCCTCTTTCGAGACTTTGAGACGCAGCTGGTGCAGATCGCCTGTGTTGTGTTTGACGAGATACGGTTCATCTGGCTATGAACTGTCAGTGGTGCTTCATGAGACATGGCAGCGAGTGAGGATACCTGATCCCAACGACGGGATTTCTTGTCTACGCCAGTCCATTCCTCCTCCGAGTCAAAGTCGATATTACAGTCCACGTCTTTGTTTTCAAACTCGTAGCCAAGAGCTTCAGTGTAGGCCTCTCTGTTGAAATGAGTGCCAGCCACAGCATTCGACGCCTTTGTATAGGCGGCTTGAGCGCCAGCCCAGAGCGCTGAACCAAATGTCATCATCAGTGTTGAACTGTCAAGTTATATCAGTTGTTTGATTGCCCAAATGCTGACGACAAAGCGGCATTGGCAGCGCCCCCCATTGGCGATGTGACTTTGGCGATGGAGTGTTAAAGTAAAGGCTGCAGTTCAATTGACGTGAGCTCGATTAAGCTTCCCGCCTCGCGCCGCACTGGCCTTAAGGCAACGAGGTTCTTCTTGCTGACTGCGCCATTCACGAGACTGGCTTTCGTGTGACTGTGTCCCGTGTTAGTCACTCGCTGGAAGCAATGACCGGGCCGAGTTTCGGGCCGGCTCATGACCATCTGGTACGTTCTCCTTGAATCGAGTTGCCACAGCCCGTCGTGCAGACATGGGTGACATTTGGGCGAGACCACCAGTGTTGTCGACGGACTCACCAGCGGGCGCTGCTTGACTTGGCCGCTCAGTGCATGAGGTCGCGCTAGGGGGAATTTCAACGAACTGTGCTCAAACGAACTATGCTCTCGTTTGCGGAAACGCGCAAGCTCGTGGCATGCAGGTGAAGGTGCAGATGCAGCATTGGACCTACGCGTCACCTCGTGCATGGTCAAGTATGAGACGCCCGTGTGCCCGAGAGCTATCAGCCTCTCCTTCCTGAACACTTGTCAGCTGCTGTTCCGTTCGTACTAATGGGCGAATCAATGTTTTCGACGATGCAGTCGAGGCTAATTGCGCTGATAATTACTGTATGTATCACTGAAGCTTTGCCTGTACGCTGTCGCTACTCTAGAGTGATTTGTTGTCCAGGCTGCCATAACCACTCCCTGTCGCCTAGCACCTAAGCGCCTGCCCTGTTCATTGCTGTTTGTGGTGCGCCAGCGCCCATCCGTACGGAGACACCACGCTGCTATCCGCGTCGCGGCGATGGGAAGCCTCCAGCTGCGGCTAGTGTCACCTCGGCACCTGCTGCGGAACGGCCACTTTGTACTTTGTTGATCTCAAATTCCGTATTGACTGAGTTTGCTAGGAGCTCGATTTGGGGTCGCTGACTCCGGTTCCCTCCGGCTGTCTACTAGGATACTCATTTCCAAGTCCATAGGGCGAAGCCTGCTGTCTTCCTTCCTGTGCCACTGCTGCCTGGTGGAGTTGAGCGATGCCGTCATGCCGATGATCCTCGTGAGCGACCACTGGAGCGGGCGGCGGTATCCTTTGCTCAGGGTCTCGTCTATCCTGCTGTTCCGACGCATATGACGACTCTGGTAGCCTCGAGGCGTACTGCTGCGAGGATGCAGTCGATGAGAGGTTGGCATGAGTCGGCGCGGGAGGGACCTCGGTTGAGTTCTCGAGGAGCTTGGCTTGTAAGCTCAGGATGTATTCCCGCAACTGATAATTCTCGTTTTGCAGAGTCTTGTAGTTGTGCTCCATGCTCTGAAAGTCCTTCACCTGTTCCTCTAGCTTCTTAATGTAGCCTTCTTTGCGCTGGCGGAATGCGCGCTAGAGTCTTCAAGTCAGCGAACCCGTTACCATGATTGGTCGCTTGTGCTCTATGGCCGAGAATCGTCTTCATGCTGAGGCGCCGTGCTTTGGGCCACTGGCGCAGCACGCAGACAGCTCGACCTGCCGAGGAGATGCTCTGTACATACCTGTGCGGCTCTGTTCTGCGCTGCTCTCTTACTGGTGGACAACTCACGCTTGCCCTTTCCAGAGCCCTCGCCGCCACTCATGTGACCATCTCCGCTCATCGAATACTGCAACTGGCTTCCAGCGACGTTCGGATCGAGCTGATGGTGCTCGTGAGGGCTGCCGCTGTGATCCGAGGGCGGATATGGATTGCTTGGACCTTGACTTGCAGCAGCGGCAGGTGGATACGGCGGGGGAGCATTGTTGTTGCCAGTCTCGGCGAGCAGTTGCTCGCGTAAACCTGAAGGGCGGGTCAGCATGATGTGGCCTGAAGCACGCATGACTTTGCACGCAGCGATGGTGAGTTGTCGTACTGATCTCACTGCTCACTTCCTAAAGGTAAATCATGGTTAGCGAGTGTCTCGTCGAGTGAGGGCATGGGCCGGGCGCTGGACTATTATCGCAGCTGTCGAGCCATGCTCCAGAGGATTGCGGCACATTTACCTGAGCACGTTGCATAGCTGGCTGTATCTCCCGGATGTACGCCGTATGTAATCGTTGGGTGGTCGAGTATTGTCCTTGTGCCCAGCTGCTGTACAACAGGTCGTATCCGTCTATTCACCAGCGCTTGCTTCGTGTACAACCCTCTTGCCTCCTTCTTGGGACTCTGAATCTCGATGGGCGATGTTCGTGGCGGTGGTACTATGCGCGCCGGTCGTCAGTCATTTGGTCGAGGACGTCGCAGTGATCGGGCCTGCAATGGCGGCCGATGCGCGCCGTAAGCCTCGGACGCGGCATGCTTGTGTCTGGAAGTGACGACGCGTGCATTGTTATGTGAAGATTACTGACCTTCTGGAGGCTTGATCGACTGCGGCCGGCGAGTTAGTCAGAATGTGTATGACTAAGTCGTGGATAGCGATGAGATCAAAGTCATCCGGGACAGCACAGAGAACAATTTACAGCTAGCCGCAGTACTTCTGAGCCTGCGCCGCGTAGAATCTGGTACTAGTGTATTGTGATGTCTTGGCGACACTTCACTAAAAACAAACAAGGCATTCAAAGTAGCGAGTATTCTTCTACAAAACTTGCAGACCGAGCGTGTAGGGCGAAAGATGTGCCGTTGGAGACAGGGCAGCCAGCGCTAAAAGTGTGCTGAGGGATTGTGTACTACTGCCCGAACCATTTTGCTGCGAGATTATGTTGGATTCATAGTCGCACGTGATTCTGTTCGGCTATGGCATAACCGGATCTTTCGCCGATCTTCTTGATCAATGTGTTGTGAAGAGGACACGCGGCATCATCCGACGACTACACTGCGAGAAGAACATCTCATTGCTATTATGGCTCACAGCAGGACGATCCAGAGCTTGCTGTAGGACACGGCCGACACATCCGTTCTGGATGACTGATCACGCATTCTAATCCTCGAAATCGGATGACCAATCTGACATACAGCAGCATAACATCGAAGCCGAATCTCACTTCCCCAATCCATCACGGGTAAGTGCCCCATTTGAACGGCTCTCCGCCGTTCTCCTTTGTCTCGAGAGCTTCGTCAAAGTCGCCCAGGAACAGCCACTTCACCTTCTGCCCTACTCCCTTTTCGTGCCAGTCGTTGAGCGACTTCGGGTAGAAATCAATCTGGGCGGGGTCGACAACCGCATCGTCGTGAGCCATTAGCATCAGGATGTTGCCATGAGCGTCAAATTCGCCAAGGCCATCGATGGTCCAATCTGCAACCTCTTTGTCATTCGCGAAGCTTGCCGTCACATAGTAGAATGGCTTGTCTGCTTTCTTATAGGGATGGAAGTCCAGCAACAGATGTCCAGGGCAGATAGGCTGCTTCCTTTTGAGTGGAGACGGATTCAACTCCCTAGGCAATGGCAAGAATTCAGTAGGCCTAAATTCGCCGCCGTGATGCGCTGCATCGCCACCCATGAATACAAATGAGTCGGGGCTAGAGGTCGTCCTAGCAAGACCGCAAATGTGCCCGACCGAGTGTCCGGGCGTGTCGAGCAAGTAGAAGCTCCCATCTCCAAAGTAGTCGAGGGAACGAAACCTTCCTATAAGACCTGAGCCTGCTTTGTCAAAGCTGACTTCCCGCACATTGCGGCCCTCGAAGTCGGAGTCTAGCAGCGTGGAGGATTTGTTCGTGGGAAAGCCTGGAAGATGTGCATCTTTGAAACCAGGCCCAACAACGAGCTCCGTACTTCCCGGGAATGTTGAAGCATCGCCGACATGGTCCCAGTGATGATGGCTCCAAATGATACTTTCGATCGCGCCCCCGTCAACATCGACATCATTCTCCTTGAGGATAGTGGCCGTGTCCTTCTCGACGTTGATGTACCACTTGAGCTTGACGAATTTCTCGTACGATGGCAGCTTCTGCCAGTCCTTCCTGATCCCAAGATCAAAGAGTACGGGCTTGGAAGACGGGTGCTCGATCAAAAACGAGAATGACGGTCCGCACAGATTGTCATGGCCGACGTAATCGGGTTGTATGAAGGCCGTCTTGGGTAGCCGGAAACGAGAAGTGCTGGTTTGGCTGTAAGCATCTTCGTTGTGACCCTGTATCTGGTTATGAGTACCTGTCAATGCAAGACACCTTGACCGTGTGATTTGATGGGGGAATGTTCAATTCCGGAGGGGACTTGGGAGGCACAAGGAATGAGTCGGACATTTTGGCAAACAGAGTCCACGCTGTGAGGTCAGTGAGAACTGAAGCTAGAAAAGCACTACCTCTGCAGCATATAAAGGTCCGAGACTACATCGTAGCCTCGTAGACGAAAGACCTCTGACGACAGCTGCCGCTCTACCTTCCCGATGTTGGCCACTGCGGCGACAAGATTCGTCCGAACTAGAGACGCTTTTGCTCTGTGACAGTTCTAATTTCTTTGTGACTTCCCTCTGGCAAGGCAGCTCAGTGTAGAAGATCAGAGGCGGATGTATGTCGACACATTATTTGAGGACGACCCGTGGTCACTGGTGGTGTGCTTTGCTGTCCGTGCTTCCTTTCTTGGCAATTTCGCAGCTCTCCGAAAATCTTTCGCTTCACTTCTATCTTCCACTCATCATGAACCACAGTTTTTCGTGGCATCAGGAATGCGCGGAAGTTATGTTCAGCTTCACACACAGATACACCTGTAGATTATCGCCTCGACAACAGCAGCACAAGATGCAGCTGTAACTGTTCGCTTGCTCTCCCACCAAGCCCACGGTACCCGTCGACGAGGCGAAGAAGAAACAATTTACAACGATGGCAAATAAGCCGGAGCGTCTTCTCGATCTCGTGGAGGAAGCTTGACTGAGACTCATCTGACATATCAAGGCGTGATGGAAAGCCGCTGCGTTGCGCAGTGAGATGACAATCTCGAAACATGCGTGCGTGCACAGGCTTCGTGGAGCTGTGAAGCATACTCGGCAGAATCAGCTTTCACAGCCCTTCCTCCCCAAGACCTGACGAGCTTGCGCGCAGTATCAACGATGGTCCGTAGTAAGACATACTCAGCAACTAAACTCTCTACAGCACCTTCTCGTGCAAACCATGCTCCCATCACATGGTCATGTTCTCGTCAACTGGTCTAGCAGACTAGCCGACTTATCGCCTCTACCCAATCCTCGGCCGTCAATGTGTTCACGATTCCCTGGCCACTTGAAACCAAGCTCAAGATCGCAGCGACTCAATTCCTGCAGAAGTCTGCGACCACTCCTCCCCACAGTAGTTCTCCAGATCATGCCCCTCCAAGGCTACAGCTTCTATCCAAGTAACCAATTCTCTTGCATGATCGACTACATCCCCAAGCGTTGCATCTTTATGCAACACAATCTGGTGGATACCCTTCTCCAGAACAATTTGCTCCTCGCTATTGTATCCGCAGTGTTTGCAGCTCACTCTGATCGTTAGAGCGACCGTCATGTCCTGCTTGTAATGTAATTTCATCAATCTCCAGGTGCCCTGATCGTGCTTTGCGATTTTGCTCGATATGCTTCGAAACGTCTGAGCTGCAGCTGTGAAGCCTCGCTCCAATGTGTATTCGTGCCTGAGCTGCAGGCGGAGTTGTTGCGCCGTCATGCCCCATGACACTTGGGTGAATGGGTAGAAACAATCCCGGAGCATGGACGGGGCATGCGAGATGATTGGGTTGATTGTGTTGTGCCAAGTCTGCACAAACCATGGTTTTCTGGTGCCAGGCGACTCTTTGAGAAAGGGGAGACGCGAGAAGTGCGGCGAGTGCATGACGACTTGACGCATCGTCTTGTTGATGAGCTGCAGCTTTAGCATGACAGACATTGTGGCCAATTGTCCAAACCCCTGGTAGTCAGAAGCTTCATAGTATCCAAGAATGTGCTCAACTAGCTCTGCGATGTTGAAGACTTTTGTGGCTGCCGACTTGGCAGCTGCGATTGTGAAGACAGGATCGGTGTTTGGTTTCTGTACCAATGGTAATGCAAGCCTGTAGGCGCCTTCCAGCCAGGGTATCGCAGTCGGCCGTGCATAGACAGACCTATATGTTCGAAGCTGGAGTGGCCTTTCGCACTCCATGATGTATGCTTTGCATTTGTCCGTGCTGAAGGGCTGTCGGCGCCTCATCTTGGTGTTCCGAGTCAAAAGCTAGTATGCGCCGAGACCAGGCTCAGCTTGACAGTTAAAATGCACCGAGAGGCGCAGCTCAGGCGAGCGCTCTGAGTATCTCTCCCGCGCGGTTCTCTCCAGCGCACAGATACCGAGATAGTGTTGGAAGAGATCTTTGCACACTGTTCGCACGGGTTGAAACGGTCTGAGGTGCTGGGCGCTGCCGTGGCCGAAAAATGTGCTGCTGGTAACGATGTGCTCTACGTTCCACCGCTCTCCACTCAAGTCCTCCAGTCCAGGATGTAGGCGCGTGCGATTCGTAGTCTGTGATTCATTTTGATTGAGCGCAGGGTGGTTGTTTTGTCGATGGAGTTGAGACGCAACAAAGATGAATAGGTATACTCAAGTATGGTAGCACGTGAGCTGGCAATCCCTCATGGTTACAGCAGCCGTTGTCGGAGGCTAGGTGAAGCGAATGCAGTACCTCCAGAGACCTTGAGCTTATTGGCTGTGCGACAGGAAACACGCGCCCACAGCGAAGCATGCTGGCACCGTCCTCTAGATTCATGAGAGGATCCGGAGGAGCTCTGAGCATTCGACTCCAAAGGAGACGTGAATCGCGAGTGAAGCTCGAGCGACCATCCTGGTGCACTCGGCTTGGGATGAGTAACGCGTTGCCGGAAGCCGGGTTGAGCACATTGCCGCGCCTACATCTATACTCATACAGAACCGTACCGGCAGCTCGCAGCCTTATACTCACCAGGTCTCGTTCGATGTACTCAACTGAACAAGATAGTGCCGCCTAGGTTGACCTCTCTCGCGGCAGTAAGAAGCCAAATGTATCGACCGGTGCTAGGATGCTTGCCTTCAGCAGCACGGGCCAGTCGGGGCTCTGAGTCCCTCCCAATGGCCATACCAGCATCTCATGGCCTGTAGGAATGGCGGCCTCCATAACCACCAAGTCGGCCATCGTTGCGGGAGCCGCCGCCGCCGCCGCCACCATATCTCCCACCTCCTCCACCGAATCCATAGCGTCCGTCTTGATACGCAGGTTCAGCCCGACGTGGTCCCCGACTGTAGTAGTCCTCTTGATAGCCCCGATCTTGTCGCGGTCCAGTCGGATAGTCGTCATTCGGTGGCGGTGGTCCACGCTCTGCTGGACCACGACGCTCTTCACGTCGGCGATCTTCAGCTTCGCGTGCCTGTGCATTCTCGTCGATCTCCATGGCTTCCTCGGTCGCTGGCTCAAGGTCGACCACGAAAGGCAGCTTTGGTCCTGCGGCTTTGAGGAACACATTCAATGTTCGGCCATCCGCCTAATGACCTGTTAGCTCGTGCTCTTCTCAATCTCGATGGCCGTGACTTCATGCTTCCATTGCACTGGCAAGCAGAACCACTCCAAAGCCACCTCCGCCGAGAGCTCAGAACTCCCCGTGTACATACCTTCTTGCCGTTGAATGTGCTGATGACAGCTTCTGCTCCGCTCTTTTCCACAAATGTCATTTCCGCAGACACGTTTGCATTTGTGTTTTCCGTGAGCTTGCACTCGACCACCGCTCCTCCCACATCAGTCATGACACTCTCAATATCCGCGGCTGTCGTGCCTGGCGCGAAGTTCTGCGCGACCACCACATGCTGGCTCACTGCGGCTCCTCGAAAGCTGATGTTTGCGTTTGCGGCAATGGCGACAGCAGCTGGTGCCGGTGGTGCATCGTAACCTGTGCTGCCGTTGTTCTTAACACCGCTTACGAGATCGGACTGTGGAAGCTGAGGTGCGGTGTTTTGATGGTGCGTGGATCGGAGGGCACGATTGTCGCTGGCTGCTGGGCGGTTGATTTGCTGTGGAGGAATGCGATTGTTCCGAGACGCAGCTGCAGTGTTCGAGTTGGCGCGAGGCAACGAGGCAGTGCGTGGCTAGCACAGCACGTCAGAAGGATATCGAGATGGTGTTGTGCGGATGGGCAACGATAATACCTTTGCGATGCCGACTCTGCTGGCCAGACTGGCGCCGGGAGCTGGCTTGCCTCTTGGACCTTGCGGCGTCTGCGATCTGTTCCGCTTGCCAAATATCTCCTGTGCGAGCTGTTCTGCCTTGCGCTTTTTGCGGCCTACAGCGCGGTCAGCACTGTGGGCTGAGGGACACGAACATGTTGATTGCTTTCAGCATACTTTCTTGCAGCAGCTGGTCAAATGACGGAGCTTGCGCGTTGGCCATCTTCAACGGTGGCTCGATCTGACTGCTGAGGCGCTCAGAAGCCGTAGCTGTATGGATGGAGTACGGCTGGTGCACGGCGAAGAGTTGGCGTTGGCTTTGGAGGTGCGCGTGGCGCGGTCACGTGTTGCTCGAAAGCACTCAATCCATAACTCGGAATATTCGACTCAGCCAAGGACTGTGTCACATTGACAGAAGTGTACGGATGGCCCGGGCGTATCTATGGTGGTTTCAAGCAACGAAGACGAGTGGAAGTCCCCAGTCCCGATCAACGTAATCAGAGGGGAACGACACAACGAAAGCTGTGCAGTGGCATGAATGGCGAACCAACTGTTCATGCAGCTCGAGTCTCCGCTTCTACAACGAATGGAAAGCATCTAGAATGAGCGGTAGACGCTTCACAGTGGCAGATGTCGAGACGACTGGCCGACGCTGACCAGAGGAACCATCGATATCAAAACATGGTCGGAGGCAGGATGACCTGTGTCGCACCATTCTACCTTAGTCGGTGTCCTGCTGCTACGTGTGTTGTAGGGAGAGAAAGTTTGGTCAAAAGTGCGCATCTTGTTGCGCAGTTTGATGCAGATTATCGTGTCGTGGGCAGAACCTCAGGGAAAAAACGCAGCCAGCGCAGTAGTGGATGGGAACTTGGACTATAGGGAGATCGTGGCCTGTGTCGATGGTGTCCGGTATGCGTGCATGTGTGATTGCTGCTTCCACTCGACTGCTTGCGTTGCTGTTGCCTTGACAAAGCATTGCTTGTGCCTACCTCTCCACACAGACTGCCATCTGAAGACTGACATTGCTGCGCCAGCACAATAATAACCCCAGCCGCCTGGACCAGATTTAAGCGCATTGAGCACCGGAAAAGCGACATCGCAACATCGGGTGGCAATGACACCTCAGCCTGGAGGCCTTCAGAGCTCGACACCCTCTGCTGCACGGGAAGCCTTGCAGAGTAATCTGGACAGCACCTTGACCTTGAATAGAAAGAAGTCGTGGTTCGGCAGTGCTCGCAATGCTTTCCAACGCGGCGCAAAAGGCGTCGTCGGCCATCTGAGAACTGGTGACCGCAAAGGCAATTACGTTGATGATCAAGAGTGAGTGCCCGGGAAGGAAGCTTGGTGCCAGAGCTGACTGTGGCCCAGGAACGAGGACCCAGATGATGACGATGGCAGTAGCAGTAGACACTGCACGGGTGCAGATAACGACTCGCTCACGCCATTACGCCCCGGTCGCGGCGAGCAACAAAAGACCTCGACTCCTAAAGGCACCATGAGCAGTCTGCGTCAGCACATCCACGCGAGTGGGAGGAACAGAGGCAAACGAGGAGCCCTGTCGGATATCACGACGGCCGGAGCGAACGAGGCGCACGGTCCTGGCTGGCTCCAACCGCTTGTGACCGACCCTCATGCCCGTTCTGGCGGTGCTGAGCCAGAAGAGAAAAGCCCGACGAAGCAACACGGTAAGAAGTCCAGTGTGGCCAAGAGCATGATCGGCAGTCTGCGAAGTCTCAGTCGAAAAGGGCCAATGTCTAAGCCAACCTCTCCTACAAGTGACGGCGCCTCGCCCTTGAGGGGAGCATTCGCCATCCCACTTCCATCGTCTCCCATCAATATACCAGCGCCGACATTGAAATTGAATCTCGGCGATGCTGCAAACATTTCAACAAGTTTTCTTCACCGCGCCGAATTCGACCACCATGCGGAACCCACGGCCGGCAATGACCTAGCCACAAATCAACTTCCAACACACTTTACTCATTTCTCGGGACCAAGCCGAAAAGACAGCAGCCCGGCCTCTACTGGCCAGTTTGACGGCCGGCGAAAGCGGCCTGTTGGCGAGTTGCTGCGAATCCCAGTCAACGACTTTGGCTTCAGCCCTGGTGTGGGCCCTACTACGCCAATGCCAGGCACTAACACAGGGATGGATCTGGATGGGACCTTTGATCTCTTCCACGAGCCACCTCTGTTCGAACGCAGCGTGGAGGCTCAAGACACGCCCGAGAAGCGAGAAGACAAAAGCTTGAAGAAGATGATATCCCTTGATGCATTGGCAGAACAGCATATCAAGGACTCCCCGTTGCGGGGAATCCGACTTACGCCAGCATCGGCTCGCGCGAAAAGAGACTTCTCAGCAGTCACTGTCCAGACATGTCCTTCAGACATGCCTCCTCTAACCCGTCAGCTTGCGGCATTATCGACTTCCAGCACAGATCATGGCAACCCAGCCACTGTGATCTGGAGAAACGATGACCCGTTTGCTCCTGAAAGCGCCGTAGGTAGCCTCGCAGCGCACTCAGCGGCAACATCAACGGAACAGACCGCAGAACCAGGCCGACCCAAGATCACGGTGCAGATTGCGGACGTGCCAACGTCATCATCGCAGGGAAGCTCTCCTTTTTCGAATAGTGCATCGGCCGAGCCAGCGAAGCTGTCGGAGGATGAAATGCTTCTGGGACAGCTGCAAGCACGCATAATTGCGGCGCGAGCAGTGGTGAATCACGCTGCGCAGCCGAACCCTACAGACGCCGCACAAAAAGTACCATCCGTGCAAGAAAGCTTGAGCATGCTCAAAGGGTCAACCACAGCATCATCGCCGACGCCCAGTCGGCTTAGCTCAGCACAGTATGACCAGTTCCACGCGGAGCACTTCTTGGGTCTGCAGGAATGCCATCGCGGAGATCCACCACAAAGCATCGCCGATACGGAAGATCAAACGTCCGTTCGATGCAGGGGCGCAGACGAGAACGAGCGGAAAGACGGCGAGCTGGTTTATCAGCCCGCTGTGGACGTTCAAGCTCAGAGTGCAAATACACTACTAAGCCCGGATGCTGGGAGCCCTAGAGAAGATGGCGATATGTTCTTGGGATGTTCCGTGCAAGCCTGGATGCACAAAGGAGAGCACAACACCGCAGACAACTTCAGGCCATCACCACGACAGCAATCTTACGCGGAAAGTGTTGACACGAGATCGGTTGCTAGATCGTCCATCGGTCCTGTATTGACAAGTCCAGAGCATACGCCAAGTATGGGAGGCCGACTGCGCCTCGAACTGGAGAGATCCAATCGCAATATGCGGTACAACGCTCTCACGGACGCGAGCAACGAAAGTGTGGCTGAGTACGGTGATGGGCCCAAGACTTGCACTTCCGCCTTTCCACAGCCTGTCCGACACCATGCAACGCTTCAGGCCGAGAATTTTGAAGGTGAGCAAGACAGAGACCCTTCGTCACTCAGTTTCGAGTCGGTGTTCCCGGCTTCTGCAAGATCGTCGCCCAGGGAGAAGAGTTCGCAAAGGGCTGGAGACTGTTGCCCAGGCTCAGACAGCATCGAGGCTGCGCTAGAGGAAGCAATCACTGATCATTATGTCTTTCAAAGTGCCCTGGCTGGAGTCGAAGTGACTGAATATCCGGCGTTGCGCGGCATGACGGTCGACGTCCAAGGGAGTGAACACGATCGAGCACTGGAAAGAGTTTCGGGACTTGATACTGGAGAATTTGACAAAGTGGTGGAACCAGTTAAAGTGATTGATGGCCAACCGACTCCAAGCCTGGAGACTGAGCCGTCAACGGATGCCGTTGCCAACGACCTTACCTCGAAAGGTGCTGAAGGTGTTTCTGGAAAGACCATAGTCGCGGACGAGCACAGCTCCAGGCGCCTAGCTGCACTGCCGGCAGATGATGATTCTCTCGATGACTGCCTGGACCTTTATAAGAGCTACGAAGCGTGCCAGGGACGGTTCCCAGGCGACAACCCTTCTTCAGAGATTGAGAGTCCACAGCATCGGGACTCCGATTACGCGCGACGAGGTGAAGCACTTTCGACCCCATCCGAGTCCATCGCAAGTGCCGCGTCGCCCATGAGTCCAGGATCGCCCACGAGAAAGACACCCTCCAGGTACAGGAGTGTAAAGAATAAGAAGTCGACTAGCATGAAGTCGAACGACCAAGATCCTTGAGTGCCATGTCGTAGAGTCGTTATGCTGCTGCGAAGCCGTGGCCGTAGAGACCGCGGGGATTGGAGAGACCGGGGCTGCTCATGGTTGGGACTGCATACACTCGAAAGGCATTGTCTTGTATTATTCTCAAGCAGCATACTTTGTAGCAGCTGAATTGATAGCGTGCCATCACAAGATGAACGTGTTGACGTGGTCAGCTTGCGACCGCCGAACTGGTTGTCGTCGCGTCTGCCACGGTCGAAGGCATGCTGTGCAGCACTGCCGACGTTGCGTATCGACGGCGCAGCATATGGATGGAGTATCGCAGTGGCCAAGATTCATGTAGGTTCAGTCACCAGGTGTGTAGCGAGAGATGATGTTGTTTCGTGAAGAGTGAGGTGAGGTGAGATCGGAAGATGAGCGGGAAAAGCTTGTGCAAGCCGCGCGCGATGGCTCTCTTCCTCGATCTCGTCACAACCAGACATGTGATGCTCCGTCAACAGCGTCTTCGACAGAGCGCTGCGAGCCTCTGTTGGGCGCAGTGTAGGACTCATGTAGGGCACACAGC
Organism: Septoria petroselini; assembly: GCA_022559915.2. Classification (NCBI taxonomy): domain Eukaryota; kingdom Fungi; phylum Ascomycota; class Dothideomycetes; order Mycosphaerellales; family Mycosphaerellaceae; genus Septoria; species Septoria petroselini. The sequence continues at coordinate 393,290 of JAFJTQ020000009.1, forward strand.
AATCGCGAGGCACAGCCACCAGCTTCAGCACTCTCCACATCGTCCGAACGAGACCGTCTCAGTCGAAGACAGTAAGGAAAACCCATGACCATCACAGCCGCAGACCAGCTGACTGCTGGACAGTCTCGATCAGTATCAAGGCCAACATTGTGTCCAAAGGCCAGGCCTTGAATCGCCAAAATGCCGTTGCATCCTCGAAGATGCTGCAAGGATACAGTTCACCCTTCGATGCCACAGTGGTAAAGCTGCTGAGAGCAGCAATTGGATCGCCAGATGCAATGCAGGCCGGCGCGAGCATGGATGAGTTCGGAATGGGCTCTCACTCGCAATTCGCGCACGAAGGGCCGGTGCACAGCACATACAGCCGTGGAGGCGTCCCGCTGTCGCCAGGAGGCAGCAGTGGTGGAAGCGCCGTGTCTGTGGCGCAGGGCGAACGCGATGTCGCTCTTGGGACAGACACTGGAGGATCTGTGCGGCTTCCAGCTGCTTACATGGGCGTGCTGGGCTTCAAGCCATCGTATGGCCGCATCTCGAGATGGGGGGTCGTGCAGTATGCGAACTCACTCGATACTGTGGGCATCCTGGGCAGGCAAGTGAAGGGTATCCAGACCGTGTTCAGCACTCTGGACAAGCATGATCATCAGGATCCAACGTCACTATCGGATTCACTTCGTCAACGCATAGCATCACAGCCGCCTCGCAACCTGGAGATTCTACGCATTGGCATTCCTGCAGAGTACAACATCGAGGAGCTCGCTCCGATAGTCAAGCAGACATATATCAAGACTCTGCAACTGTTGCGCGATGCAGGCCACACTCTACATCCCGTCTCGCTGCCGAGTACCCGGTCCGCACTTTCAGCATACTACGTCCTCGCCCCAGCCGAAGCGTCTTCGAACCTCGCAAAGTACGACGGGATACGCTACGGATACCGCACAACTCCCACAGACGCCAGTCCGCACGCCGACCCCCCACTCCCACTGTACGCGAAGACCAGAAGCAAAGGCTTCGGCGAAGAAGTGAAGAGACGGATTCTGCTGGGCGCGTACACGCTGAGCTCCGAGGCAATGGACAACTACTTTATCCAAGCACAGCGCGTCCGCCGGCTTGTGCAGCAGGATTTCAATCGAGTCTTTGCGCGAGAGAATCCTTTGCTGGACAATGCTCAGTCGACGACTGATGGTGCCAAGGTCGATCTATTGCTTACTCCGACGGCTCCTACTATGCCTCCGACTGTGGAAGAGCTGGCGAGACAGTCTCCTCTGGAGAGCTACATGAATGATGTCTTTACTGTTCCGGCTTCGCTGGCAGGTCTGCCAGCTATCAGTGTGCCCGTGTCGGTGCCAGAGACTCATAGCAAGGACTTGGAAGACACGGAGATTCAGAGTGCTGGCATGCAGTTGATTGGGCAGTTTGGCGATGACTATTTCGTCCTTGATGCAGCTAGACGACTGCACGAGCGGCTGCTTGCGGTCGATTCATGATCGATGCCCGGCACGTCTGGTCTGGCACAGATTGGATTACTGAGTGTACATTAAACCGTCAAGATAATAGCTATGAAAAGCCGCATGTGAGCGTCGTCCAGTCTCTTATCGCCCCAACTCCTCGCTACCAATCTCGCAATATTTGAAGTTTAGCATACGCAATATCCCATCCGTTGTGCTATCTCGCATTCCTTCTCAGTATCTTCATCTCAAACTTATGCATTCCTGCCCACAGAGCTAGCGCTCTCACCGACTCGGACTTCGTCGTCTGTTACACCTACAGCTCTTCTACTAGAAGCCGTGGTGCTTTGTGATTCGCTCCGCTCTCGAGGAGGTGCCACTCCGCCAATTCCCCCATCCCATACGCCCAGCCCAGCCGACGCGGGCGGAGATGTGAAGGAGGGCACGCGATTGAACTCTCGCGATGGACGTTCAGCTGCACCGCCTGTCACCTCGGGAACGCGCGCCATGTTATCGCGCGTGCTTCCGCTGTGGGCGTCAAGACGTGGGGCATCGGACTGGGAGGAGTCGCGTCGGCGGGTTCGCAGTGCACGCTCTAGTGCTCGTACGCGCTGTCGCAGCACTTCATTCTCGGCCTTGACGATTTCCATCTCTGTGCGGTATGCTGCAGTGTCTGCGTAGTGCTGCATCGCGGCGTTGACGCTGCCTTGGAGCTGGCTTTGGGACGACTGGGCAGCTGGACTCGAAGGCGTTCCAGCTTGAGCGTGGACCGAGGATATCGTATTCATTGAAGGGTCTCGTGAGAGCGAGGGCCGGTGAGGCATCGTATACATCGTGCTGGGAGTGCGGGACGCGTCCATCGACTGCCTCGCGGGCGTAGACGTGCCAGAAGCGCTGATGGACGGGTTTCTGCTCAAAGTGGAGCGGTCACCACTTGCTGCCGCTGCCCTATCGGCATGTGCCTGTGATACGCTGCCGAGAGGCGCTGTCCCAACAGACTGTGCTTGCCCTGAGGCATTCGTGAGCCCACTTGCGGTGTTTACTGGCGTGGAGATGCTGCGCGTGCTGACCGACGAAGACGAGCGGTGACGACGAGAGGGCGTAGGGTGCGTGGCTCCAACCATTTGGTGTGTGGGATTCGGGTCCGAGATATCGATGGGTAGCAGTGAGGCTGTGCCCGAGATGGCAGAGGTGGAGGATGCATTGCTGGCCACCGAGGCCGACTGAGCTCGCAGCGCGGTGAGCTCTCTGGTTAGACGGTTCACCTGGACAGTCGTTTAGCATAGCTGTGGGGACACTCTCAGCATTTACTACGCGCATACCACTGCCTCCTGCTCCTTTTCGCACTCCAGGTAGAGCTCCGCTGCGGTCAGTGGCCGCGGGTGTCGCATGGGCACGTTGTCGACGCTCGACGTCGTTGGACTGCGCGCGGCATGCTGGCCATGTGCTGCCGCCGACGCAGGCTGCTGCGGAGGTCCCATGATCTGGCTTGTCCGTCTCGACGCGTTGTTCGACATGGCCTGTGGTGCAGGCAGAGGAGCACGATCAAGGCGAGGGGAGGCAGGCAGCGAGGCCAGATCGGGTGCCATTGCCTTCTGCAATCTCTTTCTCGCTCTGCTGATTCTCACTCTTCTCAGCTGTGCGCATGCGCGTGTGGAACTCGAGGCTCAAGATCAGTTCGCAAGGAAATACATGTGTGATGGAGCTATCGTCATCCGAGCATTGTTGTAACTCTTATCTAGTCGCCGTGATCGTTCAACGGTTCAGGAGCCTCCGTGGCACGCAGATTGTTTGCACCACACACACGCACAAGAACACTGCCACCGCACGGGAAATGGTTATCTTCAGGTTGAGAGGTCCGTGGTGAAGTTAGTGGACCCGGGCGTGTGAATGAAGCCGGGAGATAGACTATCGCTGCCAAGAGTCGAGAAGAAAGACTCTCGCTGTAGAACTAGAATACACAATCGCAGCTGCACAGGCTAGAACTACAGCTCACTTGCGAGGATCTGTGAGAAAGAAGCAGCCTATCGCTGATTGATCATACCAGACCTTGTATGCATCCCAGGCAGGTCTCATATTGCGTGACAAGGAAACTCCTTCCACGGCGGTTTGCTACGGACACTCGTACGATTTGGCAGATGATCAATAACCGTAGCCGTGTCAATAACAGTAAACAATAACGCTTTACTGATCACGCCTTTCTGATCCGATAGTACTGACATCGTTCGTCCGCATACTCTGGATCGTGCATGCCGCAGCTCCTTGTCTCTTATCTCACAGTCGCTGCCGCAGTCTCGAACGCGCGGAGAGCAGAACCAGAGCGACGCGTTCTCGGCTCCACAAAACACGCTGACAAAGTCGACCCATCCCAGAGCTTTGCCTCGGTGAGCGGCCCATTCAACCGACTCACACATTTGGCTCTGTCTTATCCAGTCCACAAAGCAAGCACGAATGACCAACATGCATCTCGTTGCCTATCTCTACAATTCTAGCACTGTCTGTAAATCACCGGAGCTGTTCTTCAACTGTGCCTGAGTTACACATCGACCTTGATCCCTGGTCTCCGCCGGCCGGGACCACAAAAAGAAGTTCTTGGAAGGCACGCGACTCATTTGCCGGAACTGGCAATATCGAACCACAGGCCTTGGCCAAGTACAAACAACACTTTTCCTGGAAAGGCACCGTGCTGCTCATCATGGCTGCAGAAATCGGCAGACCTGCATTGTCCAAACGCCGTCGGCTGTCCAGCTCAGCCGACATGCAGCAAGCTATAGCTCAACCAGGGAGCATCAAGATCAACGTGACTGGGGCGTCTATCATAGATCACGAGGATGAGGACTCTTCGCCCGACAGATCGCCCACGAGTAGCAACGCAGACCACCTTGAGATGGCCAGCGATCAGCCTTACCAGCATCACAAACGAGACATCCGATTACCTAATCACACCGCGGTGGTCTCGCATGTGGCAGCAGATATCGGCGGGAGTCTTGCCAAGGTCGTCTACTTCACACGCGAGAATGAGCAAGAGTCCACTGCTGGAGGCCGATTATCGTTTCTTTCGTTCGAAACGGAAAAGATAGATGACTGCATCGACTACCTCCGGACACTGCAGATGAAGCATCAACGAGCAAATGGGTTGGACAAGTCGACCAATCTGAGCATCATGGCGACGGGTGGTGGCGCTTTCAAATTCTACGACAAGATCCGATCGACGCTTGGCGTAGAGGTGGAACGCGAAGACGAGATGGAGTGTCTGATCAAGGGACTTGATTTCTTCATCACCCAGATACCGAACGAAGTATTCACCTATGACGATGGCGATGAGGCAGGACCGATGCATTTTCAGGAGCCCAAAGACGACGCCTACCCATATTTACTCGTCAACATCGGGAGTGGTGTCAGCATGATCAAAGTATCCGGCCCGTCGGAATATCAGCGTATCGGAGGTACCTCGCTAGGTGGTGGCACGCTATGGGGACTTCTCTCCCTCCTGACTGGTGCGAGGAATTTTGACGACATGCTCGACATGGCCGACAAGGGCGACAATGGAGCGGTAGATCTGCTGGTTGGCGATATCTATGGCGAGGGAATGGGCTATGAGAAAATCGGACTGAGCGAAAAGACGATTGCCTCATCTTTCGGCAAAGTCTTGAAGAGGAAAAGAGAGGCGGAAAGGCTTGCAGAAGATGGCAACGGCTGTAGTAACGAGAAGTTGACCAGGCCTAAACTGTCGACAGGGACGAGTGGTGTGACTGACGACAGCATTGGAAGCGGCCTTGTTGGCGATGGCAGGATGTTCAAGCCCGAGGACATCTCGCGAAGCTTGCTGTACGCCATAAGGTAAGCCAGATGTCATGGCACACGGACATGACAGCATAACTTACAACCCACAGCAACAACATCGGCCAGATCGCGTTCCTTCAATCAGAGCGACACGATCTGAAGCGGATCTACTTTGGCGGATCTTTCATCAGAGGGCATCAGCAGACGATACACACATTGTCGTTCGCTATCAATTTCTGGAGTAAAGGCACTAAGCAGGCCTTCTTCTTGAGGCATGAAGGATATCTCGGAGCCGTCGGGGCATTTGTCAAACGAAGGCCCGCGAACTGGGGAAGAGGCAGAAGCGTCGAACCGAATGGACAGTGAAGGATTCGACCATATCCTATTCAGTCACTTGACCATGGCTGACCACGTAAGAGCAGCCGCACTTCACCATTTTGACAGCACAGATCCTCTGTTCTGGTCCAAGAGGGGATATCGGCCTTGGGTGTATGAGAAGCTGCCAAGCACATTGGCACCTGCATACGAAGCTGCCATTACGGCGATTCTGAATATCGAGGACAGTACACTTGCGTCTGCTATTGGCAAATCACGGGTACTTCTAACACCCACGACCTTGAAAAGCGCCCCACGCCCTTCCCATTACCTGCACACAACGGCAGGCCATGGATCTCGCAGGCTGGACAAGATAACAACCACCAAGAACGAGCACCACAAGTTAGACGTGGCGACTGTCCGTGGACACCCTGTACTATGTAGCCACACAGCCTGGGCAGAAGACTGCCACACCTGCTACCGTGCTCAGAAGGCTTTGGAGATCTCATGCCGAGGCGATTTCATCCCGGCGAGCACACGACAGTGCTCTCCACAGAATCAGCACAGGGACAACATCCGAACATTGGCAGAGGGGTGTCCGAACTGGGCAAGGATGCGGTGTATTGAGCCAGCCGTGTTGCTGAGGAGGATCGGTTCGTCAACAGGCGTGCCAACTGTTCGACAGTGAAGCTGGATGGACGACACATGGCCGCGGTGAGACTATGTATGTGTGCAGCCAATCGGCACTAGCCGGCGCTAGCTCATCACCTCAAAACCTGGAGATGAATCTCGGAACCATCACGATTTGCGTGAGAGTTGCGTGTCGTCTCGATCTCAGAAACAAGATCCACAACGTTCCACAACACCGACATCTTTCTCCGATGTTTCAACGCACGGTTGTTGCCTGTCTCAGTAGCTGACGCGATGACCGTGCTATTTAGGCGGTTCTGTACGTTGCCACCGATCTCAGCCATGGGCAGTTTGACAATGGTCTTCATCACTCTTGATCGACACATCACGATGCATGCCGCGCCTAGAGGCACCAACATGGCTTTGATTATGCGCAGACACTTGGCGTCTGGTTCGACTTTCCTATATCATATCGACATATCGTCTGTCCACGACGATCGTTCGTCGTCGTGCACAGTGTCTGGTGCTCAAAGCAATGCCGACTTCGCTTGGAGTTTATTCAACATCCAGCGATTAATGCATGGACATGTAGCAATTCTACATCAGCAGCGTCTGAGCAACGCAATGTCACGAGCAAGAAAGTTGAGAGAGAGAGAGAGAGATAGAGAGAGAGAGAGAGAGAGAGAGTAGACACGGAGCAATCAGACATGGTGGTACATTGTTCTGTGATTCCTTGCTATCAAAGCTACCACATGTTGAAAAATAAAAGTAGAACAAGCATCGTGCAAACCCCCGTAGTTCTCCTCGACGATGTAGTGGTGGTGGTCGTCGTCGAAAAGGTGATCCAGGTCATTCATGTCCTGGGCAGATTGGCGTTGAGTCTGAGGTCGGAATAGGTTGCGGTAGAAAACGATTGCTACGCATGGCTTCCAGCACGCCAGGTGGAAGTGCGGAGTAAAAGTGGTGGGTGATGCCAGGCAGGATTCGATTTGGCTTCTCTGCGAGCCGTAGTCGTGATTGAATCGTTATGTGTGGATCGCTGGCATTGCGTCCGGGTAATAGTGTTGAGGAGGGATGTGGAAATCCCTCCTCGGGTGCGCGAGGTTGAGTGCACAGCAGACTGTTCGACGAGTCAGACTTGTTGTGCGAAAGAGAGCGACGGAGAGCGACTTACCACTTGTCGTGCTGCTTACACCATCTTTGGGAGACGGCGCCACGGCACGCGACGACCCTGCTTGAGGATCTTGTGGTAGTTGTATGGACCGGCCTTGTTGCTCTGCACAGGCAGCCTCAGACCGATCCAGAAGGCCGCAAAGGCAGTCGTGGTAGCGTACAGAGCAGCGCCCTTGTACAACAGGTTGTTGCCTGCGACCGTGGAGAACATGTTGGAGGGTAGTCGTTGTGATGCTCCGGTGTGCGAGTAGCGAGATTGGTGCTATGAGAAGAAGTGTCGTTGGAAGAGTGGGATGGTAGAGAGCTGCTTGGTTGGAGGACCAGAGTGACTTGAGACGGGAAAGCAGTGACTTGAGACGGGAAAGCAGTGACTTGGGACGGGAAAGCAGTGACTTGAGAGGTACCTCAGCTGTTTGATATACGACCGCCAGGAAACAAGTCACGAGGGACATCGCTTCGTACGCTCGATGCTCCCCCGCATCGATCTGCCCACTGAAAGGACAGCGGACTGCCAACCGCTCACGCCAGCCGGCACGCCACAAAGCATGAGACAAAGATGTCCACCAATCGTCGTGTGATGCATGTGCGGCAGGCCGGGCTGAGCTACAGTACATCTTGCATATCTGGGGCAGCCGTGGGGTAAGCGAGCTAGCTGCAAATAGCGCGAGCTTGTGATCCGGGGTAATGCTGGGCGCTCCTATAGCGACGACAGCGGCGAGTCGACGGTCTGGCCACCTGCAATGCGAGAGATTCGTTGGACCTGTCCCATAACTACGTTAAAGCAGGTACAATTGCGAACGTCGCTTGCAGAATCAATCTCCTTCCGGATGGTTGCCTCGTAGAGCTTCTCACGCCACATCTGGTGCGATTCAAATCGCTCGCACCTGGTTGGGCAGAAATCAGCTCCAGGGGTTGGGAGCTGGTACGGTGACGTGAGCCGATATGACTTGCTCGTTTCGTCTCCTGGCAAGCACTCCATCGCCTGCAACAGACGATCGTCGCGTCGAGCGCTTTCATGTGACGCCGCAAAAGAGGTGGCTGCTGCGGCTTAGCAACATGCCGGCGTTTCTGTCGTCGTTTTTGGCACGAGGCACTGTGGCCGAGTGTGCTGCCTGCGAACAGCCGAAAACAACGCCCACTCCGTTGCACGTGTCCGGCGTCAGAAATGCCTGGTCAGGAGCTCGTGACCTTTGCGAGTGGTAACACGACTGCTCGTGGAGGTCCGGAAATGTGGCGGCCTGGTCCACCGATGATGTGCCTGTGAGACAAGCAAGCAAAGACGCCTTCCTTGTCTTCGTCGAGCAAGACAGAAGCATCAATCCATACCATTGCGAAGCACCGCGACGACGGCGAGACATTGATGCAGCAGACCATCTCTGTGAGGGAACACCATGCCAGTGTCCACAACATCGAGGGCGGACTTCGGCGCGTTGGGTACTTGTCTTCTGGGTCGTACTGCTGATTACGAAGCTCACTTCTCACCGGAGTCATACGTTACTTGTCTGGCGCGGAACTTGAACATGCCTTCTGGTTCAGGAGGCTTTCGTTGTGCGCTACGTAGGAGACCACTAGACACAATGTAGCGAGAGATGGCAAGCATGTGGACAATCTCCGCAAGCAGTCATCGCGCGCAACCGCACGCCAGTCTTGGTCTACAGCCTAGCTCGATCGAAGCTCTTCGCGACTTCAGGAGCATCTCGCTTGGACCACTCCTTCATGACCTTTCGCTGGATCTTGCCGGACATCAATTTGGGCTGGCGAAGGTCAGCATCCATTTCATGATCAATAGACTTTCACTCACAATCTCGTCGACGAACTGCACACCGCCAACTAGCGCCTTGTGCTTCGCGACTTTTGGCTTGAACCATTTTTCAATGTCCTTTGGGGTTATCTTCGCCTTCTTCGCCTCGTCGGTCGGCACGACGTATGCTCGCGGCCATTCCTCGTCGTGGACTGTGATCCCTACCACTGCAGCATCTGCTACATGTTCACAGTCCAGCAGGATCCCTTCGAGCTCTGCCGGCGCTACCTGCCTTAACAAGGAGTCAGTACTAAGCCGTTACTTGCCATCGATGAATCTACTTACAACGCATTGACCTTGATAAGCTCCTTCTTACGGTCAACTTGATGGTTGTCAGTATGGATCGTAAAGGATAGGCAGTGAAAAGAACATTACCAATCCAAATGTAGCCGTCCTGGTTGATGACAGCAACGTCGCCCGTCCGCAGCCAACCGTCAGCGGTCAAAGCATCTCTCGTCGCAGCCTCGTTCCGCCAGTAGCCCAACATCACATTGGGAGCTTGTATGAGCATTTCTCCCGGCGTATCGAAGCCCACCTCTTTGTCGTTGTCGTCCACAAGCTTCAGTTTGTTGTTTGGTATTAGCTTCCCGACATTACCGTTATCGCTCGGCTCGTACTGCATGATCGAGCCACAGGTCACTTCGGTCATGCCCCACCCCTGCTTGACGACACAACTGAACGTCCTGGCAATCTCATTCTGCAAGTCCTTGCCAAGGGGTGCTCCTCCGCAGAGGAAGCTCCGTATCGATTGCAAATTGTACCTTTTTGTCTCGGGCCTCTTCGCCATCATCACCAGCACCGGCGGTGCGACTTGCAAGTCCGTGATCTTGTAGTCCTGTATCGCTCGCAGATAGTCCTCGTACACGAATTGTCGCATAATGTAAATCGGCACCTGGAATTTGCAGGCCATCATGACAGCGTACATCTGACCGTACGCGTGATAGAGTGGTAGGAAGCCGAGCCACCTCTCATTTTCCACTTTGTCGCCGTTCTTGTAGTCCAGGCCAGGCCACCGTATGCCTGCCGTCTGCTCCACGTTGGAGATAAGCCCGTAATGTCCGATCATCACGCCTTTCGGCAAGCCCGTGGTTCCTGAGCTGAAGTTGATTGTGGCGACTGTATTGACCGACTCTTCTGGTGTCATCTCTTTCCATTTGTATGCGAGAGCTTCCCTCTCACTGCCGAGCATATGTCGCCAGTCTTGCACGCCGTGTGTTTCTGAGAGCATTGCATCGTCATCCGTGAATTGGTAGATTCTTGGGTTCGTCCCAGCTTTCTTTGCAGCCTCGACATCGTTCTTCACCAAGGACGGGTGTGCAAGCACGACCTTTGCCTCGGTGAGCTTCATCTGATGCACAATCTCGTCCACGGTGTATATGGGGTTGATCGCGCTGAAGGACCTGCCGCCGCCAACGATACCAAGGTATGCCGCAGGCACAAGCATGTTGTTTGGAGTATGGATGAGGCACACCTCGCCCTTCTTCAATCCCAATCGATCGAGACCAATCATCACCCTCTTGATCCATGACAGCATCTGTCGCGGGCTGACATTCTTGTTCGGGTCGGCAGCATCGAACCATACTGGGTCGTCTGATGGCGTTTGGTCTTGCGGGAAGAGGTAGCTAAGGACATTGACCTGGTGGCCAGCAGGTCAGCCATGTTCAGCGAGCGTAGCGCTTATGCTCCTACCTTGGGGATGTCGAGGTCTGCTAATGGGGACGTGTGAATCATGGTGAGGCTGCTTGCTGGGCGTCTAGCTATGAGCTTGTTTGGCGGTATAGTGGTCTCAACTTCGAATGCACAGAAGATCTGCCTTCTCCTGCCTACCTTGTTGCGTGCGATCGCTCTTTAGTATGCACCGAAGCTCTGCGACAAGATCATATGCGTGATTCGAGGTAGGCTGTACCGTAAGACATGCTTGCAGTACAGCTCCGGGCAAAGCCACGGACCTGGTCTACCTCGGGCATGGCAATGCAGTGCCGTGGCAGCGATTGCATAAAGCAGCATAACGGCAGCATCATGTCTGGTGAATGTCCCGTGCATCACAGAGATGGCGTGCGGCATTCGCGGCAAAGTTGGCCGTAGCCGTTGCTTAGTCACTTCACTCAGGCTGGTATGTTGAACTATCCTTCTGCACCCTCGGGTAGCCGTGACAGGAGCGGAGAGACTGATCTCAGTTTGACTCGAAGCAGCAGAGTTGCATAATTAATAAGCAGGATGTGCCCTTGAACAGCCCAGGTCTTCCACTTGCAAAGTCCCAACAATGTCTGACATTAGCCTCGACGGCTTTCTGTCCCTTGATGGTAAGGTAGCTTTGGTGACAGGAGGTGGGTGATCTACTCCACCGATTCAACGCCAACATGCTCATGCCGAATAGGCTCGCGTGGCCTGGGCTTACACACAGCGACCGCATTCTTGCTGGCTGGTGCAAAATGCGTTCTCATCAGCGCCCGGAAGGCCGGCGGCGAGCAGGGCATTGATCAGGCCGTTGAGAAGCTCAACAAACTCTCGTTAGAAAGGGGATTGAAAGGACGAGCAGTCGGAATTCCTGCAAACGTGGCGCAGGAAGAAGACATCAAGCGCCTAGTTGAAGAAGTCAAGAAGCATGAGTCCAGTCTCCATATACTGGTTGCTAACGCTGGTGCTACCTGGGGCGGTCCGTTCGAGCCCACTCCAGACTGGAGCAGTCAGAAGATTCTGGACTTGAACGTGCGTGGAGTCTTCAACCTTGCTAGACTGTTTGCTCCAATACTCGCAGCATCAGGACAACCAGACGACCCCTCACGTATAGTTATCATGTCTTCTGTGGCTGGCACACACGTCTCCCACATCGGGGATCACGGGACCATAATGTACTCAGCGAGCAAAGCTGCGGCACACCACCTCGGCCGGAACCTCGCTGTTGAGCTGGGGCCAAGGAACATTACCGTCAATACTGTAGCTCCAGGATTCTTCCCTTCGAAGTTGGCAAGCGGTTTGATCGAGATCCTAGGTGGAGAGGAGGAGCTTGCCCGCGCAAATCCAAGACAACGACTGGGCGAGCCGAATGACATCGCGGGCGTCATGTTGTTCTTGTGTTCGAAAGCGGCCAATTATGTCAATGGCGAATATATCAGCGTTGATGGCGGAGCCAGGCTAGGTGCAGGCCGGTTGACGAAGATCTGAGCAAGTTGAGGTTGAATACCGCTTCACTGCAGCTCGGATATCGCTCATGTGAGCGTCGCAGCAAGATTCTCCGTAGGAGTGTCGAAATGTATACCAGTCAATCTGCCCACGGATCCCTGCGGTACACTTGGTGATATTTAGTACTGGGCGGGGATACCCTGCACATGACAATTATATGGCCCCCCACCTTTGCAATGAGAATCGGCCACATCGGCCACACTCGCAAGAGCTGCTACAACCGGATATCAGTAGCAGGCCCAATATCTCTTGCTACGATGGCGGCAGCATTTGCAGGTGCAGGGGCAGGTTCTGGCCTCTTCGTCGTCAGCTCCAAGATTACAGATCCGCTGCTGTCCGAAGAGGCGTACAATAAGTGGTACGAGCAGCGACACATACCAGACTGCCTCAAGACCAGTGGCATAATAGAAGTACACCGCTGGAGAACGGTGGACGATCAGGCTGAATGGCCATTCCTGGCCGTGTACCCAGTGCGAGACATTGCATTTCTGGGCAGCGATGAGTTCAGGAGTCTGTCACCATGTGTGCTGTGACTGCGAAACATGCTGATGGTGCATAGCAATTCCGATTGAAGATCTTCAGCTGCCAGGTTCCGGGCGTATCTTCGACTTGGTAGATTTTGACACTCGATGCTACGAACCCGTGCAGCTGTTCGAGCATGGGAAGTCAACGCCCGGTGAGGTGATGAGGAAATCGTCCACCTGAGCAAGTCTGATTTGGCCACAGCTGAAGCGACCTTCATCGCCTTCGCTGCCTTCACGCCTGCTGATGAAGCTGTTTGCAACCGCTGGTATGAAGAAGAGCATCTCGCCGTAATTTCCAGAATCTCAACCTGGACAAGATCCGAGCGCTATAAGCTTGTCTCTGCCACGGCAATGCGGAAGCCGGCGGAAGAGCCAGGTCCGCAGGTCCCAAGCCAACTTGCCATCGTACGCTCCCACCTTGTCGTGGCTGTCAGAGACGCTGCTGACACTCCCGTAGCATTATTTCAGAGGCGAACAAGCCCCGACCAGGGACTTTGCAGAAGCTGGTGAGACGGAGCGCTCCAAAGAGGTCAAGTCAGCAATGAAGGAGAACCAGGTGCAATGGTTTCGGAAACTGTCCTCCTGTGCAAAGTGATGGACTTGAGCAAGGAGACGGACGCGTCTGAGTGGCGTCGAATTTGAATTTTTACACGCGTTTATGTCATCAGGATGTTTTCACATTGCATCGTATTAAGATTACTCATGTCTATCGTTTCGTGGCATCATTATTCGTCGAAAGGTCCTGTTTTGTCGGCGTTGCCTCCCTTCCACTCTGCAGATTCTCTTATGGTCATTTGCTGCAGACCGTAGACGTCGTCCAGCTGTCCAGAGTGATAGTTCTATTCACCTGCAGTGGAGAACTTAACCGAAATATGGAATGTCATCTACGTTGGGCCTCTTCTCAGTGACAAGCAATGGCACCAAGGGCTCGATGCAGTCGTACGCTCTGGCTTGCTCGAAGAACTGGCGATCGCTCTGCAAACAGTCAGACGATGCTCTGGCGACGATGAGCAATACTACTTACGACTTGTTGCGGCGACTGCGATCGGCGGTGTCGCTTGAACCACTTGAGAAACACCTTGCCAGTCTCGCTGCGGAAGACATCCCGCGACGTGTGCTTCTCTTCGCGGACTTCTGTGACAGTCACGAGCGTCGTCTTCTTGTTCTTGTTCTGCTTCTTGGCTGGCTTCGGAATCGCTGGAAAGTCCATCTTGCTTTTTTGCAGGACGAGAAAACTGCACGCCCTTGCGCGAGGCTTTGTGTTCGCGCTGAGAGAGTGTGAGATGCGTGCAGAAAGAAACCTACGAGGGCCACTGCGCTTTATGTATCAGCATCAGCTGCACCGCAGCCGTGCTCGGCGACCATATATCACGCGGTTGAACATCGCACGACCGAATAGAGATAGCAGCGAGAATCTGCTGACCCTTCTGCAGAAAGTGGCGAGCACAATCATGCAGCAAACATTTTCAGCTGCTGTTCGAGATCGGTCCCTTGTCCCGACAACAAGGAAGCGAACGACGAGCCGGCGACGAGATCCGCAGAAAAGTGGTTCAATATCCACTTCAACGCGCACGTGATGCTGCTATATCGGTCGTTGAGGACTCAGTGGAGCATTGGTTGACGAGAGAACATTAGTTTCAGAGGGTCTGGACAGTGCGCCGCCATCTACAGTTTCGACTTGCTGCTCAACTTGTTCTTCGCCTCGGTCATCTTCTGATACGCCATTTCTGCAAACGGCACCCGCTCATCTGCGTATTCTTTCGCCGAAGCAGAGCTAGCTTGACGCGTCGCGTACCGCGCGGCAATGCCCTGGAAGATGATTGAGTCCCTGAATAGCGCGAAAGCCGTGGCCCATGCTAGATCCTGCTGCGAAACATCAAACCCAGAGTCTTGTCGATACCATTCCACGCATTGAGCATACTCGGGCAGCCCTGGCCAGTCCTTTCTCGTGCTCTTTGGGTCCGACGGGGCGAGGAACGCCTCGTCCGCATGCTTTCGTGGCCAAGAAGGAGTGGCATCTGAGATGGTCCAGCCCTGAATCAGGTTTGTCAGGTCCGCAAGAGGGTGTCCGATCGTCACCATCTCCCAATCAAGGATGCCAATGACCCGTGGCTCGGTCTTGTGAAAGACCAGGTTATCAATCTTGAAGTCTCCGTGGAAGAGCACTCCACGATCAAATGGCTGATTCTGCTCCTGGCCAAAGAACTCAATGAACTCGTCGAAGTGAGGCAATTGTGACACTGCCTCGCCGGTATCCTGGTCTACGGCCTCGGCCTGCGACTGAGCCAAACTCTTGAATGTCCTAATCTGCCTGTTGTAAAAGCCATTTGGCTTGCCAAAGTTCTCTAGCCCGACGTCTTTCGGATTGATACGATGCAGCTTCGCCAGTGTACGCACTGCATCTCTCCACATTTCTCGTCTATCACTCTCGTTGACACCTTCAATGGCAGCATTCTTGATGAAGCGACCGTCGAGGAAGCTCATCACGTAGAACGGAGTCCCGATGACGCTGTCATCTTCGCATAGGCAGTATGTCTTTGGCACGGGGACATCGGTATCCTGCAAAGCCGCAATCACTTTGTACTCGCGATCGACTCGATGCGCTGTCTTATTCAAAATCTTCCCAGGAGGCTTCTTCCGCAGCACGTATCGGTTGCCGTTGGGTGAAGTGATCTGATACGTTGGATTGGACTGGCCAAAGCCGAACTGTTGCAGAACGAGAGGAGTCTGGATTTCCGGAACGTGTTGGTTGAGGTATCTCTCTAACGCTGCCTGGTCAATGGGCTGGCGTACGGCGCCAGCCATGTTTTGTAGCGGATAGTATAGATTTACGAAGAAGATCCTGAGAGTCAGTCGATGATTGACCTACTATAGAGCCTCCGGTCAGCAATACTTCCTTTCGCTGGAAACAGTAAGCCCTGGTGGCAGCAAAGGCTCAGACCGAGGTCATCCAGAAGTGATCGGCAAAATGGCTTGCTTTTGTCTTGACGGTGGTTATAGTCGACCATAGTCGGGATTCTTTGCCATGGCTGCCTGTCTCGCACATCTTTTTGAATCATCAACACACCCAGTACATTAGATGCGATGCGCAAGCTCGTAAGTCTTGATCGGCACAAGATGATCATCCGGCGCTGCCATCTGTATGGGAGGCAAGGCGAATTCCTGGCATGCTAACTTAAGACTTATTGGGAACTTCATCAAAGAAGGACTGGTGCACAACGTGTCAGAGATGCGAAATTCAGTTCATAGCCTCCAAAAGGCCAGTATCTGTCACCCACATATGTCGTGCCTGCCATTGCATGCTCCGAATAGGCCCCGCATGTACGGCTGCATCACTCCAGTTCAAGAACAGCCATTCTGGTCCCCTGCGTGCGCCTAGCCTCAATCAAATGGCCGCAAGTGCTGCAATCGCAGGTGAATCCACCATGAATCTGATCCCAGCAGCGGTCTTTCGAAGATACTCGTCTCTGACACCATCAAGATGTTTCGAAGGATAAGCAAAGAAGCAGTGGGGAAGACCACCGTACTCATCATATCTATGGGGCACCCTTGACATGTCACATTAGCCCAATGATCAGTCCCTACTTTTTAATTACACTTACTGATCATCATCGAGCAGTTCCCTGAAGATGCGAGCATCGTCCCTCAAAGTGTCGATTTCGCACCCTGCTAGATAGACACAGGGCAATTTTTTCAACAGCCTGGACATCGCAGGGAACATGAACGGGTCGTTCCTCGGAGCACCATGCAGTTCTTGGGCCATAGAGTCAGCACTTGCGATGAACTAGGATTGTGTCACATACCGAGCAGAGCTCTCGTAGCTGTCTTTGTGTAGAGCGAACGCCCGTCATGCTCGTCAAAGCTCTTGTACTTGCGTTGGATCTCCATAGGTACTGCTTCTGGATGAATAGTGTTGGGCTGCACGGCAACCACGCCTTGAAGCTGGCCTGTCTTTCGATGGGAGATGAAGTTGAGCGCTACCGCGAGAGCGAGAGTCGCTCCAGCAGAGACCCCCATCAGCAACACCTTTCCCGGCTTTGCGCCATGCTCTGCTGCATGGCCAAAACACCACTCCGCAGCATCTATACAGTCTCCAAAGCCGGTAGGATAAGGATCATATGGTGCAAGGCGATAGTCCACGCTTACGAAGACCAGACCTGTGTCTTTTGCATAGCGACGTACCATGACGTCGTCTTCCTCGACGGTCCCCAGCACAAGGCCGCCGCCATGGAAGTAACACACGATTGGCTGGTTTGGCTTCAGGTGAGGTGGTCGATAGATCTTCAGCCGTACACCAGTCGACGTAGTTTCCTCGGAAGTCGTCACTGCAAAGTCCGGCTGTGGCAGACCGTACTTCTTGGTGATAGTGAACAAATTGTGCTTGTATTGCTCCAACAGATCCTGATAGGTGGGCCCAAGCAGAAGAGGTCGGAAGCCAAGCTCGGCCTCGAACTGTTCGATATTAGGCAAAAACACATTCGGTCGCATACAAAATGTGCGAGTACTCACCTCTAGCCATTCCGGACGGAAAGCATCACAATCTCCCATTACCACCGGTTGTTTTATGGAGGGTGACAACAAGAGAGCGTGCAATAGCAAGGGAAAGGTGTTAGCTTAGCATACCTACCTCTGTTTGCCTCGAGGGAGTTCCTGCAGGTGTCTTCATGCATACTGCTCTCAACAGAGGGGTTGGTGGCACACCACTACATGGGAGGTCCAATGCATGTGTCGTACAATGGGGTCAGCTTCTGGGTCATGTAGTTGTGGATGGAAAGAGGAGATCCAACTTCCAACGCTCTAGAATCGTCGATCAGGAGAGACGTTGTACCGCTCCGTTCCAGAGCTCTCGTCGAGACCGAGGAGCTGCGGGATCTCCCTTGTCTTCACATGAGAACTACTCCAATGCAGAGCTGCAGAAATCATCATACAAGTCGCGACGTTGACCTCATTCAAGTCAGCAGACAGACGTTCATGCAGGCCAGGTTCATAGTTCCATTACTCTGTAATTCGTATTTTCTATCGTAATCATATCGTCGAGCATCATGAATCGTCGCATCGAATGGTATCATCAAATCATTGGTAGGAGTTGAACACGCCCTCAAACTGCTTCTCCTGTATCCGTCTCCTTTCACGTCTGTTGAGGCACACAACCAAAAGTGCCATGACGGCAAGCATCAAAGGTATGCCAATTCCAAGACCGATGCCCAGACCAAGTTCTGTGCTGCGATCGAAGCCTTGGGAGCCGATGGGAGTGTAGACGAAAGGCTCGGCAGACGTGGTGGAGGCCGAGTCTGCCAGCGTGGAAGAGACCATGGTGGTCATACCAGACGGAGTGGGTTCCGCCATGCTTGCGGCAGAGGACTCAGCCATGCTTGTTGTCGCTTCAGCCTCCATGCCAGATGCTGCCTCGGTAGTGCTCATTGCTGCCTCCGCCGTTGTGCTCGACTCTGCCTCGGAAGGAGTGCTTGATGCTGCTTCTGAGGTCACACTGGATGCCGACCCGCTCTCCGTGCTTGCTGCAGGCGTCGTCGCTATGCCTCCCACGGCCGCTGTCGTCGCGGCCGTGGTCGGCATAGATGATGCACCATTAGACGCGGAAGATGCTCCAGGTGGGGGCACCGCAGCCCCAGCGGCAGCAATCTGGAAGATTGGGCTGCTGGCCACACAGTTCTCACATTGATTTGGCGCGTCGCTTTTCTGCAATCGGAAATACACCTGAGGGCTGAACGCGTTCTCTTCGGAGCTCGCGCCTGGCACCTGGTAGGGGTAAGTCGTAGTGCTTGATGTCAGGTTGGCTAGAAGTCGGTCAGTGACTAGACAGCTGAATCAAGGATAACGAAGCCTGACTTACCACCAAGCACATCAACATTGTAGCTCCCGTCATCGGAAGATGGACCACGCCAGATCTCCAGAGTGGTCAATGGCCATGGCGATGTCCAGCTGACATTGACCTGCGAGCCTGGCTCGAGCGAACCGAACAAGCCATTGGGCGTGATGAAGCCCAGCTGCGATGCCTCAAGTACCACGAGTGCTGCCATCGTGAGCTCTGCACTGCTTCCCTCTCCCTGTGGTAGAAGTGAGCTGTTCGAGGACTTCCCACAGCACAGACAGATGCCAGGCGCAACGAGTGCAAAGAACAAAGATCGATCAACTCACGACCACAGCATGCAGGGCATGTCCGACCTACTATACTTCTGACTTCATCTCGTAGACCGCATCCGCGGTATTTGGCGTAGTGGCACTCCCATCGGAGGTCGTGTGAAAGCGGGCATGGTATGATGCACGAATAGCGAGCTAGGTGGATGCAGCGAGGCTGAAGTTTAATCACGCTGCGGAGCAAGCTTGTGATTCTGGACGAAGCCACATGGAGCTGCGCTCAGACGTCTTCTGACCGAGGCTTCCAGACAGATACGCTGCAGCAAGCCACCCTTTCGGTTTCGTCTCTTCTTAAGGTTAACTTGAAGGTTCTCCAGCAAGCAACAGCTGGAACATGCCGGAAAACCACTGAGACCTGGCTGTTCTCCACGACCGAATGCTCGGCTTGGCATGTCGGCCGATGCCGCATACACCATCGTGCTGCAAAATGGGCCGAGATGGAAGGTCTAGCACACGGCACCTCCGCAGCTAATGGCCGCGCAACTTTTCTCCAGCGCCACGCGCAACATGTCAAAAGGTGTGTTGGTTCTTCTTCCTCGGCTGCTTGGAGATGATCCAGGTTCTTGGACAGTCGGCCACTTTTGCGTCTCAGCGATTGCCGCAGTCACAGCAAGCCCGGCAACACCAGGTCCTTGACCTAGAGATCCTGTTAGAACTTCGATGATCGGCTGTCACTTCGATTGACAATCTGGGCTGACGGTCAGCTGGGCTGCGAGCTAGCACAACGCCGGGAACCCGCACGGTCCTCAAATCTGCGCTCATGTTGCAGGCAAACTATGAGATCATGCATGATGAAGAACGACTCGCGCAGCTAATAACCGGCACAGTTCCCAGGTCGAAGCCGTGTTGTCATGAGAAAGACCGGCCCAAAGTGCTACACGTCAAACTAAAAACAGAAGGAAAGCAAAGATGATAATTGGAAAACAGTTCTCGGATACACGTTCATCCATGGCCGGTCTTGGTAGATCAGTCAGCCTGACTTCTTCTCCGCGTCTTGCTCATATTCTATCCTCGGCACACCGGACTCGACACGACGCTGTCGATATGAACCGTTTTTACCATGGCAGACGATTGTGCTGTATAGAGGACTGCAGACCACGATGTAGTACATCAGTCCACGCGCTTGATTGCAATAATTATGGCTTCTGGTGACATTGTCGATCATCCTGCATTTGCACGTATTCCAGGATGGGTGCAAGAGAAGCTCTCACCAAAAGCGATAGACATCATCCACCGCGTTCACGACTGGGTCGAGAATGAGTGCGTTCCCGCCGAGCCGATTGTGAAAGCACAACTCAAGCAGCATGGCAACTGGAAGACGCCACTAGTCATTACAGAGCTGCGGAGCCGGGCGAAGGAAGAGGGACTATTCAACCTGTTTCTCCCAAAAAGCTTTGGAAAGTATTCGCCCGGTCTCACAAATCTGGAGTATTCGTGCGCAGCAGAAATTATGGGCCGATGTTATTGGGCTGCTCAGACGCTCAACTGCCATGCCCCCGACACGGGAAATATGGAGCTGCTCGCAAAGTACTGCAACGAGGAACAGAAGAAGAAATGGCTGGAGCCTCTCCTCAACGGCGATACATTCTCCGCGTACAGTATGACTGAGCCCGATGTTGCTTCGTCCGATGCCACACAAATAGCATGTCGTATAGAGAAAGACCCCAACGATCCGAAGTGGCTCATCATCAATGGCCGCAAGCTCTACGGAAACTGCAAGTACAATCAAGAACTTGGCTTCTACATTCTCATGGGCTGTAGTGATCCTAATGCCGATCCTTGGAGGAGACACACCATGGTCATCGTTCCACGCGATACGGCTGGGTTTCGACAGATCCGAAATCTCACCATCATGGGCTATGACCATGCGCCAGAGGGGCATGGGGAGTACTTTTACGATAACGCGCGTGTGCCAGCAGAAAATATCATCTTGGGCGAAGGCCGTGCCTTTGAGATCGCGCAAGGGTAAGACATCGAGAGCACGTACCTGCACGGCCAGAATCTGACAACTATCATGTATAGACGCCTCGGCCCTGGTCGAATCCACCACTGCATGCGTCTCCTCGGGCAGACGGAGCGCGCCTACGAACTCGCACTCCTGCGCTGCACGGATCCGCAGAAGAAGCCTCGAGGCAAGTTCCTCGGAGAGTTCGACAGCAACATTGAGCGTCTCGCCACAATGCGAATGCAATTGGACTCGCTGCGACTCGTAGTGTTGAATGCCTCATATACGATGGATGTGAAAGGTAACAAGGCTGGTCGATACGCAATCGCGCAGTCCAAGATCTTGGTGCCGGAGATGGCTGCTAAGATAATCGACGACTGTATGCAATTGTATGGCGGGCAAGGTCTCACTCAGCATACACCGCTGCCAGAGATGTGGACATATGCAAGATTCGTACGAGTTGCCGACGGACCTGATGCTGCGCACCGACATCAAGTAGGTCGAGACCAGCTCAAGACTGCGCCGGACTTCAGAAAGCGGCACAGTGCGTACGCAATTAGGTACAAGGAGCTCTGTGAAAAGTGGAAGATTGAAGAAGAGACGTTTGGTCCGCCAAAGGCTGTCTCCAATTGAGAGCTTGAATAAATACACCACCTGCCCTCTGCTGGCCTTGGCCCATATGCAATGCAGTACCAAACGAGCTGTCTGCACAGAATTGTATGCAGCTTTCAGACGAGGAAGAAATACGGGAGCATCATAAACATTATCTTTATTCGACATTGGGTCGTGTCTTCACAGAGACACTGGGCGATGGAACGGTATGAAGCACATCACCGCCTCTTGTGCCATTGTGCAGACTGCTGTGCAATGCTGCCCTTGGGTGCCAATTGCGTTTTGTGGATGAGAATCTCCCGGACCAGATCGTAGGCGAATTCAGGATGGAAGTGATGGTAGCCATTCTCCGGAAACCAGTTCTTGGCGGAGTTTTCAGCATAGAGGTCCACCATCATTCTTCGTGCCTGGCTACCACGAGCTGTGCCTTCGTAAATCGCCTTGACGATTTTGGAATTCGGGAACGTTCGGCCGTTGGCCTCGTCTCGCTTGTCAATCGTCGCGGCCAGCGCTGTGATGACTTGATCGCAGAACGAGTCGTCCTAGAGGAAGTTTTGAGTCCATGGCGCTCGAGCCACATGCACAATTCAACTCACCTGCACTTTCTCGCCGAAGATGTAAAGTTGTGTCAGGAATACATGCTCAGCCTTGACCATCGTTGACTGCGCCGGCTCTTCGGACGCTGCTAGCACAGCTTCTGACAGTTCTGTCGAGACCTCGCCGTGGTACGTGAAGTGCACATATGCAGCTACCACATCGTCCTCGTCGTTGAGCCTGATTCGATCCTGGGTAACCTGCTCGAAGTGGGCCTTGAAGTACGGAGAGCGCTCCTTCAGGATGTGTCCATGCACCTTGAACTCATCGTTCTTACTGTGAATCACAACGATTTGTTGCGTAAATCTCGATCGTTTCTGACGTTTGGCCTGCAAGATCTTCTGGTGTCTCTCATACTCGTCCCATTGCGCCTTGATAGATGGGTAGCGGACGTTGTAAGCTTGGCGTAACGCGGCATCGGCCAGTGTCTCATGTGCAGCTTGCAGCTAATCGCAAGTCAACTCGAAGGTCGACTCCGAACTTGCATACTCGCTCACTTTTTGGAAAGCAGCTGTGCACCTCACGACCTTGGACGGGGTCGCTTTGTCGGGATGTTGCTTTTTGGCTGCAGCATGGTATGCTTTCTTGAGCTGTGCCGCACTCGCTGTGAAAGCCACGCCGAGCGTCCTGTAGTGATCTTGCTCTGCGGGTTCCTTCATGGTTCGACAGTTGAGCGAGACACCTTCGCGTAGCCACCAATGACGTTTTTGAGGAATGTTCAAGTGGTACAACGTGCAGAGAAAGCGGAGACACGCGAAACGCGCGATTGGTGCCTAATTTTTATCTCAGCGAGCTCAGACCTTGCACTTTAAACTTCACGCTAACATTTCCAGCCAATTAGAGGCTTCCCCTCAAACAGTTTTTAGTGCGAAGGTCTGAGAGATCTTGGGACTCGTTTTAGTATAGCAGGTTTCGCAACACGAGGATACCTCTCGAGAGAATCGACCGTATAGTCCTAAAATACGTCGTAGAACCTTCTTAGTTGATTTCAAGTATAGCGCCGAGGCAGCTCTATATATATATCCGATTTTTACGCCTCTTCTCGTCTCTAAAGAGGTACATATATAGCCTCGCGTAAAAAGCGCGTTTTCGCTAGTTGGTTTCGTAGAATTTAGGGGTAGGAGTAGCTGCCTCGCGCCGAGGCGCTATATACGCGTATCGTAGGGTAGGAGGGCGTTATAGCGGGTTCGATCGATAGCGCCGAAGGTAGGCTCGGAGCTCGAGGAGAGGAAACTCGGTTTCGAGGGTCGTAGAATACGGAAGAAGGCCTTAAAGCAAGAAAACGGCTTAGGGTGTTGTGTAATCGGTTCGGAAGCCTAGTATAGCGGGCCGGCGGAAGCCAATCCAAAAAGAGAGTCTGAGCCCGCTGAGATAACCTAATTTGGGCTCACCATGGCAGCGGCGCGTAAACACGTGACTCAATTTCACCCTTCTTAGCCGTTGCGAACCCCTGAAAGCTCTGCAGAGGTATCGCATCTCTTCTAAACAAGTCGATCTTTTCGCAATCCTGAGCATTCCCCACGAACAGCTGAAATCAGGCGAATTCCTCCCCTGCTCAAAGAGAGAGTCTCATGGCAGAGCAGCGCACCACAAATCTCGAAAACTTGGTGCACATCAACTCGTGTACAGTCTGCCACGCGCTGTTATTTATCCTCGTTCGGCTTTCTCAGCAAGTGCAATGCCTGCTCGAGCTCAAGCTCTCGCAGCTCCGCGGCGTGGGTCTGCTTCTGTATGCCCAACTCCTTCAGCTCTGTAGCATGCATCTGCTTCTGAATGCCGGTCTCCATCAGCTCCGTGGCGTGTATCTGCTTCTGTATCCTGATCTTCTTCAACTCAAATTCAAGCTCTTGTTCCTGCCTCGGCTGGCTTGACTGAGGTTTCTGTGGTTGATCACATCGCTTTCGAGGTGGATTAAGGTCTTGTTGCTCAGCATTCTTCCCAGGAGCGCCGTCAGTGTAATGCGGGACCGAATGTCGCTTTCGCCAAGCTGCGGCTGCCGACGTGTTGCACTCCTCACCCTCGTCGTCAGGAAGTTCCACAATCCTCGGCTCCAGCGTTGGGAGAGGTGTGGCTGCAGATGTGTTGTCCACTTCGTCCGCATAGTCTGGCCACGCGTACCCTTTCATCAGCGCGCAGTAAAATTCTGGTGACTTTATCAGCAATCTGTCTCAAATCACAAATAGAGCTAAGTTTCACCGTCTGCAGCCTCGATCATGGCAGCGTCGTGGTGGCGCTGGTTTTTGGGGGTGGCCTTGTGAGCTCCACGCAAGTGCTGATCAAGGAGATATCTACTGGCGTGCTTTTTTCCGCACAGAGTGCCATCACAACAGCGCATTCGACAAAAGTGTTCCGCAATGTGCACTTTCGGTTGACCATAGCCATCCACCTCGAATTCTGGTGCGTTGGCTGGCAGAGCATCAAGTTCGATGAAAGCGCGATAGGCCGCCTTCATCGTGTCAGCGAGGTGTGTGATGGATCAGCCACGAGTATGACAACAACATACCGATCTGCGCAGTAGCCGCTTGTGAGGATCCACTGGTGCCATGCTTCGAGGTTGCAAGTGATTTTCATAGTTGACGTTGAAGTTTGAAGAAAACATGATGCGCGTGCCTTGCCGCTAGCCCTGCAAACAGATAAAGGTGCAAGAGCCGCTTGACTTTGCCCTCACTTTTTTGCTAGCCTTGCTGAGCTGCACGTCAAGCAAGCGTACCTGGAACATTCTACTCAGTTCAGTGCAGCGCAGTCACTGAGCTTCGTGACCCTTCACTTCCAGGAGCCTGCGTTCCAGACGTAGCTTGCCGAGCTGCTCCATGCCGTCTCTCTCGCGAGAAGGCTCCTCCATAGTATGAACCGCTGTACAGCGATACGATGGATGTGACGCTCTGGACGTCAAAACTTCTGCAATGGCGTGCACTTGTGAGAGCGCCCAAGTGATCAATCACTTCCATTTATCCACACTATATGCTACTAACCGAAAGCAGGGCGCTCCATGCTCATGCTCCTCTTTCATCTTGGAGATACCAAATGCCAACCTCCAGCGCAATGCTCAAAATCCCATCACCGTGTCCATGCAAGTCATGGCGATTCTATGCTATTATCGAGTCTCATCAACTCTAGTTCATTCCAGAATACACACATTCACTGCTCGGCCTTCTTCCATGGACGCACGCGGAAGGGAAACGCCTTCCCGCGAGTGGACTGTCCTATCGTGTGGAACTTTTGCGGCTGAACGCCAAGTGCGTGCGTGTCGAAGCGGTCAAAACCCATCATGGCCTGGAGAGAGAAGTCAGTAACACGTCTCACAGTAGTTCCGCTCGGAATGTCTCACCTCACTGTTGTAGCCAGTGAACCAGAAGCCTACCACAACGACCAAGTACGTGAAGATGAGAATGCTGCCTTTGAAGTAGTTACTCTTGCCCTCCCCTACGATCCAGCCGAAGAGGAAGACGCTAAGCAGAACGCAGACCATGTCCCACTGGGGAAATATGAGACTGAAACTGTGCTCTGCAAGTTGATCTGCAGGAACCCAATTCGTGTAGATGGCGGTAAACAGGACCAAGCACGGCGTTTGTAGCAAGAAGACTTGCAGAGCATAGCTTGATCCGATCTCCATGGACAACGCGACATTGCCGTTCATGGCGAAACTGATGGCGTTCAAGAATTCGGTGGTGTTGGGCACGAGCGAGAACAAAGTGATGCCAAGGAACTTCTCCGGGATACTGACAGATGTCAGGACGACGTCAACCGTGTCAACGAGAATCTCCGCGATGACGGCGTAGGCGACAGTGGCAGTCATGAGAATGATGGCCGATTTCGTACGAGACCAATTGGGTGCATCGTGGCCGCCATGACCACCGGCCGGCTCTTCCGGTGCTGGCTGCAGAGCACCAGCGGCAAGTTCGGTGCCCGCTGCATGAGCGTCTTTGCTGTCCTTGGGCATCTTCACATGTGACTGGTGTCTAGACGGAGCTGGCGTGGCATTTGTGTTCGCCATGTGACTTGCGCGGCGTGGAGCAGATGTGGCATCTCGGGCAGCGATTGTTGCGGCGGTGGCCGCCATCTCTGCCACTTGCTGCACCAGAGCACGATTGTCCTCTGCACTTAGTCCGGGAACGCTATTTGCAGCAGAATCATTGCCAGCGCTTTTGGGCGGCACAATGTGCGGTACATGACCATCGACACTTGCAGCATCGTCCTTTCGCGCAGTAGTGGTAGGTGAAGCGGCAATTCCAGCCTGCTTCAGACTTTGATTGAGGATGCGCTTGTACATCTGGCTTGATCGAATGTCGCCAGTATTGTTCGTGCCGCGTCCGCTCTTCTTGCTCGAGGTCGTGTTGTAGTCCGCCTGTATCAAGCCTGCTGTGTAAGGCAGGTTGATGTGTCCAGGATGCGCTGGTGTATGTAGAGGGTCGTGATGCCTCTTCTTCTCATCCTCGGGCTCATTGTTCCAGATGACAGCAGCGTGAGTGCGTAGAGTGAACAACAGGCCCACCACATACGAGAAGAACAAGCAGACCGCACAGAAGTAGACGTACGGTCTGACAGCCGTGACGAAGAAGTCATCGTTCAGCTCCGGTACTTGTGTAAAGTAACATCGGCGGCAGTCGCGTTCCTCTTCTGGCCCGTCTGGCATGTCGACGCATTGTCGGCAGTTCAGGACGTGAGATCCGTAAAACTGGTAAAAAAGTGTAGGGCCAAACGCAGCAATGACCGCAAACAGCAGCATAGTGGACGTGACACCAGCTGAGCGCACGTTGAATCGCTGTGTCTTTCGTTTGATTGCTCCAAAGCACATTGACAAGCCAGGCAAGAAGAGGATACCCGCGAAGATAGATCCAATGATACTGCCTTCGACGAGCTGAGACTTGCCCTCATCTAGAGCTACACAGTAGAGGAAAACCTCCACGATGGTGCTGAAGAAGGCGTTGATTGTGGCGCCTACACCCATTGACGATTGCGCAGAGATCGAGGCGACGGCTTGGCCGATAAAGTATGCAAGTGGAATGATCGAACCCAGCGCGATCGCGAATACGAACCCAGGTGATGTGAACCACGTGTCAATGTGCAAAGTCTCAAAGAGCAAAAAGTAATCCACAATCACAAAGGCCACGAGTCCAAGAAGGTTGATGAGGAAGATGTTGGTTCCATCAATGGTATACTTCCAGTACTTGATGCCGACCGCTCGGTACGTGCATAGCAGGATCACGCTATCGGTGTCGCCACGTGGCTCCGAGTCGAAGCGTTGGTAGTGGCTGTCGGTGTGGAAGCTCATGGCCAGAGGATGTCGCCGCAGATGGTGGAAGAGCAATAGCGTCACCTTTCCCATTGGTATCGTGAAGACGAGGAACCAGCAGAGGCCACTGACGAGGAATAAGAATGGCGTGATCAGGAAGTAGAAGAAGAGGAAGAATATCACTCTCCCCAGAGTCCACTCGCCGCGGCCGAAGAGTCTCTTCTTGGTCTTGTTGCGAGCACGCTCTGCGACTGAGCTTGCTCGAGTGCGACCCAGCAAGCTGTCGGTTTCGTTTTCTTCCAAATCCGGGACTTCTTCTCGACGTCGGCCGATCAGAGAGCGATTGATGTCGGTGGGGCCAAAGAATAGACGACCTTCCTCGATGTCGCCGGCCTGCCAGCGCTCATACTCGGCAATGTCTCTCCCTTCACCTTCGTCCTCATGCAGATACTGTTCGTCGCGCTCCAATCTCACGTACTTGCCGAAGGGATAGAAGAGATAGTGCGCGAGGTTGATGAGCACACGACCATATTCCCGGCATCCAGGAGCTCCTGAGACCGGCTGAAAAACGCTGAGGAGAAGGCAGACCACACCGCCCAGAGCGGTGATCAGCGCTAACCACCAGCCGAAGAGGAGCGTCCACAGCACGTTGAAGATCCAGAGCCATCGGCTGACGTTGCCTCCCGGCGCGCTGTGAATGTCCCCTTCTGCATTCCTCTGCACTGATCGATTCTTCTTGTACAGCGCTGGCTTCCAGATCCTGATTCCGAAGGGATGTGTCTCGTTGATCGCTTCTTGTCGATCCTTTAACGTGAAGCTCTCTGCGTCGCTGAGATCAGCACTATCATCGTCGTCGTCGTCGTCTGGCGTTGGCGTGGGTGTTTTGTCATCGTCGTCGTCTTCTTCGTCTTCATCTGCGTCTTCGCCTTGCAATGTGTCCTCCGAGCTGGGCTCAGCTGCCCCTTGCGGTGTCCGTGATCTCGCAGTCACTCGTATGGTATCAGTGCCCGTGGTCTGGGCTGCTTCCTCCTCTTCTTGCTCATCGCTCTCGACCCGGGGCAGTGTCGGCGCCGGCACTCGTCGTCGTATCGTGCTTTCTCTTCGTCTCAGCAGGCGGTCCCGATCTCGCTGCATTCCCGTCCTCGACTGGCTTCTCTGCTGGCGTAGATCGGCGTCGACTTCGATAGGATCGTCGTCGACCGAGAATAGGTCACCGCGGTGCGGCGCTGCTGTCGAGGTCTTCCGGGGACCGACGGTGGGCCGCTTCGGGGTCTGCTGCTGTTGCGTCTGGGGAGTAGCTCGGACGGATCCACCTTGCGCTGCGCTCGTGGAGGAACCCTGCATTGAGCCTGGAACTGTCTTTAGCATGGGCGTTTGACCCGTCTCACCCAGCTAGTGAACGTGCTCACCATAGTCTTGGTGATGAGGCCGTGGCCGCCTCGTCGTGCCTTGCGTGCTGTCGCCCGGCTGGGACTGCAAGCTTGCTTGGCTGGCGTGCATCGATGCATAGCTGGACTGCCGCTCCGCGCTGTCCTGCGTGTTGTTGCGACTCATCTCCTCGGTCGACATCGACGTGCGCCGTGTTGTCGGAGCCGTGGAGAGGAAGTCGGCGTAGTCCCGCACATCGATGTTGGCGGGCCGCTCGTCGGTGAAGCTGTCGTGCCCAGACATATTCTCACGCCGCCGAGAGAATGGTCAACGGACTAACGACCAAACGGGCGATGATTAATTCTAGCTCAGGCGGTCACGCTGTCTATCGCGGACTTCTGCAACCCATCGGACGAGCTCGCGGAGATCGCGGTCGGTTGTGGGAGAATCGAGCGAGGAGCCTCGATGATGATGATGATGATGCTACTGCTGCCGCTGCTCTGGGACGAGACGAGTCGAGAGTAACGGTAGATAGCTCTAGGTTTCAGCACGCGAGGATGGGCCTGGAAACGGGCAGCATTATTCAATGGCACGCCATCGAACAGAACAGAAGCAGATGCGCGGCGAAAGTAATTTAATGTGTGTGAAATGTGGTGAAGGCGCCGGAGGAGTTGTAATATTGTGGGTGGGTAAGATAGGGACGGAGCTCCCACGACAGCTGGTACAGCTGTGTGAGGGCAGATGATCGCTTGCGCTGCTGAAGTGTCTCATCCTGCTGCACCGGCCGACCCGGAATGCCCTCCCGAAGCAGACCTTGCACCTGTGTGGGAGCGTGATGATGATATTGAGGAGCGACGACTGCAATGCCAGACGTGGCGCTGCTCGCGGAATCTTGATGAACAGCTTCGTGACACTGCAGTGCTTGTGCCGTGTGGTGTTTTATCTCGGCGGTGATCCACAGCTTGATTGATCGGCACGCGGAAGGAAGGGTCCGCGTGTCGCGCGTTGCTGCCTGAGTAGCAGTGTCGCCTTCCTCAAACACCGAACTGATCATCACGGCAAGCACCATCGACTTCATCATCAACTAGCCGTCGCCGAATAGAGCTGCACGTCGAGAAAAACCCCCTCAATCGAGCATCTCTCCCGCCTGTCAGGCGACCAGTGCAACGATGGCGCTCGACACGTTCTTCCACAACAAGATCGAGAGCATGAAGCTCGAGATCATCCAAGGCCAAGCAGTGCTACGACGTCTGGAAGCGCAGCGCAACGAATACAACAGCAGAGTGCGGTTGCTGCGCGAGGAGCTCGGGCTGCTCCAACAGCCGGGCAGCTATGTCGGCGAGGTGGTCAAGGTCATGGGCACGAAGAAGGTGCTGGTCAAGGTGCATCCCGAGGGCAAATACGGTAAGGCAAGCTCGCGCTCCAGTGGCGGTGCGCAGAAGATACGAGCGAGTACTGACTCTTCCCAGTTGTCGACGTGGCGGACAGCATCGACATCTCGAAACTCACAGCGGGCAAGCGTGTCACCCTCCTCTCCGACTCGTACAAACTCTCCTCCCTCCTTCCATCTTCTGTCGATCCGCTGGTGTCCCTCATGATGGTGGAGAAGGTGCCTGACAGCACGTATGACATGATCGGTGGTCTCGATGAGCAGATCAAGCAGATCAAGGAAGTCATCGAGCTGGGGTTGAAGCACCCCGAACTGTTCGAGTCTCTGGGCATCGCGCAGCCAAAGGGTGTGCTGTTGTACGGGCCTCCGGGAACAGGAAAGACACTTCTAGCAAGAGCTGTCGCGCATCACACAGACTGCAAATTCATTCGTGTCTCAGGATCGGAGCTGGTGCAGAAGTATATTGGAGAGGGTTCGCGCATGGTAAGAGAGCTGTTCGTGATGGCGCGAGAGCATGCACCTTCGATCATCTTCATGGACGAAATCGATTCCATTGGATCCTCGCGTGTCGAAGGCTCATCGGGTGGTGATTCTGAGGTGCAGCGAACGATGCTGGAGCTCCTCAATCAGCTGGATGGCTTCGAGCCCACAAAGAACATCAAGGTCATCATGGCCACGAATCGTCTCGACATTCTCGATCCCGCGCTCCTTCGACCTGGACGTATCGACCGCAAGATCGAGTTCCCTCCGCCAACCGCCGAAGCTAGAGCAGATATCCTGCGCATCCACTCGCGAAGCATGAACTTGACGAGAGGAATCAACTTGATGAAGATTGCAGAGAAGATGAATGGATGCTCTGGAGCAGAGCTGAAGGGTGTTTGCACAGAAGCTGGTATGTATGCGCTGAGAGAGCGCAGAGTCCACGTCACGCAGGAGGATTTCGATCTGGCTACGGCCAAGGTGCTCAACAAGCACGATGACAAGGAGACCAGTTTGGCCAAGCTGTGGAAGTAGAGGAAACGCCAGGGAAAGGCCAAGGCTGGGGTGGCTTGTATCATACTCGCATGCATCGCGAGGACTGGACTTCAGCAAGTCCTCGACTCGACATAGAGATTGTACTCAATTAGACTTGCCACGAGCCCTTCACTCACGACCAGTCTGGCCTCTCACTCGCGACGAGCTTGCGGGCGGGAGTGTATTTGCTGCTCCTCAGGGGCGCATGCGTCTCAGCGAACGTGCAGCCCGAACTGCCCAGCATGAGACGTGCAGCAAGCTCCTTAATTTTTGGAGTTCCTTTGCGCTGCTTGCATCAGGCTGACAGCAGCGATAGCTGCCCTGAATCTGTCACGAAGCACATAGCACCGCGCCGCAGCGGACATCCGCGCGGAACAATACAGGAGGTGAGCCACCCGAATCACGACTTTGTAACTTTTCCTCTTGTCTTTGAACTCGCTCAAGTACACGAATACCTGAGCACCATCATCGAGTCGAGAAAAAAGAGGCGTAGACCACGATCCTTACACTCCTCGAGGCTATCCTCGACGAGAGATCGAAAGCCAGACTGTCGCTAGTAGGAACGAGTAAGGTTGATGTTTGTTCTCAAATTGCATCAACTCGCTTGCTCGCTGGACTTTCGAAGAAGCAGGAGGATTTCTGTGAAGGACATGAGGTACTCGCTACTCGCTACTTGGCCGGCTGTGTCATTTTTTGGTGAAGACTGTCAGAACGATGACTTTGCGGACGATATCGTGGCGTGCTACTTCAGCAGGCTCGACCGAACATGAGGTGTCGGGATTGGCTGCTGGATGGGTGCCCTGGGTTATGATCTCGACATCATCGTGTATCGAAACACGCTGAAGCGTGGATGCAAGACGTAGGAAACTGCCATCCCCTGATGCCGTGCCTCCGCTAGCAGCAGAGGTGCTACGTCTTCGGTAGGATCAATGTAAAGCCAGGAATTCGCTGGATAACTGACTTGTTCACATCAGTATCGCAATCTCCGAATCAGAACCGGCGAGTGAATGGTGGTGA
Source organism: Septoria petroselini (assembly GCA_022559915.2). Taxonomy (NCBI): domain Eukaryota; kingdom Fungi; phylum Ascomycota; class Dothideomycetes; order Mycosphaerellales; family Mycosphaerellaceae; genus Septoria; species Septoria petroselini. The sequence continues at coordinate 425,473 of JAFJTQ020000009.1, forward strand.
GGAGCAAACAAGAAAGCTTCACCTTCACTTTTGCTGCGTGTTTCCTACAACCCTGCCGCGTTAGTGTGTGGCTCTGCATCTGCTAAGCTCCAAGCGCCTTACAATATTCTTGTTGGTTCTTCTTACAACGCCGCACTTCGCAGGATTGCATTGAAGCAGACAAGATGGCACAGGAAGACGAGCCACCGAAGAAGAAGATGAGGTAAACAGCCATATTCTCTGGCAATTAGGCGGTACTGATCGCTCGCAGGCTGAAAGGCGGCTTCGTCACCCTCAAGGTGGGCACTGGGGACGAAGTGGAGACATTCTCGGCGCACGAGAACTTGGTCAAGGAGTGTTCCGAGTTCTTTCAAGCCGCCTTTGATAAGAAGTGGAAGGAAGGGCAATCGCGTGAGATTGAGCTCCCAGACGACGAGCCGCAAATCGTCAGTACCTTCTTGGAGTGGTGATACACCAGGGACAGCATCAGAACACTAGTGATGGCGAACCCATACCCGAACCCCCTTCTGATGCGTATGCGACTCTGCAAGCTCTACGTGTTTGGCGAAAAGGTCCAGTCGGCTAGCTTGTGAAACGACGTTATTGCTGCCATACTGAAGTTTTGTGAGCGGTCGAGCCCGCATGGTATACGCTACTACCCAACAAAGGAATGCGTGGACGTGATCTACAATGGCACGCCTTCGCATTCACCAGCTCGCAAACTCATGGCCTACATGCACGTCATCTTTGGAGGATACCACTGGCTTAAAGACACTGGCAATCACCCAGAGTTCTCGCAAGATCTCGCTATGGGCTTAATGAAGAGTCGCACACAGCCACCGGGCAAGGACATCTTTCCTCAGCGCGAGACATGGTACAAGAAGTCGTGATTTGCTCATCTAAATCCGCATGTTGCTGGAGTCCATTCTGGGCTGGGAAGATTTCAGCTGGAGAAGGCGTTTTCTATTCCCCTGAAGAACAGCGTCATGACAAGCGCAATGGGGAGCACGTAGCCTGGGATGCAGTGGTTCGTCTCAGCAGCGGAGACAGCTTGAGGAGCTCAGGTCAGGTCGGTCAGCGCAGTACAGGCCACGCATGTTCGTGCTCTCATCGTTGAAAAATAGCAAGAGACCACGTCCCTGTATGTTTTCAATGCAAACCAACACCTTGCAGCCTATGCAACGATACTGGCCCTGCTGGTCGGTGAAACTGCCGCTGTGATGAAGCGGTTTTCACGGCACTCTTCTTCGCTCTCATCCAAGTCCTCTGCATCTTTTGCCTCGATTCCGGCACTCTCCTGACTCTTGCTTAATCCTCGCCTTCCATTGCCAGATCCTTCTCATCGATGTCACTGACGCCCACGCCGCACCCTTGGTCTACTGATTGACGCCCGACCGGAGTCGAGATCAACTGTCTCATCTCCTCAAGCTCGAAGGAGTGACGTCCTTCCACTGTAACGATCCGTCAATAGTCCACGTCAATAGTATATAGGTCTATTGCCTGCAAAAGCACGCTAGGCTCGGCTATGAAGTCCAACTAAGGTTGTACTATTTCCGTTCATTAGTGTGAAGCCTTGTTTCCCAATATGGATAGCCTTTGATTACACGCGACTCTTTTGGACGTCTCTTCAGCAACACAGCAAAAGGACAATGCAAGTCTGGGTGCGAGTGCGAATCATGAAAGTCGAGGGCATGAAGAACGACTGGTGTTGACGCGTGTGCGGTAACGTTTAGGCTTTCATCCCGCCGTGTGAACAGCACAAGACGATGACGGCTTTTGATTGGCTTAACCGACACCTCGCGCGATCCATACGCATTTCACCACGTGCCTTGTTTCTCCTGGCCCGAACAACATCATCCACTCGATGCCATATCGCAGATGCCCGGCTGCTGCTAGACTGCGTGCGTACCGAATCTCAATCGAAGCCGAGAAACCTGTCCAAGGAGCATCATGCTAGCCTCAGAGTTCTGGCACATTATGTCTTGACCGTTGGTGTAGTGATTGACGCCGGCGCTACATGGTCAGACACGTGTCTGACGGTGACATTGCAGATGAGTACATATAGCGTTGCGACATGCCGGGACGTATGCGATCTTCTCTTCTGGCGAAAATTGTCACACGGCCCTGCCACGATAGTGGTATACATAGCATAGCAGGATGATGCTTGATAGCGATTTGCGAGTCTCGGCCAGGATCAAGTAGGTATCGAAGCGTGTAATCATAGTCGTGTATCGACTAACGACGTGCAAAGCACCATCGATGATCGTATCGTGACGCTGAAGGTCGGCTCCGCACCTACAGCAGATTTCTCGGTCCACGAAGGCATTTTGACAGAACGCTCGACTTTCTTCCGCTCTGCACTGGACGACAGGTGGCGTGAAGGTCGCTCTCGTACCGTGGAGATGCCCGAGGATAGCACAGACGTGGTCACTGCGTACGTCGAGTGGCTGTATTTTCGCAGGATCGCATCGAAACCGATATCTCCACCACTGCTACCAATGGACGATGGCGAGTACGCTTTCCTTGCAAAGATGTGAGTGAGCGTCTTCTCATTGAGCCGCTATAGCTTCATGCTGACTCTGCCTACAGGTATGCGTTTGGAGAAAAGGTACAAGCAGACATGTTCTGTGACGACTGCCTTACCGCCATGGTGCTGAAAACCGATGAGGTAGCCGAAGATGGTACAAGGACCTTTCCGAGCCATACTGCCATCACCACATTGTACAACAGCACGCCTCCGGAATCGCCAGCGCGAAGATTTGTTGTTGACATGTACGTAGACTTCGCCATGGCAGCTTGGATTCCGAGAGACGCCGAAGCCAACCATCCCGAATTTCTGGCAGATCTCGTACACGCGTTCATGGCGTGCAGACCTGATGGGCCGCTTCACAAGCAGACAAACTACCATCGACGCCACAAATGGCACAAGCGGGAGCGTAGTCGAGAATTCCTGCAACCAGCTGATTGACCGCCTTCAAGTGGTGGAATTCTGTTTGATCTCATGCTTAGACCCCAAGCAGCGACGTTCTGGGCGCCTGCACACAGAAACTATTGCAAAACGCCCAACCGAGGAGTGCCATCGAGGCGGTATCCAGAGAATGATCTCGAGCAGAACACGACCCCAGCATGGACGGAAGAATCGCCCCAAGTGGCAGATGCGTCGGGGATAACGCATTGTCGCGCGTCGTTTCGGGCAGCAATACCGTGGACGCCATTTCCGCTGCATGGAAGGCGTTAGTGGATGGGATCGCGGCTTCGAATTACCAGGAAATGTACGCAATATGTACTGTGCGACAATGTAGTCCAAGCATGCATGCCTTAGCGCTGCTGTGTAATGTGCCTGACGCCACCAACGTGTTTGATATCATGCAGGCGGTGATGACCACAGCGAGGTCCCGGAACGGCACGTTGTCGAAAGAGCATCTGGACTAGTTCAGGAGCCGCCCAAGAGTACATTTCTTCGAGACGGCGGTGTGTTCGGGTAACGCATGGTGGAGCATGCAGTTACCCGCAATGCATGTGAGAGATCGGGTGTCGATAGCAAAGTCTACCACATGTCTCTCATTGCTTCTTCGTCATCAGCGAAGTCTTCACCAACGTCGTGCTGTGCAGGCGCAGTCGCCGACACGCCTTTCGACGGCGCCGGGGTTTGCTCCGCCATCAAGGCGTCCAGCTCATCGTCGTCCGGTTCCTCTTCGAATGGCATTGCTGCCTTTTGCTTCTCAGGGGGTCTCGAGGCCTCAGACATAGCAAGTAGAGCATCGAGCTCGTCCTCATCCGGGTCATCGACAAATGGTCCAGCTCTTCTAGATGGTGCAGGGAGCTTGGCTGATGCAGCACGACTTTGCTCATTCCCGAGCAGCATGTCCAGCTCGTCGTCTCCTGGCGCATCGTTACTGTCGTGATTCTGTCCACCGCTTGCTCCCTTTGTAGATGCAGATCGAGACCCGTTTGGCATGGAGTCTCTTCCGTCAGCCTCATCGCCACCAGCCGAGTTCAACATCTGCACATCTGGAGGGGGCGTGAGCTCTCTTCGGTTGGGCTTCGTGTCATCCAGCCATGCTCTCCTTGTCACCTGCATCCGCTTGCTATGGCCGACCTTTTCAACCATTTTGATCGCGTCCCGAAACTTGGCTCGAGGATATAGGTCATCCAGCCAGAGCTGATACGTGTTGAGCAGACTGGAAATATCCGAAAACTCATGGCCCTTGCCACGGAATTTGAGCCTCGACTTTGCGATTTTGCGCAGCTTCGGTACACCCGCGTCAGAGAGTAGCCTGCGAAAAGTCAATTAATCACGAGCAACAACAGCTCTGATCATATTGTCACGCGCCTGTTCTCGTCAAGTTTTGGAACAGGGACGCGTTTCTTCTTCACCTGAACCTCTTGATCTTCGTCTCGTGTTTGCTGTTGCTGTGCTGGTTCGGAAGTAGCGGTATCCCGTGGGAGGTCCTGGAAGAACGCTTCGATGGCATTGTCGTCGTCGAGCAGGCGCTCTATTTCATCGCGGCGTGAAGTTCCCACTTTCGAGTTTGGCGATACTGCTGAAGACATGATGTGGTATATTTTGTGCTGTAAAAAACGATGCTGGCCTGAAGAGTGCTTTGACGCGACGCGACGCGCGACTGAGGGAAGGCACGCGCCGAGCCGACCGAGACTCAAGTTTCACGGCGAGACGGATTGCTCGACACCAACAACACCTCAGCATCGCGTCCAGAAGTGCACGCAGTCTAATTATCTTCTCTGCACTGTCCTCGTCCCAGCCATCACTGCTTGATGCCGACGCGACACGGAATTGTGAAGCAGCAGCTGCGCCCAGCGACATAGCTCACGGGAATACCCATCACCATGGCAGTGGCTTCAGCGGCAGAACTACAGCCGGTCGCCGTGGTCGCCAACAGACTCCAGACCCTGCTGCAGCGAGCGAAGCAGGAAAAGCCAGAGAGGACAGTCGAGCCCGCGCTTCCGGTGTCGAGCTTCAGCGCTGACGTCGCAGCCCTTCACGATGATATTAACGCGGCATACGACCAAACCTACAAGTTTGCTGTCGTCGAGGCAGCCTCCAGAGAGATTTTCTACTCCTTGGTCCACTCGACAAACATAGACCACCCGGCCTTTGGAGATGTCTGGAATCTGCTTGACATTGTGCTCATGTGTGGCGACGATGGGAAATGCACGCCTGAACTGATATGCTGGCTTCTGGAAGAGTTGCTGGATAGCCAGACCACGATGGGGTGCCGCACAGTCTTCGACTACCTCGATTCGCGGCGCGAGCGCCTTGCGCAGAAGGACTTCCACAAGAAGAATCTCGTGTTCCTCAGATCTTGCAACGAGCTTTTGAGACGTCTCAGTCGAGCCGAGGATGCCATATTCTGCGGCCGAGTCTTCTTCTTCTTGTTCCAGACATTTCCTTTGGGCGACAAAAGCTCGGTCAATCTCCGAGGCGAGTTCCACGTGGAGAACACGACAAAATTTGACGTTGAGGATGCTGCCAACGACCAGATGCAAGTGGACGCTGACACTACTGATGCGGCGTCGCCTCCCAAAGAGAGCACACCACAGCCCGTGCAAGCAAACAAGCCAGGCAGCAAAGCTGTTCCCATCAAGGCCCCGAAGAAGACATCGGAGGAGGTCGTTCTTTCAACAAGTGAGCTTTATCCCATATTCTGGAGGCTTCAACACGATTTCTCCGACCCTACACGACTCTTTGATCGCGCGAATTTCAACCTATTCAAAGAAGGCCTGGCCAGCACGCTTGTCAAGTTCAAGAAGACCCCCACTGTGGTGCAGACTAAAGCTGGTGAAGAAGACAGGCGTGGAACCAAGCGCAAGCTCGGACAGACTGGCGAAAACTCGGGCAGCAATCACCTGTTGGACAATTACAACCCCAAATACCTGACTAGCCGCGATCTGTTTGATCTGGAGCTGAGTGATCTCGCATTCCAGCGACACATTCTCGTGCAGGCAATGATTCTGATCGACTTTTTGCTGTCGTTGACAGAGAGAGTCAAAAAGCGGCTAGCCACTTTGACGACCACGAACAAATCTCTCTTGCACGCGTTTACTCTTGGTGACGAGGACACCCAATGGGCGTTGTCTACACGTTCTGCCATAAGGGATGGGCTGGAGTCGAGGGATGATGGCAGGCAATATTGCCGCATGGTGGAGACGGTGTTGACTCGTGACAAGAACTGGGTACGGTGGAAGGTCGAGAGTTGCCCATCAATCGTCAGAGGCCCTGTGACCACGGAGGAGGAGCTCCGGGCCAGGAAGAGTGCTGCAACCCTTACAAGGCCGCGTCGTATGCCAGACAAGCCGCAGAGCACCATGGACCTCGGATTCCTCGACGAAGGCAGCAGTGGTGGTCTAGATGCCCTCAAGCAGGCCTCTCGTTTCACCACGCCATCAATCGAGCAGCTTGTAGATCAGATCAAAATAGAGAAGCTCGATGCAGAGATGGCGATGACAGACGATGAGAAGACCAACTTCGAGACTGCGATCATGAATGCCAAATGGAGAGCACTTCGTGACGCTCGTGCTACTGATTTGGCACTACTGGATAAGGTGGAGAGCACAAAAGATTTGGAAGACGTCCTCGGGGCACCCGAATCGGCCGTTGATGAGGCTGAGTGCGTCGAGCATACTGAAGACGATTCAGCGACAATTCTGGCAGGCAACGACACGGCCGATGGCTCGGCGCTGACAGATGCTACGGCAGTCGAAGCTGAACATGTACCGACGGCAGTAGCGGGGGACAAGATGATGGAGGGTGCAGAGACAATGTGATGATCAGCAAGACGCGTCTGCACCTGTAGTCACCGTTTTTGTGCGGTGAGCACAGACAATGCCGTTTACAGAGCGGCCCGTCCTCCGTGCGTGACGAGGGTCTTCCACACCTCCCTGGCACACCACGACCTGGCCGCCGCTAGCTTCCGTGGGAAGCTGACTGTTCGGTATCGAATCAACTCCTGTGGCTGTTCGCTACAACTCAAATCGAACCTAAAAGGCTCCCGGCCACGACACAGGCGCAATCGTGGCTGTGGGGATCACTATTGGATCGAATTCGATAGCTCCACTACAGCATAGCCATGTGGCTTGCTCATGTACAGCCAGGAGAAGGTCTTGCAGTGCAAAAGCAGCTGTGTGCAACATTGTACTCATACAATGCGGACCAACGGCAGGTCTACTGCATCATCATATACTGTCGGTACCGACAAGACGACGATCGCTCGTCTGCTATGGAGGACGTGAACAGATGTATACAGAGAAGATGGACATCGGGAGTGGTTGGTCGATCAGGCTAAAATAGGTAGTCTCGGGGCGGGACCCTATTTTGGCATCTGGAGTGCTGCTCACAGCGAGGCTGCATAAATGCTGATCGACTCGTGCGCGCACATTGTTGTTTTCACATATCTTTGCACCAGCAGGAGCAGAGCATGTGCATGTACTTTTGTATTTCGACTAGGCAATAGCTTCGTATTTGAGATCGGTTGCGACAGAGTAAGCTTCTTTTTAGGAGTCAACTTAGACGACGGCGAGAAGCCGTGAGGTCGGGTTTGACAGGTGGAACGGCTTGCGGGAACTCAAAATGGCAGCGTGCAAGGTCAATCTTTGGCAAGACGATCTGGATTCTGGAAGAGGACTCCACAGATCGTAGACACGTTCCAGAATCCTCGTCATGCAGCTTCCTTGGTGTTTGCTGATGATAGACCGTCAATCGACCAAACTACACAACAATAAGCAGCAGCTCTGTCTGTCGTCCGTGCTGTGTTCTTCTAGTTCTACCGCGCTGCCGGCAGGCATGTTTCCCGTGGCACCCATGTCGTTCGATGAATTCGCGAACAATGATCCCCGTCCGCCTGGCGCCGTCCAGCATCATCGTCGCCGACCGACCGGGGCTGCGAGGGCCCCAAGGCGCTCCTCTCATCTATCCGGAAGTCAGATTCTACAAGGTTACGCAATGCAAACTCTATCTGTCTGACGCCAGCTCCTCCCCCAAGAACAACCAGCTTCAGCTCCTCCGGCAGATGCATAGTAGGCAGACTGGCGGCCAAATTGACCCAAAATTGACCTTTCGGACGACAGCGAGCCAATGGACCCGTTTCACCTTTCAAGCGAGCCATCCTTGCTGGGCATCAAACCAAATCTCCGTCTTCTCGTCGTCATACACGAGATTGCAGGCGGCCAAGAGACCGTTCCATGGGCGCCAACGACGCTCCCTGGTGAGTCCCGTCCAGCAGGGCACATCTCAATAGGGACGGCGGCGCTGGTCATGGAAAACTTCGATCCTGGCCAAGCGAGCATACGTCAAACGATAGACGTCTGAGGTTTTGGCCCACTGTGTCACCCTTCCGAGGCGAGCATCGGTGCGAAGAGCGCCTCGTTTGCACGTGAAATCCATGTGCCGCTGGTTGCACGGATCGGAACAGAGCCCAGCAGAATCCATCGCGTTGCCTGCAGCAGCATCTGGAATGGTGAGTCCTTGCTCTGCTAGCCGTGGTTGCTGATCCCATCAGGTTCAATCAGGCAATAGACTACCCACGCTCGGATACCCTCGAGACTTGCAGAGCCGAGCCTACGAACCTCAAAACATCGATGACCTGACACAGAGGCATGAATCATACTACCCACCTTTGCTGCCTAGATGTGGTAACTGCAGCTTGCCAGCGGCTATATTGATTGTTGGCGCATGAGTTTCTACCCCAGAGTCGTCGCCCTGCCTTTGAACTCTGTGCACACAGCAATATATCATACTGTACAGCAGCTATCAACGCGGCTCGGACCGTGATGTTGAGCACCCGATCTGGGTCGTTCGAGATCTGATGGACATAGGGCCCCCGAAGGACACACTACTTCTGAATCATCATGCACTCTTTCGGCGGGTCGTAGTCGCCGTGCGAGCGCCCTCGACTAGGACCTGATGCGGCCTTGTCTACACTGGCCCGCGCGGCTGACCGTCTCCAGCACTTTACGAAGCGTGGGCGTCCTCGGAGAAGGACATTTTGGACATCACCATAGCGCTCGTGACATTGCCAGTCTCGGGCCGGACGCGGCATGATGTGCTTGATGCTGCGGCGAAGGATGGCCTAAGTCACGCCGGCAGCTGCAGAGGTTTGATGTCTTTCAAATGCTGCAGCCATTCGGCAGGATAAAGTGCCACAGGTGCACAAAGGCGGTCCACGGCGACTAGTCCCCGCAGCAGCCCATGCCACAGCTCGTCCACCCCTACTAGCACAACCGGGCTTCAACGGCCACCTCGCAGCCAACCACATGAAGTGAACGTGCGTTAGGGCAGGGTTCTTGGACGTGGGTGTCCACCCGGGCCCCATCGCAGTCAAACTGCTGTCTAGCCTTGTTGGAGGGGTTAGACCCGCACCGTAGGTGTACGCTCGAAGGATCGTTACTACCGTCGAGGATCGTCTCGGCAAGATGACGGACAATTTTTCGTTTCGATGCGCTTCCGGTTGCTTTACCGCACGCTCGGTGCCTCCCGAGCCCACCTAAAGAACTACCTCGCCTGCCATTGCCCAGGGCCTATTGTTTGAGGTTCGATGCTTGCATACACCAACTCGCCGTCTCTGGATATCAAGATTGAAGGAACGTGGCACAAGCTCGCTGTATCCGCCGGCTCCTCGCCCCCAATCATAACGCAATCAATCGATCATCTATCTGCTTCAGCAAGATCCGACAGCAAGGCACTGGTCGCTGGCCCACGATAGTACTGCACACTACCGGTCTCTTGTGGAGGCACACCTTGTTGTCGCGAGCGCACTATCATTAGTTCGAACACCTTCCCTGTACGACAGCCTCGAGCCTCGAACGGCACTCAGCAGGTCCCACTCTTCTGTGAGTCCTTCGCAGGTCCCATTCCCTGAAGTGTGCCTGACAGGCGTGCATTCAGCCACAATCCGTTTGATCTCTGCTACTGCTCCTCCACCGAGACCACTTACTATACACTGGGAACCTTGATCCAGCAACACTACCGACACGCAGCGGGCCGCGAGGTCTTGTGTCAACTACAACACACCTGTCGTCTGACTACTTTCTGGACGGGCTGATCTACGACGGTCACTGTCAATCCCACCTGGGACACAGCGGGGTCACGGGTTTGTCGGACAAGCTCTGAGAACTGGCGTTGTTCTACTGAGTTCATCATCGACACTGGCATCGCTGCTCTGTCGATGCGAGTTGATCATCATCGCTTTGCAGCACCGTGCATTCAGGTTTCAGCGATCAACTGAATACCTGCAAACGTGCACTTGACGAGGTAGGTTCGTTACGAGTTCGAACACTGGCTCCTGTACTGATTGCTTCGCAGGGCGTTGCGTAGGCTTTTCAATGCTCCAAGGACGATTCAACGTGCCATTATCGCCGCCAAATTCTCCGCGTATGTCGGACGCAGCAACGAAGCCCAATGAGTACAAGTACCAGCAGGTGCCGCATCAACCACACGAATCGATAGCTGCTGTGCAGGGCGACGCCCTGTCCTATGCCAACGGGTTGGCGAATTCGACTCCACGAGCTCACGACAGAGGTCTGCGCGATGTTGGGCATGGCCGATCGCACGACTCGATTGACTACACGCAGCGTCAATACTCGTTGGGCCAGCACTCCTCCACTGCTTCCCATGTAGCCTACGATGCTTCCGCGGAATCGAGTCCTCGCGATCGCCTAACTCCTCGCTCGCCAGCGTCGATGTCTCGAGATCAACTCGACGATGACGACGACCTAGTCGAATCCGCTGGTGACGACCAGGACGAAGACGATGACGGCGAGAAGCCTGCCATGACACCTCAAGAAATCCGTGCCCAGAAGCGGAAGATGAAGCGATTCAGGTTCGTGATAAAGTCGTGGTCCACCTTAGGCGCCAGCACTAATCTGTAGTAGACTGACTCACAATCAGACTCGCTTCTTGATGAGTGAGTTCGCACGACAGGCACATCCCGACGCGGCGCATCGTGAGCGGTTGTCAAGAGAAATACCCGGCCTGAGCGCGAGACAGGTGCAGGTCTGGTTTCAGAATCGGTATGCGGTGCTCTATCTGTTATGAACACATCACTGACGCTATGAGCAGCCGCGCAAAGCTGAAACGACTGACCAACGATGATCGAGAGCGAATGCTGAGGTCCAGAGCTCTCCCCGCCGACTTCGACACAACTCAGGCTTTGCACTCTCCTTTCGGAGCGCAAGCGTCTTCGATGGGCTCAGCAGTCTCTTCAGTTGGGACGTATGGATATGGCGACAGTGGTGGCGTACGACCTTTGACGCTCGACACGCTGCGGCGCATTCCAGACTACGAGTACTACAACCAACATTACTCCAGCCCTACTGGTGTGAGCCCTGCTCTGAACGCGTTTGGATTCACCCCACCGCAGTCAGCTTCCGATCACCTCTCTCCCGGCTCCGTGGCTAGCAGTCTGTCACCATATATCCTACAGCACTCGTCTCCTTACGACCGACGGCCGCCCACAGGACTGCCGAGCGCAAACCACTTGGCGTATCCAGCGCAGCAGCAGCTTCATCGGATGCCGCTGCACGAGCGTCTGGGTAGGACCATGGGCGAACAAGTAGGCTCTCCTCTACGCTCGAGCGTCTCGCACGCCAACTTGACCAGCGCCAGCGCGCAGCCTCGACACATGCCGGAGCGCGCAGCCTCATTTTCAGATCACACCTTCCCTCAACAGCGCCCGCATCTGCCAAATACCAGCAGTCCCAGTGGTGACAGTCCAGGACCACAAGGCTTGGGCTTTTCGTGTAAGTTGTGATGCGATGGCGGCGCTCTTTGCACGGGCTGATGTAGAACAGACTCACAGGTGCCGAACTATCAACATGGCGATCCACAGAGCCAGGGGCCAGTGTCAGGCACATATCATTCAACAGAAACAGAACAGTTCCGACGACCACTCCCAGCTACCTATGCCCACTATCCGACATCGAACTACTCGAGTCATCCATCACAATATTCGAGCTATGGGCCGCAGTACTCGACGGACAATTATCAAAACAGTTACACACAGCACGGTCAAGTCACAGAGCCGGTGTCACAGCCGTCACAGCAGCAGCAGGCGTACCAGGCCGCAAGTGGCGCACCTCAGACGTATACACCAGTTACAGGGCAGACCTCGTCCGCAAATGTTCGATGGCCAGGGCCATAATCATTGAATACTAGTGACCGACGGGTCGCGTCGACCAAATCACGAGAAGAGGAAAGAACGATATCGGATCACAGGACTTCGCCTAGTGAATGCAATTTCGACGGCTGGATTGACGGGCAACCGTTGAGATGCATGGAACCTGCGGCCACAGAGCATGATCGGGGACAGACTTTCCCGGCACGTCCTGCCTCTCGGACTGACTTCTCTTCGATCACGAGACATCATGCCAGCGTTAATGGAGAAGATGTTCAGAAACAGCGGGGCGACTCTGAATTTGCGGATACCCACTACGCTTCTCCCAGCTTGCACATGTCTCAGCCAGCTTGCCCAGGATTTCAATAGGGTAGTATAGCTAACATTGTACCAAAAGATAAAACAAGAATAGGAGACTATGGCCAGAACCTCTCTCTCTTTCTCCTCTCTCTCTCGGAGCTTCAACTCCGTCTTTTTCCCGTTTCCTCGGGTAACAAACTCTGACATCTAGTCGCGAAGCAGAACTTGATTTCCTGTCTCACCCGACGTCGATCTCCACAAGTTGAGCTTTGGCTATTCTACGGCCAACAAGCTTTCCTGCCGTCCACGGTCCGGCATGGCCGCATGGGAAGCAGCTCTTCCCACAACTGCAGTCACCTCACTAGACTACTCCGACCTAGACGTATTCTCAGCCTTGATTTTCCGGCCTTCGTTTGGACGATGAAACAGGCTTTGTGCGGAGGTCCTCCACACTGGCTTGTCCTGAAATCTGACGAAGCGCGCCAAACCAGCCCCCTGTCTTCTTCGATGCTTCTGGCCTTTGCATCGCCCAGTGAACGAAGTCGGCCCGCGGGTCCGCTGCGCCGCTCACGCGATGTCACGATAGCGCTCCACCGGGTTCCATGCGACGGAAAGGCAAGGGCATGGCATGGCGAGTTGCAAGGATCAGGAAAACGGCCGTCGCACTTGACGCGCGCTTATTTCGACGACAGACGAAGAATATTCCGGCCAACGGTGTGCAGTCCGATGCACCGAAGAGGGTGACTTGGTCGGGCAAGATTGGCTCGCATGTTTGGTGCTGCTAGTCACTAATGCTCAAGCTGCAGATGGCAAGGGCGACTATGTACCACGATGCAGCGCCTCTGATGCATCGGAAATTCGATGAATTTTTGGACTTTGCGCCGCTCCTGGATGCGTTGTCATGGTTCGCGACGCCTATCATGCAGCGACGAGAGGTCGGAAGCAAGCACGTCACCTGCAAGTGCACAAGGCGCTGTGTCTTTGTGATGTTGATGGGACGTTTATCTTGCTTGCCAACACTTCTCTGCGACGTGGAAGAGGGAATGCAAACTGGACGATCGACTCGCGTTGAACAAAACAGAGCGTGCTGAACTCCAGCGGTATCATTGGACCTCAGCTGCCAAAGCAGGATGGCTTTCCATCCTCTGTGCAGCAGTCTTGGTCGACAGGTTATGTACTATGCTGCCGCTACTCATGAAGATAGCTGGCGAAGCAGAATACGGGAGGTAATCTGCCGAATACTTTCCGCGCTGTATGCGACGTGCTGAATGTCTTGGAGAAGCTCCATCGTATGACACTCAGCATAGAATACCCATTCATCGCCTAGACCAAGTCTGGGCGACATGAAGCTGTCAGTCAGGTCGCACTAAAGCTGTCGACCGAGCCGCGCGCAGTGCAGACCCTGGCGTTCTTGCAGATGACGCTTCACTTCACCCCGTGCCGATGTAGTCCTCGGTATCAAGAGCAGGGCTGTCGTGGAATGAACTGATCATTGGGACACAAACGGCGGGCTGAATTTCATCCTCTTTGTTTTGCAACTGGCGTTAGCGGAGAGAGTGATGTCTGCTCCTGCCCCAGACAAGCTAGACAAACGCATATCTCGGGTCATGTATGAGCTCACAGATGCCCCGGCTGCCGCATCTCTGTTCAGAGTGCAGGCCTGCGATCAAGAGCCTGGCAGCCGTCTTGTGCTGAGCGAAGGCTGGCCCGTTGGTGTGCTGGACGACGCTCGACAATGAGATACTCGATGTGATGATTCTCAGTATTGATAGTCCGGCCCAGCACTGGAACACTCTGCTGGGTCACTCGTCAACGAAGGACAGACCGCTCATCGACTCGCCTCTAGGCAAGCAACCCTCGAACCGATCTGCATAGCAGCTGAACCCTACACGAAGCACAGACCTGTCATGCCGTCGCATTTGAACGTTCGAACTCCTTTGAATCTCTCTCTGCCGCGCTGCTGTTTAATTAGCGATCGCTGCACAAGCTCCAGGATTGATGTCCTGCCAAAATTATGTGTGAGTTGAGCTGACTTCTCTGCTGGTGTTGTAGCAGTTCTCTCCGGGGCGCGAGTCCACTTGCTCCTCAAAGCATTGGCCCGATAACACTCGAGTTCCTCCCGTGGAACGGATGAAACAACCCAGCAGCCTCATTGCTTTCAGACCAGCATTTATCGTGATCCTCGCACGCCCCAACTCGGGAGTCTTAACCTCTTCAAGATTTCGCTGCAACTGACTGAGTAGTCAATAGGCAGCTTTGCATTCGGCGATAGCTGCCAGTCCTCGGGCGCCCAGATCTTGTTACTGTCTTGAATCGCTCGAAGGGAGTAGGATCCTCAGCAAGCACCAACTCCACGTTGTCCGGCGAGTTCGAATGACCTTCAATATCGTCGTGACGATTGGTGGAAATGGAGCGGCACTGTCGAATGAAGGACGATCTGCCGGTCTGCGAGCACTCTTCTAGCTCACTATTCTTGAGTTGCTCGGGATTGTATCAATGCTGTGAACGTCGTCAACCGCCAATTCCATGGCACCTGGCCAGCTTGATTAATCCTCAGAATCTTCAGGGAGACTGGACATTGCTGGTTGGATGAAGGTTACTCCATTCCCGATGATTGGCAGGCAAGGTTGAAGTGGCGCGGCTCGAAGATGCAGATGTCAGTCATCAAGCTCCCGGCAGCATCGAGATCCTGCAGTATGAAGTTGCAGATGCTCGCTGGGGGCGGTGGCTCGCTTCCGCGTGGGTGAAGAAGTCAATGGATCAGCGACCTGATAGTCACCTCTTTGCGAACGTATCGCAAGAACGTTGCTTTCTAGAGGACAGCCCAGCAGACTTTCACGGCAGCATCTTGAGCGGTAGCAGTCGTCGTAGGGGGCAGTCGCTGGGATTTCCATGTGCGATCACATTAGGTTCGTAGAACCTGGACGCCAACGGGGGGGCATGTGGCAGTTCGGAGCTTAATTATGCGGCATAGTGCTGCTGTCGATAGGTACGTGCGGTCCGGCGAGAGGAATACAAGATTAGTCGAGGCCTGGTCCTAGGCTAGTGGTCAGTGGTCGAGTGCGATACTGCCGTGGTTCGCTCCGGTCATGTTGCTATAGCATCTTTGGCATTGCGCTGATGAAACCAGAGATTCTTGCATTGCAGTGGTCATACCGAGTCGTGTCAGCACCCGACGTGAAACCGAGTCCAGCAAGATTTGTTTCACATGTCAGGTACGAAAGTGTGTGTAAGTATTCATATTGCACGAAGCGTCGGCAACCTGTTGATTGAGGACGTGGATGTTGCCTGAGCACCATCACAGGCGAAAAAGTAGCCACCAAACAGCCCATCTGCGAGACCAAACTTGATTACTTCACGAATGAGGCAGCATTGTCGTCGTTCAGACCAGTTGTCGCATGCACGAGTCGCGAGACTCCTTCTACGATTCTAGCGTGTTGAAGGAAGACGGGCCGCAGCCACACGCTCGGCAAGCATCCCCGTCCCCGGAAGTTGGTTTCAGACGAACGCTGTGAACGGTCGTTCGCGATGAGAGAAACCGGCCGCGAGCGCGACTTGGACGACACGCAACGTGTTGTTTTTTTCGAGCCTGTCAGCTCAGTGGCCTTTTGGTCGACATTGCCCGGAACAATGTCGCCTGCGACTGTCGGCCGTGTGGCACGCACGGTGCCTGTGCCGGCGACTCGGCAATGGTCAGCGTCCCCTTCCGGTCGACCAATTTGCTTGCAAGGTTATCAACTCGGAACAGCTCACGCGAGCCGGCGAGAAATTTGAAAAATCTGCAAAAGTCAGTCCGCTCTGCTGCAGCGTGAGATGTTGGCAGTCCAGCTGTCATCTACTACCAGTCACTGGCAGAGACATGTCGTTCTGCAGGAAGAAGATGGACGTGGCGGAGCGTGGCGTACTTGTTTACTGCCGGCCAATCGGCCAGCGTCGACAGCGGCAGAGCAGCATCATCCTTATGCACGCAACTGCATGCTGCCGCATCGCCAACGCGTCAGGACCCTGAGTCATTCTGACATGTGGGATTCGAGCTGCCACAGTTGAGATGATGGTCAAGGCATCGACTTTACGCTCTTGTAAGTCAACAACGTGTCGGTGGCCGTCGGTTGTAGAGACTTGCAGAAACGCCACCCCGACAGGTGTCACGGACCAGCTGCGTTGGAGTACTAGAGTCTATTCCACCAGTCGTGGCCGGCAGAGTCCGCAGATCCGATGTGCAGCAAACGGGATAACGTGGGCGGAGGCGAGTGCTGTTGATTGTCCAGGCAGCGGATGAACGGGTCCTTCTGCTCGCCAGCACTGTGCGACGAGCGGACTGTCTCTACGCTCACCGCAGCGCATGTCCACCGGCCGAGAATAGTATGATGATGGCCTTGTGCGCCCCGAGGGACCTCAGCAAGGCGTGCATTTGTTTGTCGTTCAGACAACAAAAACGTCCATGGCAGGAGGGAGTCGTGCGAGGTGCAGGACCGTGAGATGGACTGTGTGCTGCAGTGTAGTTCTACATCAGTCGGCAGACAGGCAATTAGTAGGTGGTCATAAAATAGTTGAGCGCCAAGACTCGTTTCTTCCATGGCTCCTTTTTGCAGCGGGCCCGTGCCGCCAAAAATCTATCGTCTCTTTCGCCCGTCTCATATTCTACTCTCCCAAAAAGCTGTTCTTCCAGCAACACGTGTGATATTTCTCACACCACGCCCCGCCGCACTCCTCATCACCTCTCCTCTCCTCCTCTTCGCTCCGGGTCGCCACGTTCGCCGCTTTTTTCCGCGAACCCGCTGCTCCCACGCCTCACTCGCTGCCGTCGAAAGCAGCGCCCGCCGCAGACCTCGCAATCACGGCGACCATATCTCCCTCACCTTCCACGGCCGCAGGGCCATCAAAACATGCTGCGCAGGCCCACGACGCTCAACTGAACGGCTCGATGGCGCAAGGAGGCTCTCAGCCAGCAACCACCGGCCTCGCGAATGGCGATCACAGCCGCAAGCCGTCCGTCGTCATCAGTGCGTCGGGCGCATCTGGCAACTATCCCAACGGAGGGCCGGTGAGCCAGAATGGAAACCGTCCTGCCATCAGCTTCGGCTCGATGAACGCGCAGGGCGGCGACCAAGGTGGCGCTCCGGGTCAGTCGCAGAATGCTTCATTGCAACAACCGCGTCAGGACCCACGCGTGACCACACCAACACATTCACCATCGCCTATTCCCCAGCCGGCAGCAAGCGGTGGCCGTCCGCCTTCTAGCCTGCCCGCGCAGAACAATGGCGGACTTGCTTTTGGCAGCCTGCCTGCCGACACCGAGACCGTAAGTCCGCAACGCGTGCACGCGACATGATTGGTGCTCGAGACTGACTTTGGACTCTTTTTAGATGCGCGGACACAGCCACATTCCATCTTCACACGAACGTCGTCCCTCTTCACACTCGATGCAGAGTGAATTGAGCAATCAAGGCATGCGTCCCTCATTCCCGCCTCAGGGTCGAGGCAGCGGTCGAGGCCAATTTACTCCGGGTCAGCAGTACATGGGCTCGCCTGGCGCACAATACCGCAACCTCCCCGGCCAACCACCTCGAAACCAGTTCCCCCAACCATTCAACCCACAGCAAGCCCCTGGTTCGCCATACGGTCGACCAGCAGCACGCGCATCACCCGTTCCCATGAACGCTCAACCACACATGCAGAGCCAGCAGATGAACTATCAGCAACACGGCTACCAAATGCACCCGCAACAAGTAAATACATCCGCTTTCTTTCAATCTGACTCGACAATGGCGCGTTCGGCTTCGGCGAGATTAGTCCGACAAGTCAGCTCTTCCAGCGACGAAACGGACAGTCCGCTGTCACTGATCGTGCCCATTTGCGAGGCGGCTCTATCGCACAAAGCTAATCACCACATGAACGACCTTCTAACATCTTCGCAGCAACAGCAGATGTACGGCATGCCACCGTACGACGCCCAGGGTGGTTACTACAATTACTACCCCCCACAATACTACGGACAGCCGCCACAAAGTCCGCGTCCTGGCTACCCCAGCCCCTTCCAAGGTGGCGCTGCAGGCATGCAGCCTCCGTTCCACCCCACCGCAGCGCCAGGCATGGCCCGCACACCATCACAGGCATCGGAGCGTCCTGCATCCAGTCTGAGCCATCCGCAGACTCCTGCCCAAAGCGCTCCAGTCCCATCCGGAACACCCGTCCAGAACCCCGCAACGCCTGTCCAGTCCAGCAGCTTCGTGCGCCCTAAAAAGAGCAATGCCATCAAAATTACTGACGCAAACGGCAACGCCATTGACTTCACCAAGCCATCGACCCCGGCACAGCCTGCATCTCAAGGCCCCGTCATCGTTTCAACCCCCAATGCCCCCACGCCTCCACCACGGGCCGGCAGCAACACCCACAACCGCGCCGAAAGCAAGAGCGCACAGTCTACGGAAGCCGCAAAGAACGCGTTCGCCGAGCAGATCAAGCGCAAGTTGGCCGAGGACAAGCGCCTCGAAGAAGAGGCCGCCGCAGTGAAGTCAAAGGATGCTTCTGACAAGGCCGCTGAGAGCCAGAAGGCCGACGAGGCTGCTGCCACCCAAGTCAAGGAGGCGGCCGCAGAAGCTGAAAAGGCTGCCGCTAAAGCTGCTGCCGACAAGAAATCAGAGGACGATGCCGAGGCGGCAAAGAAGGCTCTTGCAGCTGATGAAGACGAGAAGGCCCGCAAGCAAAAGGAAGAGGACGAACGCATCGAGCGCGAAATCGAGGAGATGGAAGCCAAGTATGCCGCAGAGGAGAAGGCAGAAGAGGAGCGAGAGCGAGCCTACCAGGAGAAGAAGGCCAAAGACAAGGCCGAGAAGGAGGCCAAAGCAAAGGCCAACCTGGACGAGGAGCTCAAGCGCGCTGAACGCGAAGCGGAGGCTCGCGAGGAAGCTCGTGAGCGTGAAGCAGCCGGCAAGAAGTCGGATGCTGATGACGAGGCCAAGTCAATGTTCGCCCAGCTGAAGAAGACCAACCTTGGTCCCCAAGGTTCTGCAGCAGATACTGCCAGCGGCACTGAAACCCCAACGTCCGAAAAGGACGAGGATGAGTCTGCTGAGGCTGCTCCCGCTGCTGCTCCTCGCGCTGGCGCACAGAAACCCAAGCCAGCTCATCTTAAGCTTGAGACGAACAAGCCAGTCGAGCGCGCAGAACCAACACCTGGTATGCAGGCACTCAAGTCATCTCGATTCCTCGAGATCAAGGAAGATGCGAAGTACCCCGACGGCTTCAAGTCACCAAACCCGGCGCTCAATGCTTCTGCTGGCTCTCGCAAAGGTCATGCCTACGACAAGGCTTTCTTGCTGCAGTTCCAGAGCGTCTTCAAGGAGAAGCCATCTGTCGACTGGGACCAAAAGGTCAAGGACACTCTCGGCCCCAGTGACGATTCCGCACGGACACCAGCTCGCACACCCTCTAACATGGGATCGCGTCAAGGATCGCGCGGAGGACAGCCATTCGGCGGACCTATGGGTGGCGCTATGGGCAGCTTCGCTGGCCCAATGGGTACTGGAAACGCTCGCGGCACTACCTCCGAGCAAAGATTCCAGGCAGCTCAAATGGGCGGCATGGGCCGTCCTGGCATGCCAGCTGGTCGGGCTCCAAGCCAGCTCGGCGTGGGCATGGGCCAGTCTGGTGTTGGAATGAGCCGTACCAACAGCAGCATTCAAATGGGCAGCATGAACTCTCCCAGACAGCAGAGCTCTCGCGGCGGCCGCGGCGGCAGTAGGAATGACCGCCAGCACAGCAAGCGAAACGACCATGGCGATGCCAACAAGATGCCTCTCACGGCTCACATGGAGATCAAGCCCATTGAGGTCACTCAAGGTGGATGGAAACCAATGAGTCTTGTAGGCGGCGGACAGCAACAAGCAGCTGGGCCAGACCCATCGGGCCTGATGGCGCCTGACATGGTGCAGCGTAAGGTCAAGGCTGCGCTGAACAAGATGACGCCCGAGAAGTTCGACAAGATCTCCGACCAGATCCTGGAAATCGCCGCACAGTCCAAGCATGAAACTGACGGCCGCACGCTGCGACAAGTCATTCAGCTCACCTTTGAGAAGGCTTGCGATGAAGCTCACTGGGCTGGCATGTACGCCAAGTTCTGCCAGAAGATGCTCACAACGATGAGCGCTGAGATCCGTGACGAAACGATCAAGGACAAGAACGGCAACCCTGTCGTCGGTGGAGCGCTGTTCCGCAAGTACCTGCTCAACCGTTGTCAGGAAGAGTTCGAGCGCGGATGGCAGGCCAACTTGCCCGACAAGCCAGAAGGCGAGTCGCAAGAGGCTGCTCTCCTGTCCGACGAATACTACGTGGCCGCCGCTGCCAAGCGTCGTGGTCTTGGTCTGATCCAATTCATCGGCCAGCTGTACAAGCTCCGCATGTTGACGCTCCGCATCATGCACGAGTGTGTCATGCGTCTGCTCAACTTCGAAGGCGACCCAGATGAGGCTGCCATTGAGAACTTGACTACGCTCCTCAAGTCTGTTGGCTCGACCATGGACGAGGAAGAACAAGGACAACAGCTCATGAAGACCTATTTCGACCGCATCGACTCGGCGATCATGCAGAACAAGGCTCTGCCCAGCAGATCGCGCTTCATGATTCTCGATCTCATCGACCTTCGCAAAGCAGGCTGGAAGGGCAAAGATACTGCCAAGGGACCAAAGACGATCCAGGAGATTCACGAGGAAGCGGCTGTTGCACAGGCAAAGGCCGAAGCTGAGAGAGCCAAGGGACCGCGTGGCCCACCCGGTGGCCGTATGCCAGCTGGCCGTGGTGATGCCCGCAACTTCTCCGGCAACATGCCTCCTCCACAGGACTACAACCGAACGAATGTCGCCATGGATGATCTACGAAGACTTCAAGCTCGTGGCTCGAACCCTCGCTCTGGCAGCTCTCTTGGTCCCGGCGGCAGTCTTGGACCAGCCGGCCTTGGACCTCGCGCTGGCAGCAGACGCGGTGCTGGTCTAGGTCCAGGCTCGTCAGGCACGTCCCGAACCAACACTCCTCCTGTGGGCGACAAGAAAGAGGAGCCAGCCACCGCACAGAACGCTTTCAGGTAAGTTTTTTCCTTCCACACTCTGACATTCTGATTTGCTGACATATCCTAGCGCTCTTGCTGCGCTCGACGCCTCCGGCGATCAACCAGAGGAAGCACAGTCCGAAGCAGCATCACCGCCAGCCGCTCGGAATCGGTCCAAGTCACCGTCGGCGGCTGAGAAGGATGAGACAACTGCATGAGATACCCCATTTGCGATGCTTTGAAAGTACGACTGTATCCACTACGCTTCGGACTGTGTTACCACTATTACGACTACTAATCCGCATTTGCACCGGTCGAGGGATAGAGAAGAGGCACGAATGCTTTCTGCATACTTGCTTTCAGATGCCACTTCTTGTGTGTTGTAAAAGTTTTTTTCGACAATGCGCAGCAACAAGGGCATTTTCCGCGTGAGAATTGCGACGTTGCAACACACTTTGGATCAGCAAAAGGGATTCGGGCAAAGGCGTTTTACCATGGCTCTAGAAATGGGTTTGACTGATCGATCGCGTTGCGCTATGCTTCTCTACTGCATATTTGCCGTTGCTCTGCGACTGGAGAGGGGCGGAAGACAATGGCGGGTGGCCTCGCGGCTGCCGGTGATCAGTCTCTGGTGGGGGCTAGGACCATGGGGCGGCTTCGTAATGAGCGATGCTGTGATGATCATGGTCTAATGTCTAGACTCTCTCCACGACGCAACGAGTACACGCTTCGATGACGGGGAATGGGAGTGATTGCGGAGCGAGCTAGTTGGTGGATGAGGAATGCACCTTCCGGACACTCATGCTTCTTAGGAGTGTACATGCTGCTTCGAATTGCAAGAATTTGGCAGATTCTCTTCCATTTCCTTCTTTGTTTTCGACTGTTGCTGCAAGTTCAAGTTTGCTCATGCTGGCTGATCACGTGCATGTAGAGCTCCACTCCAATGACGCCTCCAGCTCTGCTCTGTCCTCCCGTCACCGTCACGCCACAACACAATATGTCAACCGTAACGAGCAGCAGGTGCCTCCCCTTTGTGCAATCTGTTTGGCAATCTTTCCGAGCCAACTCCGGTCTCGAGCCACGGTCAGCACTCATTCTCCCCCACCCTCGCCCGCCATCTTGTCCGAACTGACCTTATCCATGAAATGCAGGCTGCTCGATGGAGTATGACACCCCTTTCCTTTCCGTCTACAAGAAAAAGCGAACATTAAACTCTTCCCACAAGCGTCAAACAAGATGTCAAGAATCTTCGCACTGATATGACGTTTCTTGCTTCCCTATAGCTCCGCGTAACGGCCGCTCAACCAGGCCGAGTGAATTTCGAGCTGGAGATTCAGCATGAACATACGGTGTGCTTTTATCTCTCTGAGTTCTTTTGTATCGATGTGTCTCAGTCATTGACAGAATTGCAGAACCGACTCAAAATCCTACACGGAGGCACCATCGCTTCCATGGTCGATCTCGGCGGGAGTTTGGCCGTGGCGTCTCGAGGGCTGTTCGCAACGGGCGTTAGTACGGATTTGAATGTTACGTATTTAAACTCGGGGGGAAAGATTGGGGATTTGATCAAGGCAGAGGTGACGTGTGACAAGTGTGAGTTTCATTACCCTCTTCTTTGTACAGCTGAAGGAGTGTCAGGAGATGTAGGGCGGAGAAGCTGACGATGTCTTCCCTTACAGTCGGCAAAACACTCGCATACACGAGCATCGTATTTCGGAACGAAAAGGACGAACTGGTTGCAAGAGGGAGCCATACCAAGTACGTGAGCATTGCATGGAAGGATCCGCAGAATATTGTCGAGGACATGAAGTGAATTGTCTATCGACCCAACAAGTATAAGAAGTAATCAAGCATAGCGAAAGGACAAGACCGACAACAATCAAGAGAAAAAGATGATTGTCCATTTGGCGCGGCGGGAATTCGATCCCGGGCTTCAGATTCTCGCATCTCCGCTCTCTCTCGCCCCCCTCTCTTATTGAAACGAGGGTGGTTGGTGTGGTGTTGTTTTGTTTTGGTTACTGGGATGCTGGATAAATGTCCCGCGGGAAGAAACATGAAGAGAGGCGCGACTGAACTGTTGCAAGAAGTTAGCTGTACATGTCTGCTACTTAGGGGTTAAAGAAGGAGATAAGCAATGCTGTTGAAGAAGGCAGAAGGAAGAAAGGGAGGTGTCAAACTGAGGAAAGAAGATGGTATGCTGGGTGGTCGTTAATAAGGGCTTCATCTTTGATTGGCTTTTTGGTGGGGGATAGGGATTGTCAAAACCATGAGTGAGTGACCTGTGGCTTGCTCCAGTGGTTCTCCATATCACGGTGAGGCTATGTTCGAAATTGGACCGGACTCTGGCTGTGCGTAAAGTGCCCGAATTGTGTCTGTTTGTGTAGAACCAAAGCGGCTGACAGACATCAGTTGTGTCAGAAGCATCTTGGGCTGTAGCTCAGCTCGGCTGGATTGGAGCTAGTTAGTGTACGTTGTCAGAACTGCGGCAGACGTCGCGCTGCTCGTGCACCTCAAGTGGATAGGAGATGGGACCGGCGACCAAAGCTGAGTGTACATGTATCGTTTCCTTTTGCTCTCTACGCCATGCCAGAGGAGTGGGTAGATCGCTCTCGGCTTCCATTTGCAGAGCATATCTGTAACATACAGAAAGCGGCGACTCTTGTCGTGCATTGAATCATTCCCTCACCAACTACTGTGCAGCCACCTTCTCCTTTGCCTGCTCGTACTTGTCCTTGACCTGCTGCGTCACACTCTTCCCCTTGCTTTCTTGCTCCAATTCCCACTCTGCATTCCGGTAGTATTTGGCCGTGTCCACGCCGTGTTGGTTGTGATTGACAAAGTTGAACCACGGCATGACATGCAAGAACACGCCCGCGTATCTGCTCTGCCGCGCCGCAGCGCCTTGCATGTATTCGGTGAGCGTCGAGACGCCGTACAGCGGCTCTCCGCGCTTGACCTTGTCGGTCATTTCGCGCATGTCCATTTCAATCTCGCGTCGGTTCTCGGCGAAGCCGTAGAAGCGGTTGATCGAGGACGAGTAGAGGTAGAAGAAGCCGGCCGCTGCGCCGACGGCCGTTTGCAGGCGCATGATCTGGGCGAAGCCGCCGCGGCCCACCTCGGAGGGCGAAATGCGCTCGAACCAGTACATGAGGGCAGGGCCAGCAGCGGTCACGGCAGCGGCGCCGGCGTAGTCGGAGGAGCGGGCATAGCGCATGACGCGCTTGAAGTGCGGATCGGAGTCGATGAGCTGTTTGGCAGTGTGTCAGCGGTTGTTGGGTCAGACGTGGCAGGCAGAGAGGAGTATGTGACCCACGGGATAGTCGCCATTGAGACGCTTTGCGGGCACCTGCGGGCGGCCAGTCTCGCCCAGCTCGGGACCCTCGGTGATGGAGATGACTTCGCCCTGTCGTTCGCCCATGCTGGAGCTGGAGCTGTGCCGGTGGATGTCGTCGGCGGCGGGGGAGGAGTGGAGGAGCTGCGGTGGTGAGAGATGCTGCGTCCGTGCTTCGGTATGCTTGGCAGTCGGACGTCAGTCTTGGCGAACAGAGAAGATGGAAGATCGAACAAGGGAAAGAACGACCTGCTGCAGGCTTCCACCACGCGACGCGCAGGACGGCACGACATGGCGCGTCCAGGCATCAGCGACCTGACCGGCGACCACGCCATCGCCCAGCTGGCGCGTGACACGTGGCTGACCAGCAGCTCCTCGGCGACGGTCAAAGTGCTGCCGGCGACGGTGGCAGAGCTGTGGAAGCTGGTCGACGACGACGACGACAACGACGATGACAGTGCGCCCTTTGCGCTGCTGCTGCTTGAACAGCTGCAGGCGCTGGAGCGCTATCTGTGGCCCGGCTACTCCGACAACGCCTCCAACCACCATGTCCTCCTCATTGCCCTGCTCGTCAACACGAAGCGCTGCGAGAATCTGCCCACCTGGCCCATCTTCGCCGCCTCCCCCGACGACTTCTCCTCCTTCTTCCGCCGCGTGCTGCACCTGAGCATCGACGCGACGCTGCCCACCCGCTCGCGCGAGCAGCTGCTGGCCTTCATCGTCGGCGCCTTCCAGAGCCTGGATCACGGAATTGTGCGTCGAGAATGTGCTCCTCTAGTGGCCATTGGCATCTGGCACAACCTGCACAATGACGCCGCGAGAGAACGGCGGGTGGCCAAGAGCACGCAGCTGCAAAAGGCCTGGCGTGCGTCCGGCAAGAAGTGGGACAATGCGGATGCTGGGGGTCAGGCGAGTCTGCGTTTCGAGAGGAGCTGGTTGTACCTGCTCGTGCTGGGCTTCTTCGACAAGCTGTATGCGGCAAGCAAAAAGAGCGAAGATGTGGCCTACTGCGAGCGTTTCTTGGAGCTGTTGTGCGACTTGCAGAGTCAACTCCCCACCCGACGATACGTGAACACGCTGCTGCACGACCTGAATGTCTTGCCTGCGATTGCGCTCTCCCCTCTCCACCAGCAAGAGTCGCGGATACGCCACTTCTACGACCTCCTTCTTCACTACACACACTTTCCCATCGATGACCAGACGGGGCGGCAGTGGAGCAGACAGGAATATGAAGAGACGCAGAATGCGAGCATCTCGAGGCTGCAGAAAGTCGCCATGAAACTGCAGCCCGAGAAGCTGAAGATCCTGATCTTGACCAACTTTGGCGCACTGGGCCAACGCAGCGACCTGGAAAGCCACCTGCAAGACCTCAGTGACGACGAGCTGCTTCAATTATGCCAAGAATTCGGTCTGAGGACGAGAGAGTATCCGGAAACAACGCAATTGGTGCAGGACCGGGTGTTCCTGGTCGAGACTCTCGTGGCTGCGATCGCGCGGAAGCCATACTACACCGAGCGCATGCGCAAGCTGCAGGTTATGCCCACAGAAGACGCTCTGTACAACAATGCCAGGCTCCCAGCAGACGAGCACGTGGTCAGTAAGCCATTGGCCATTCCCAAGCTCAACTTGCAGTACCTGACCATTGGCGACTTTTTGTGGCGATCGTTCACTCTGTACCGGTACGAGGCCTTTTACAGCCTACGAAAGCACCTGGAGGACACCATCAAGAGACTGCAGCCACGACGCGGTGGTGGAATCGTACGCTTCGACGGTTTCTCGCGTATGGCGATTCCGATTCCCAAGCCTGCGATCATCGAGACTTCTGCTCCGAGGGTTGGCGAGACCGTGCCGGCTGAGGTCAAGGTCGAGATTATCCTCGACGTGAGCAGACTCCAGCCCGGCTTGCGGAAAGAGTGGGAGAGCCTGCGACCAGACGACACCGTCTACCTGCTGGCTCTTCAGCCAGAAGAAAATGCCCACAAGCTCACCAACGGCGCTGCTGCGAAGCAGTCTATCGCTGAGAAGCTTGGGCTGAAAGCTGTCAGATGTGCAGAAGTCATCAATGTGCTGGATGAAAATAGCAAAGTATTAAAACACAGACAAGATGGCCAGGATTATACCGACAGTGGGCCCAAGCCAAGACAGCGGAGACTACTGCTGAGGCTCGATGCAGCCTCCTACAAAGCCGACAAGGATCGCGAGGCTACTGGCAAGCCTGACATCTACGAAAGTGTCAACCTGGTCGTGCGACGGCGAGCGAGGGAGAACAACTTCCGACCAGTACTCGAAAGCATCAAACAGCTTGCAACTTCAGACGCGCCCGTACCGTCATGGTTTGAGGAGGTCTTTTTAGGCATCGGAGATCCTGCATCTGCCACATATAAGAGGCTCCCGAACAAGCTTCAGAGCGTCGATTATCGCGACACGTTCCTCGACTGGCAGCATCTGATAGAGTCGCTGCCCGGAAAGACGGTGGAACCCGATCCGAAACTGGACTCTATTCCTCCCCCACCATACGTATTGCAGAACACCGGATCGGCACCCGTACCGCCTCCTGCGAAAGGCAAGAAGAGACGGCGAGATCAGCCAGATGGTCCCGATCCGGCACCTGCAGCAGAGACATTCAGAGTATCGACGTACCAACCGCCCAACTCTGGGCCATACCCAGAAGACGCCCCAAGGCTGAATCAGGTCAGATTCACGCCAACTCAGGTGGAAGCTGTGACTGCAGGCACACAGCCCGGGTTGACATTGATCGTCGGTCCGCCAGGAACCGGCAAGACTGATGTGGCAACGCAGGTCATCAGTAACATCTACCACAACTTCCCACAGCAGCGCACGTTACTCATTGCACATTCCAATCAAGCCCTCAATCAGCTATTTCAGAAGATTGTAGCGCTAGACATTGACGAACGGCATCTACTGCGTCTTGGTCATGGCGAGGAGGAGTTGACCACAGAAGCCAGCTTCAGCAAGGCAGGTCGGATCGACTCCTTCCTCGAACGGGGGGCACGATACCTCGCCGAGGTACAGCGACTCGCCGCGGGTATCGAGGCCCCAGGAGCGCACGGCAGTACATGCGAAACAGCAGAATACTTCGACCAGGTATGGGTGCAGCCGAGGTGGAAGCGCTACTGGGACAGCCTCGAGTCTGGCGATGTCAGCGCTGAGCAAATTGTGACGACGTTCCCCTTTCAGTCATTCTTCGCAGACGCGCCGCAACCTCTGTTCCTGCCTGATGCCACGAAAGAACAGCTGATCGACACCGCCAAAGGTTGCGAGAGACACATCAACCGCATCTTCTCGGAGCTGGCAGACATCCGGCCGTTCGAGATTCTGCGGGCACAACGTGACAAGAGCAATTATCTGCTCGTCAAGGAAGCTCGCATCATTGCCATGACTTCCACCCATGCTGCCATCCGCCGTCAGGAAATTGCCCAGCTCGGCTTCAAGTACGACAATGTGGTCATGGAAGAGGCCGCGCAGATCACAGAGGTCGAGAACTTCATCCCATTCGTCCTGCAAAAGCCACGCATTGAAGACGGCAAGCCCGCTGAAAATCCTCTACAACGCATCGTTCTGGTAGGCGACCACCTTCAGAAC
Organism: Septoria petroselini; assembly: GCA_022559915.2. Lineage (NCBI taxonomy): Eukaryota > Fungi > Ascomycota > Dothideomycetes > Mycosphaerellales > Mycosphaerellaceae > Septoria > Septoria petroselini. The sequence goes on from JAFJTQ020000009.1 coordinate 453,857, forward strand.
TCTCCCGTCATACAGAACCACGCCCTCAAAAGCTACGCCAACCTCGAGCAGTCGCTCTTTCAACGCCTAGTCCGACTAGGCGTCCCACACATGATTCTCGACGCGCAGGGTCGAAGCCGGCCTTCTCTTGCGAACCTCTACAAATGGCGCTACCCATCCCTGACTAATTTGCCCTTCACCTCTACGGCATCCGAGTTCGTCACCGCCAACACTGGATTCCGCCACGAGTACCAGTTCATCGACGTGCCAGACTACAAAGGACAAGGGGAAAGCGAACCTACACCCCACTTCATCCAGAATCTGGGCGAGGCGGAATACGCTGTTGCGCTATACCAATACATGCGACTTCTCGGCTATCCTGCCGAGAAGATCAGCATCCTTACAGCATACTCGGGCCAACGAGCATTGGTCCGAGATGTCCTCAAGCACAGATGCGAAAGCAACCGACTCTTTGGCATGCCTGGCTGGATCGGGACGGTAGACAAATACCAAGGAGAGCAGAACGACTATGTGATCCTGTCATTAACAAGGACTAAATCTCCAGGCTACCTCCGCGATCTCCGCCGTCTCACAGTCGCTCTCTCGCGCGCTCGACTCGGGCTATACATTCTCGGAAGAAAGGAAGTATTTGAAAGCTCCCTCGAGCTGCGAGAAGCTTTCGGCTCGTTCTTTGAGCGTTCAACAAACTTGGAGCTTGTTACCGACGAACTTTTCCCTACGCAGCGATTGGTCGATGCTATTGATGTGCAAGGCGCGGTTGAGATGACTGGCGTCGAGCATCTGGGACAGTATGTGTTTGAGATGACAAAGGCAAAAGTTCAAGCGCTGAAAGAGGGCGCGGCGCAATTGCCGCCGCCGGCGGTTGGGGGCCGGGTTGAGGAGGATGCCGAGGGGGAAGGAGAGGGAGGCGAGGCGATTGAAGATGGAGTGGGGATTGCTGCTGATGGAGATGTCGAGGTCGAGGAGGCGTAGATCGGATGAAAAGTATCTGACTCTATGAACAAGTCCCCCATTCCTCACGTCGTCTCTTCTATCGTCGACCTCCAGCTTATGTACCTCGAGGACCCGACCGCTCCTCTCTAGCTACAGCGAGTATGCCGATAGCTATTGCCGCGTACATTTTCGGCCTACGCAGCTTTTTTCTGTCTTCACACTGGTGACAAGATGAAGCGGAAGAGAGTAGAAGAGCATAAAGCAAAGCTGTCTCTTCGAAGCTCTGTATGTACGTGCTGTGACCTTGCATACCGACAACCGGACTCGACAGTCTTGTTTGTTAAAAGGCTGGCCGGCTTTCCTCGTCGTCAAAACCTGTAGCACCACATCACACGCTTCCATATCAAGCTCCTCCGTCAATTCGGGAGCCCTTTTGCTAAACCCTTGCCCCACGAACCCCGACGTCGGGCATCGCCTCTTTTGCTCGTTCCACCCATTTTTCCAAATTTCCAGCCAAAGCGCCGCCGCCTCCGCCGCCGCATACAGGTATCTCGGAAAAGCCCACGCACATCACTAAACGCCGCCCGCTTGCTATGCAACAAAAAAACTCGCGCTCGACGAATCACTTACAAATGCTTTTGGTTTCTTCCTCACTGATGCGGGTCGATTTCTGAAGAACTCGGCGGGGTATCGATACCGCGTCTCCGACGTGACAGGCGGAACCCGGCTCGTGTATGATTCGATGGTTCGACCGACTCTTCCCAGTAGAGGTTCTGAATCTGCTGGTAGTCACCATGATCTTCCTCTTGGCTCGCCATACGAGCTCTCAGCGCCTTCTGCCGACGGACTTCACGCTCATTGACAACTTGGCGCATAATGCTGCCGATAGTGTCCGCGCCAAGGCGGTTGGCCAAGGCAGGGTGCTCCAAGAGGTATTTTAGAAGTGGAAATGGCAGTGAAAGCAAGATGCTTGAAACAGCTGTTGTCGCGAACGAGGGCCTCTGATGATCTTCGTTGGCCATCTCTCCGAAGCGAATCTTGCTGAGTCGAGGGTCCGATCGTGACGACTTGTTTTCGTGTCGCTGGGGATACGATGGCAATCGCGGACAAGCAGCAGATTGTGGTGCGGATGAGTTGATGTAGAAGTTCGGGGGCAGGTTGTGGGCGGCGAATTCCAGCACACGAGTGAGCAATGCAGATGAATGGGGTTCGTAAGCTGGAGCACCGCCTGCCTCGGGCTTCGAGGAAGAATCGTCGCTTGAACACGTGCTCGTCCTCTCCTCGCTGCCATCCTCGGCGGGCCAAATCTGGCCGAGCCCGCCATCAAGCGCAAAGGCGAGTATGGGCGTAATGGTGTCCCACTGCAACAGGCTCGAGGCGATCTCGACACCGCGCTGTGCTACTGCATGGACGTTGAGCCAGGCGCCGGTGGCAATGTACTGCAGAGCCACCTCGACACGATCTTCCGGAAGCGTGTTCGGGCTCAAATTGTACAGGTCGAATGGTGGCAGCGGGCCACCGTACAGGTATCGAACCGAGTCTACGAAAGGTCCAATGCGCACGTATCGTCCTTTCAACAGGATGTTGAATTGTGTGGTAGAAGAAGAAAAGTCACCGCTCTTCATGACATCCGCCAGTCTTGGGCTGCGTGCAATGATGAGCCTGTGACCATCCAGCTCGGCGTGCGCGCCGCCGCCTTGCTCAGAAACACGAATCTGGCAGTCGGCGAAAGCAGGGTTTCGGAACTGCGACAACACGTGATCGCGCATCGACTCAGCATTCTCGAAGCCTGCAGCCATTTCTGGATGTGCGAAGCTCGGAGGTGCTGGGTGCATGTGTTGCGGGAATGGTGGCGGCATCTGGCGACTCGCGAAGTTGGGCTTGCCCTCGGAGCTCATGGCCTTGGCGCCGTCAATCGACTGATCCAAGGCAATCGGCGACTGTAGGTCGAGTCCTGCTCTTGATGAAGCATGCGAACCCGATCTCGACCGTGACACGAAGCCGTTGACCGCGCCATTCGGGGTAAAGTGCTCGCGCGGTGGGTAGCGGAAGTGGGCATGCGGGTGGTTGAATTGTTGCGGTGGAGCGAACCCTTGACGCGTGGTGAATGGCGCCGAGGGTTGTGGCCCATTCTGGAATCGCTGTGGGTATGGCTCCGAAGCGTGATGGGCGTGGCCGTAGAATGGCGCGTTGGGAGGCGGCGGAGGCGGCATAAACGCTGTGCCCATGCCGGGTGGAGGCGCCGGAGAAGATCCCGAGGACTCGTTCCCGCCAAACACGATGCTGCTGGTGCTGGGGTGAGCAGGGTGTCGGTTGGGCACGGCAGGCGGACCATGCTGTGACGAGGCGTTCGAGCGGGGCGTCTGTTGCTCTCCGGCCGGCACAAAGGCTGGAGGGAGCTCGGTCCTGATCTGACGCATCTCGAAGCGGTCTAAGGGCTTGTGTCTTGTCGCTGGGCTGGATGTGCTGGACGTGACGGTCGAGGATGATGCAGGTGCTGTCGAGGGCGCAGGCTCTGGAGTAGCACCGTTCGATAGTGACGGCGCAGCGCTTCCTCGCGAGATGGGAGTCTGCACTGCGGATTGTCTGTTTTCTGCTGCCTCGTTCTCTTTCTGCTGCACCTTCTGCACCCTCTGCGGCTCTCCGACGGCATTGCGCCCCGCAGCTCCCGCTCCACTGTTGCCCTTGTCCGAGTCTGCTGGCGAGTCGCTGGGCGGAGTGCTCACGGCTGGTTCGACTCTGGGCGGTGGTTTGGCGACCTGCTGTTTCGGCCTGCTGAGGGCGAGTGGAATGGCGGGCAGCACGCGACCGACACTGCGCTTGGCACGGTGTGCGGATCCATTGGCGCCATTGGACATGGTCCCGTTCTGCAGCGGCGTCATGGTCGTCGTCGTCGGCGGCGGCGTCGTCGAAAACAACGAGCAGTCCCGTCCGGCGGCGTCTTTGTCAGCAAATATGTCTGGCGTTTCGTTTTCTCGCTCGGGGATTCAGCGGCGACTCCAGGAGCTGGGCGGGCCGGAAACAAGACAAAGACTCCTGGAGCGCCTGTCACAGCACACTGCGCGTGGGCGGATGGCGAGGGGGAGGTCGAGGGGCAGAGGAGGAGGAGTCGAGAAGGACAGTGAAAGGTGGTGCTGGTCTTGGCCGCAAAGAGAATCGGCAGTCGTCAGTCATGCGGAGTCAAACTTTTGTGGGCCCGAGCGGCTGTCATGTTTTCTGCTATAAGACTCCGTCGACATCACCGTCATCATCATGCACCACATTTGCTTCTTTTCTTGTCATGTATTCCCTTCACTCATGGCTGTTCGCTGACCGCTGCCTGATGCTGTGGAACGCGAAGTACAACGGCAGGCGCGAACTAGGCAGCAACGCGTGCACTGGAGGCAGCCACGGCACGTGCGGTCTATCTGTACCTGGCAGGTATTGGAAGAACTTTTCATGGCAGACTGTGTAGAAGAACAGTGGGTGCGGTTTATTGACGACCCAATTGATGGGATCTCGTCAATGTTATCCGACAGCTTCCTCATCGGCCCGGATCCGGCACAGCAAGAACCACACGGCCATGCTCTTTCTCCCAGACAACTCGGGATGCCGAACTGTGCTTTCTCGCTTCGCCGTCGTCTGCTTCTGCTCCTCTCTCTTTCTCGCATCGTCACAACCTGAGCATCCTACCTCGACACCATTCGCAGCGCGCCTCATTGCTTCTATCCTCCGACTCACTATTCCTACAGCACAACAGAGCAGACCGCCTTGATCGCGACCTCCCACCTGACAGATATGTTCCGTGATCTGTCTACTACCAACACTACGCCCGTCCGTCTCAGCCACAGACGGCGGCATCAGTCTCGTCCGGATCTGTCCCTCCAGCCCAACAGCCATTTCGACCGTCCATTCTCAGGGGCTGCCGGAGCAGGCGGGAGGCTCGACATGAGCATGCATCGCCCTCGTGCGCCATACAGTGGGTCCTCTGATTGCTTGACATACTCTCAGCTGACAGGTCTGTAGCCAACCGCTTCGCAAGCTTGGCCACGCCACCACTGAGCGAGCACCATGCATCGGGGCGCAACCGACGGCCAAGAAACAGCAGAGGAACCAGAGATGCGAAGCGGCGCCGTGATGCCAGACGCAGCAGGCGGAACAATGCAGTGCAGGCGCTGGACGAGCAACTGTCCAGGAACATTGACCAGACTCTAACATTGGCCAACAGACACCCAGCCCCTGCCATCACGACAGCACCGGATCCATGGAAAGCTAACTTGACGTTCAATTGGCCATCATGGACGCGCCTGCCTCCTACACCACCGCAGCTCCCAGTCCTCGATTTGGGCGACCTTGATCTCAATCACTACGCGCTCACCACCGCCGTGGAGCAGAGTCCGCCGCCTACGCCTCCGCCAGTGGCCCCGTCCGTACCCATCTGGTGTCCATACATTCCATCCTTGATGCGCGATGGAGGCTGGAACGGCGAAGTTCCCAGATTCACCGACCTGTCAAGTGTATCCAGACGCAGGGAGACCAGCAAGATAGACTCTTTGATACCCTGGCCGGTCTTCAAAGCTGCTCGGCCACGGAAGCAATCCCGCTTCTTTCCTTCCTTGACCACTTCTGTTCCCACTCCTACCCGAGAAGTCAAAGCGCCATCAACTGGCTGCAGATTGCACCACTTAGAGCGGGTCTCGCAGGATCCAGTCTCAACGACGTGGTCAGACACATTTGCACGAGAAGTTGTCCCCTGCATCAAGCCACGCGCCAGCGGACACAACGGTGGCGAACGTGCCTTGCATGCGTTCACGCCCAGACAAGGCTACATACAAGAGCCGCCATCGCCTGGTCCAGACAGCACAAATATGGCAACTGCGGCAAACTTGTGGAGGATCCTGAGTGACGATGGATGGCTTACCAAAGCACGCACAAGGAACGAGGATCGTCGAACACACTACCATGCATCGGACGGAGACGACTCAGACGACACCGGCGGTGTTCCTATCAGTGCAGATTCAGACCATCGACCCAAGCCTGAGTCTACGCTGATTCCCTACGTTCACCTCAACAGTCTCGTGGGCCATGCAAACGAGACAGGAGAGTACGCTACAGGCCCCGAGGATGACTCAATCTTCTCCGCTCTGTATTCGGCCGAGTACTTTGCCACGCCGACAGCAGGCACGCCGCTTTGTGAACTGCCTGCCACTCCACCTCTGCAAACGCCCTCATCGTCGATGGTGCGTACCATTGTGCCTGGAAAGCACGTGGCGAACAGACAGGAGGACGTTCTTGCCAATCAGCAACACGATGATATGGTTGGGTCGGATGGGCACATCGCCAGCGAGCAAGATCTGTTCATGCCCGAGAACATCATGTTGCCTCCGAGTCGTGACGAGAGCTCAGTCGATCTGACCGCCTTTCTTTCAACGGGTCATGACGAGCATTGCGGCGAATCTCCTGTGCTGATCGAAGAGAACGAGCTGATGGAATGTGATGATGATGATTGGCTGGACTGGTCAACCCTCGGCGATGATGAGACTCTTCCACAGCTGCCAGCGACCATCGTGGACATCGTGGACGAGGACGAGCGCGACTTCACGCGTCACTTTTGTGCCAGTGCTTCAGACTGGGACGAAGTCTATCCATATGCGTTTGAGCATGAACTTGAATTCGACGACGAAGTTGTGGAGGACTTTCTTGGCTACTATGATGACGGAGCAGCCTTTGCACGTGGTCTCACATCAGGCTCTGCTTAAAGTACATCTTGAATGCGGTGTGGCTTCGTGAGGAACTATGTAAGGACGGACACGGGATGGACAATGTTGGAAGCCTGACTTGACGGCAAAGGAGACTGATATCCACGGCCCTCAATGCTCTGTTGTTGCTCTGTACCTACGAGAACTAGTATACTTCCTCTATGGTGTGCTGCCTCTGACAATGGATCCTCGGGACCTCGATCGGACATAACCATCCCACAATGTTTGCTAGAGCTTTGCTCTTTCTCGTGGCAGCCTTCACTGCGGTCATATCAGCAACGTATTTCATCGCAGGACTCTTGATGCCATGCCGCCCAGCTTACTACGACCTTGCCCCTCTGCGCTGCTGTCCCCCGATCCCGACAGCACTTCAACTCATCAATGTCAAACATGTTCAGCGCCAAGCTACTGATAATCACGACCTGCCTGGCCGTCCTCGCCTGGAAAATCCACACCGCGTCGACCCCGATGAGGAACTCCCAGTCTTCTACCACCTTCTACACTACAGGCATTCACGTGCCGGTCGCTAGTACTACTTCGACGGCAGCTACAACTGGGCCTTGGATCCACAGACCTGTGCTGAAGGATAGTCTGGCGGGTCGCCGTTCTGGGAGAAGAGTGTGGACAAGCAAGAGGGAATTCTAAAGTTATGCGCGTGCGTACGTGCATGTCTGTGGATGCGGAGATTTGTATCAGTGATTGATCGATGTGGGTCTGAACAATGGTGCGAGGGGGAAGAGTGTGAGGGTTAGAAAGCGTTGTGTTGTGGATAGTTCTAAGTGTGCTTGAGTGGCTGATTGTGGAATTCTTCTTCACTGCGTTATTAGTCTCCAGGTTCGATGTTCGGTGATTGACATGAGGGAATGAGTCCTCTCTGTTTGCTTCTTTGTCAGTGGTCTGTCAGTCTGTTGTGAAAGAGTACACTCTAAAAAGTTCTCGTCCTTGATAATAAGTGGGCACCGGATCCCAAGACACCCAACACAAAACACAATGGCAGCAACATCAACAACACTTCCAACCACCCACCACCCAACAATCCGCATCGGTCTCATCGAACCTTTCGCTCTCATTTACCCTGCTCACCCTCCCTCACGAGCTTCTCTCACACCTGCAGGAGACATCCTTCTTGAAGATGATGATGAACATGGCGATATGAGACCATGCCCGACAATGCTCAACATTCGCTCTTATCCTCCTTCTTCTCCTCCTTCTCCTCCACGACCTACACCAACACCAAAAACAAACCCGCGAAGTAACTCGACAAGAAGATTGATTTGTTTGCCGTCTTACCCAACAACAGGCTTCAAGTTTTCTGCTGCGCGGCTGAACTTTCTTCACTCTGCTGCTTGGCCTCGTCCGGAACCTGGGCCTAAGCCTGATCCTACGAGGCCTGGACCGCCGGGTGGTGGGGTTTACGAGTAATGCTTTTCTTCTTGTTGATCTTTGTAGTGTGAGCATTGGTGGTGGTGGTGGTGGTGGTGTATTCGAGGTTGAAATGGAGGAACCGATATTTATTGCTCTTGTCAATGGAAGCGTTGGCAGACAGAAGAATCACAAATCAAGTCACGTAGAAAGTGAAAGTGAAAGTGGTGGCCGACGTTTCCATATTTCCACTACCTACACACTACATCCAACATTCCCCTCCGCAAAGACTACTCCCCAAGCCGTCATTGTGCCAATCTAATTGTTTTCTTGTCGCGACCCTGCTAGCTCGTTGTTACAACGAGCAGGCAGTAGTCGCCTTCGCCGTCAAACTCGTCTAGCGAGCTTGCGACGGAACTGGGCCATTCTGTGAACGAGAGAAGAGAAATTCGGAAAACGTGTAACAGCAACACAATGGAAATCGGCGAAGGCAGTCGCCTGACTTGGTCCACTCTTCGTCGTGCATCAAGCAAAACATTCAGAAGCAGTCCAAATCCAGTGCAACTGACAAAAGAGAACCGAAAAGGCGCTTCTTCTGCTTCAGCGGCAGATGTTCAGTCTTGATCTCCTTACTTCGGAGACGAGTGTTCCCAGCGCCCTTTCCAACCCGAACAAAAAGTTGCCTTGAGGAAATGCATTAGTCACGTTTCGTGATCGAAGCGAAGCCGTTCTACGCCGTGAGGTGAGAGCTGGCGCCTATTCGTCATAAAGCAGTCGAAACGCCTTTCCAGTGAGCGAGGAGTGTCGAACAGGCAGTCTTATTGTTTTGTGGGTTTTGTAGAGTTGAGTTAGTTCGTGGTGATGCTTGGAGTTGCATCGAGGTCTTCAGTGACATGGCATCGTTCATCTGGCGAGGTCGGGTGAGCGGGCGTTGCTGTTCACACCGCACGTGTCAGTAAGGGGCCATTTGGAAGCCTGAGCAAGATTGAATGAAAGCTCGTCCCCGCGACCATTAGACTACAAAGGGTGCAAGAGTATTAGCGAGCCGCACAACGAGAAGGGACAACTGACCCCATCTCCACGACATCGTCGATGTGATTGCACATGGCAACAAAAAGGTCGAAGAACATCTGTGTGCCGCCGGCCTCCATTTCCATCTGCATCGTGCCCGAACGCTTGAAGGTCTTGCGGCTGCGGATGATGAGTGCGAGGTAATGAGCACGGAGACGTGAGTCGCTGGGAGGCGTGTTTGCATATGCAAAGCGTGCACTGCGCAGAATAGTGGCCACGTCGATGCCCGACTGTAGGCCTTGCTTACGGAGAGCGAGGCGCTGCAGTTCGGGCAGACCCAGCTTCAGTGCAGTGCAGTAGATGACCGTGTCCCGAAGGACGAAGTCACCCACGCCGTGATGGTAGATTGAAGCGCACTCGTTCAGGTTCCATGGTTTCTTTGGGTCGGTATGATCCATGCGGGGAGACATGGACGTGGTGGTAGTTGTCAGGTCTCCGGCGTCCTCGAGCGACCATGTATTCCTCTTCCGATCGTGGATCAGCCGAGGATAGTAGTCGCCCTTGTAGAGGTATTCGAGGACGGCCGAGAAGGCCTCTGGCTCCTCGTCGGGGAGGGCGATTCGTCGCTGGCCTGGGGACTCGAAGAACTGCTCGCGACACGCCTCGGCGAACCAGGGCGAGCGTGCAAGCACGTCTTCGTGCGCGGCGAAGAGGCGCTGGTCCTTGCCCACGGCTATCGTGACGATGGCCGAATTGAGCTTTGGCGACGCCATCGAGCCTATCGAAGGCGATGTGTCGGGACTCGCATTGTTGATCTTCTCGCGCAGCCGCAGTTTGACGTCGTCGTTGAACGAGCGCTTGGATATCTTCCTCGCCTTTCCACTGCGCTGCTCCTTCGAGATGAAGGATCTCTTGAAGCCGAACATGATGGTGTGTTGAGTCGAGGGTCGACGGGGCGCTCGCTGCCTGCTTGGCTCTCTCCAAACGAGTGATGGGAAGTCGGGGAGAGGGCGGTGGTAATGAGCGTTGCGAGTAGGGAGAGGGAGTTAGAGGATCGACGCGCGGTGCATGGGGACAAGGCGCGTTCAGCTAAGAAGGCGGACCTCGTTGTCTTGTTGTCTGCAGCGGTGACGAGAAAGTGGAAGAAGAGGGCGAGGGCGGGGAGGTTATATAGTTCTACCACTCGCGTTTGACCAGGCGCCAGCGCGCCCTCCACATGGCCATCCCTGCACCCGATCATCTTGAGCTCCGCTTTTATCAACAACACCTTCTCACAACAACAATTGTACCTTCCATCTATTCCGTCCATCTTCGTATTATGTCGGCCTTTACGATGGGCAATACCAGCACAATCACCGAATGGCTTCTATGGAGCATGTGCTGACTCTGTTAGTGAGGGAATCCGCCTCGGGACCAAGCCTGGTGACCGATCTTGGCTACGCGAGCTTCTCGCGACTGGTCGACAGGGCGACAGAACGACAGGGGTCCTCACAGTGAGATGAAGCTTCGATTCGGATGCGCATCCTTGCACTACACAACGAGCATGCGTAATGCATGCTGTTCGCCGCTCTTGCTCGGCCACGTCCCGCGCTTCTGCGTCTTGACGTACAAATTCACCGGTCGGATCAGTTGGAAAACCGAGTCGTAATCCGTCTTGATGTCTCCTTCCTTTCCCAGTGGTAGCGGAACACCAATTTGCGCATGAATTTCTCCACCCGCTGCGAAACTGCCAAACCTCGATTAGTAGAGCTCCCCAACTGAATGTATCTATTGGACGAGGCGACTTACGGAGCATACGCGGCTTTGGGGAGAACTTTGACAGCATCCGAGCCCCATCGATCAGGGTCGAACTTGTCAGGATTGTCCCATATATAGGGATTGTTGTGGATGTGATGGATTGCACATTTCACGGACGTCTCCTTCTTCATCTGATTTGCCCCCAGCAGAATGAGATCTTGTTGGCGATAAATAGTAATTCGTATAAGAGTAGTGAGTTGATGGGGAAGATTCGGGATGAGACGAAAAGCAGGGTTGTGAATGCGCATTTCATGATGCCTCCTGAGGTAAGGTGATTCCGGAGATATTGGGTGGTTGCACAGTGCTGAAGTGTATATCGCAGGCTGTCATTGTTGAGTTGGTGACTTGCGGGCACACGTCTCTGTAGGCTTTTCCGGTCCTGGAGAAAAGGGTCAAAGAGGCCGGTCTGCATCCCATTGTTGCGTTGCGAAAATCGACGGGGTTCATCTTCAATCGCATCTGGGCTGCCATCAAGCGTGAGGTGCTGTCGGTCTTGGCTGAGGGGGTGGTCACGCCGGAGACTATTGATTTAATGTGGCGCGAGCAATATGGCAGTCCCGTTGGACCTTGGTAAGCGGAGTCCTGGTAGAGCACATTTGCAGTATTCATGCTGACATCTTCTCCTCCAGCGCGATGATGGACTCGGTTGGCTTGGATACTGTCGAGCACGTTGAGCAGCACTACATTGAGTATCGAATCTGCCGTCAGGGCATCTTGATTGGCTGAAGCACTCTGCTGGAAGCTTAGCAACAAGACCGACAAAGGCGGCCTGTATCCGCGCACCACACCGGGTGCACAGACGAAGATTCTGTTGCTGAACGTTGGCCTTGCTGAGCCACTTCGAGGAAAGACCCCAGAGCAGATCATGCACGCAGACAAGTCCTGGAGTACAATGTTGAGAATCGCAACGCCCGCCCGACTGAGCTCGTGGGCAAGCTGCCTCTCCCTGGTGGCGTTGTGGCGTCGAAATCGACGAATCGATTGTAATGGACCAATATGGGCCATCGGAAAAGTAACGATAGGTCTATCCAATCTGCCAAACTTGAAGGGTCAGATGTCCAGTATGTGCTCCAGCTGGGGAACATTCACACGCCGAAACAGCTAGCAATCGATCACGCGGCAGGCAAATTGTACGTTTGTGATCGCGAAGGCTTGGGAGTATGAGATGCAATGTGGATGGGAGTGACGTGGAGGTACTGTACCGGTCGAGTGACTACCAGAACGAACCACAAAAGGCCCGTGACGCGACCTACTGGCCGGTAGGAATCGCGTTCTCAAAGAAGCTCGATAAATTCTTCTGGACGCCAAAGGGCCATTCAAAAGCAGATGAAGGTCGGATCTTCTCGGCCAATCTCGACATGCCCGGGGGAGCCAGCATTGACGTCCGGCCAGACATTGAAGTTATCATGGAGGGTCTCCCTAATGTATTGATCTTGAAATGGACGACGAGAGTGGCATGCTATATTGCACAGATCGTGGTGAGGTCCCGTTTGAAACAGTGTCAACAAGAAGCAGATGATCGGGCCGGCGCCTGCTGAAGAGGGTGCATTGGGGCGACAAATCATCGCTCAAGACTTGGGGGAGGGCATCGGCCTGTGCCTCGACGCGGAGAAGAAGTGTCTGTACATTAGCGACATGAGTGGCCAGCTGTGGAGATGCCACGTCGATGGAGGACAGAAGGAAAAGCTGTGTGAGGGTGCCACTCATGCGTATACTGGAGTGGCGTTTTAGTGTGCTCAGTATGATATCGTCTTCCTTTGGACGAATCGAGGGCTTTTGTTCCGGAATGCTCTTCCGGACAGCATTTGCTTTGCCGCTGTTCATGGTCGTCTCTCGAGCTTCAGACGCGTCTCCAGCCGGACCTTGTCATTGTGAATTCTGGCGGTTTGCGTGAGGAGGCAAGGCGACGCTGGGTATGGATGTATCAATGTCATGGGTTCCAAAGGATGAAAACAGAGAAGAGAGGAGGAGATGCATCGACAGTGAGAGATCACGTGGTTGGGCGCTAGACTGGACCCCTCGATGCCTAAAACCACTATTCTTGTCGAGATGACGCTACGCTCCTGCCATTCTGGTGGTCGGTGTGAAGCTTCGAAGGGCGGACAGAGTGTTCTCTAGTATACGGTAACATTGCTGAGCAACAGTAAGGCAACATCGCCAGCTTCACTCCTTCTCTTCACTTGACACCCTCTCGTCCCCGTATTAAGTCGCGCAACAGGCCGCAATTCAGACCTCCCAGACGGCTCACACGACCAGAGACCATCATCCACCCATGGCGAACAAGCGCATCATGAAGGTACTCGACCACGCAGGCTTTGTACCGTGGAACTGTCACTGACTGCCCGCAGGAGTTCCAGGAGATCACGGGTGATCCTCCGCCAGGATGCACGGTGACACTGCAGAAGGACGATGACATGAATGTCTGGGACGTCCACATGGAGGGCCCTTCGGACTCGGTATACGCTGTGAGTTGATGTTGCTGGACTTTCCAACGAGATGGCATGAGCAGAGCTGATCTGACACGGACACAGGGCGGCAAGTTCCACATCGTCATCACCTTACCGAAGGAGTACCCGTTCAAGCCGCCGACGCTCTCCTTCCGCACGAAGATCTACCACCCAAACGTCACGAACGATGAGCGCGGGGCCATGTGCTTGGGCATGTTGAAGTCGGAAGAGTGGAAGCCGCCGAACAAGATCAAGGAGGTGCTCGGGCTGGTGAGGCACACGCTGGGCGTGCCCCAGCCGGACGATGCGGTGGAGTCGAGCATCGCGGACGAGTTCAAGAATAACAAGGCTGTGTACGAGGAAAATGCGAGGACATGGGTGAAGAAGTACGCCACGTAGAACAGCACGTTTGCGGTGTGCGTGCGCGTCGGGGGAAACAGCCGCTCACGGCGTGCGGTCGAGACGCTCCGTCGGAAACTGTAGATGAGCGGAGGGGCGCTGAATGTGGTGTGGCTGGTACACGGTCGCTGTGAGCACAGATGAGCGTGCCGTGATGATATGAGAGCGCCCCTCCAAATTGCATGGCATCGACGAGCGGGAATTTCCCAGAATACAACGACTACCACAATAGATTGAGCCGTGTCGTCTGCATGAAACTGCATGCTTGACGCCGAGATGAAGTGCAGAGTGTGCAAATAGATTGCACTGGAGAAGTGGCAGACGCTGTGTTCGGTGACCGTCCCGTTGGAGAGGACCATTATCGATCGATTCGATCCGCTGATGCCTCCATCTGGCGCAGACAGGATCCATCTGGTGTCACAACGGGTTCCATAAGAAGCATCTGACGGATGCCGTTTTCGATCTGGTAATGTGACTTGATAAACAGATCCAACAGAACAGACGAATCACAAGATGAAAAATCGTGACCACGGACACCGACACGCGACAAGCTTTTCGAGGCACCGCTGCTGTCCCGTCCCGAGAGCTGCCCGGCGATCATAGAACGGACGACAAGCGAGCTCAGCGCAAACACCGGCGCCGCTGCATTGGGCGGACACGCGCAGGGGGCCAGCTGCTTCCTCGCTACTCTGCGGCGCGTAAGCTGTTGTCATTCTTGTCTGTTCACACAACATTGTTGCAAAAGAGAGGAGAGGAAGAGGAAGAGGGAGGCTAGATAAAGATTCTTGGTGCGGAAGGAAGGGACTGGTCGTTCCTTCTGTAGTTCTAGTTCTAGTTCTATCGAACAGTCGCCCGCAGCATTGGCGCAACTGATGATGTAAACAATCTCGCAACGACGGGGATGCGAGATTACTGTAGCACTGCGTGGGACATGACCGATCCGGCCATCATAACACTACGCTCGCTATTGCAACTACTGCTGCGACTACTTACTACTACTGCTACAGTAGTGGGGGATCGAAATACTCTGCATCGGGCCTGCCATCACACCAGCTGCACCACCGCCATCTCCACCGCTGCCTCCACTTCCACCTCCACCTCCCACGAGCGTTGCGGCGTGACGCGACAAGATGCGGGCGTGTGGCCGAGGACGACGGCCGAGTGGAACTGACATCACGCCGCGACGAGCAGCAGGACCCACGTTACACGGCAGGCAATAGTGCGATAGAGCCGTGGCCCGGATAGCAGCAGCAGCAGCAGCAGTACGCTTTCGCTGTGAAGACGTCGACAGCGACCGCAAGGATGCCCTCTCCCGTCGTCGACGAGCACCACCGCGCATGGTCGCCCGAGCACTCGCGGTCTGTCGTCGACGCCGTCAAAGAAGCCATGGACGAGACGGCCACATACGATCACATCCCTCCCGACACGGTGGCATTGGAGCAGCCACCAGCCTGTGGAGGAGGAGCACACGGCGTGCAGAGCCCACGCGATCTGCCGGCGCCAGAGCCCCATCTGCCACTGCGCAAGTTGTCGGCTGCGAGTCGAATGCAGTCGCGGAAGGGCTCCATCCCCAAGCCCATCTTTGCGCCCACCCACAACCACCAGGTGCGAGGGTTTGGGCCCAGCCCTGTCCATCCGGTGCCCTATGTGCACGAGATGCAAGCCAGCTCCGAACATGCCTTTGCCGGACGAGACCAGCGCATCTCCCATCGCCCAGCCGTGGCCGTGCTGGAGAGTCAGCAGCAGGTGCTGCAATACTCCAACGATCAGCCGCACACCCTCTATCGCCCGTCCTCGAGCCCGTTGCAGTCTCCCACAGAGGAGGAATCTCCACATTCGTCACTACGGAGCACCGCTAAGAGCGTCAAGCCTGCGAAGAGTGTGGGCGATGGCTTGAGGAATATCAGAAACCGCATATCCGGCAAGGGCCGGTCGGCGCTGTCAACAACGGCGGCGCCGGGAAGTCTGACACCGGATGCGCACTCGAGTCGGGCCAGCCCTGCCTTTCCGGCTGACGAAGTGCGAGACTCCTTCCGGTCGGCACTGACGAGTCATTCGAGTTTCGGACATGCCAGCAGCGTGCTCACGACTCAGACCACACACACCAGCTTGAGCTCTGCCGCGGGGAGCGAGTTTGTGAAGATTCGTACAACCGACTACGATGATGAAGCTGGCCTCACCGACCTCGACATGAGTGTGGACGACGTGCTGGGCATGTATGAAGACGGCTTCGAATCGGGCACGGGGAGCATCCGACCTTCACCGCGTCCCAGCATGCAGAGCGTGACGAGACCGAGTTTCGATGCGAGGCCCAGCTCGAGACGGTCCATCCAGGTGACTGCGAGGAACAGTGTGGACGCGAGATCCGTCAAGTCGCTCGATCGGCCACAATCACAACCCAGAGCAACGAGCTTGGCACCGAAGCGGCCCCATGCTGCTCATCGCCGCTCTCAGAGTGCCAGCATCCTCATCCTCGGCGTCAATGCTCGAGCCTCAATACGTGCCACCAACTGCACTCCGCCCGTCGTGGCTGACGAACAAAAGAAACCCTCCGAACGAACCTCTGAACAGATCGTATCAGGCAAGAATCTCGAATCCCGCCCCACGACAGGAGCGCCCTCCATCGTCCCCCGTGATAGATACGGCTTTAAGAAGACGTCACACTACATCACGGTTCAGCAGTACGATGCATGGAACGCCGACTACAGCCACTACCTGGAAAGGAGGAGGAAGAAGTGGCATGCCATGATGCATCAGTACGGCTACGAGACCGAACCGGCCATCCGTTTCCCGCAGAAGAGCGACAAAGTTAAGCGCTACGTACGCAAGGGGATCCCACCAGAGTTCCGAGGTGCGGCGTGGTGGTACTATGCACGCGGGCCCCGCGAGATGGCCAAAAATCCCAACTTGTACCATGAGCTGCGAGAACGGGTGCAGAACGGCGAGCTCACGGACAACGATCGGGAGCACATCGAGAGAGACTTAAACAGGACCTTTCCCGACAACATACGATTCAAACCTGATCCGATACCTCCACGCGATGTGCCAGCTGCTGCGGGCGGTGGCACGCCTGTCAAAGAAGGCAGCAACCTTAAGCACGAAGTTTCATCCGCACCGGCCGACACTCCTCTTACAGGCTCTCCACAAAGCGCAGCCAAAAAGCATCGGCGGCACACAGAAGATCCGGAGACGCCCATCCTACAGTCACTCCGCAATGTGCTCCAAGCGTTTGCTGTGCACAACCCCAAAGTCGGCTACTGCCAGTCCTTGAACTTCATCGCCGGACTTCTCTTGCTCTTCCTCAGCAAAGATGACTCGGATCTGGACGAGGCAGAGCCCAAAGCGTTCACGCTGCTCACCATTGTGACCTCGCAGCATCTGCCGGATACTCATGGTATTACCCTGGAAGGCGCGAATATCGACATTGGAGTGCTGATGTCATGCATCAAGGACGCTCTTCCTGCCATCTGGAACAAGCTCGACGACCAAAAGGAAGTCAACGCGATCGGTGCCGCAGCCACAATGGCGGGCGGCATTGGAGGTCTCCGACTGCCGACGGTCAGCTTAGCGACGACCGCCTGGTTCATGTCTCTCTTCGTCGGCACTCTTCCCATCGAATCGGTTCTTCGAGTATGGGATTGTCTGTTCCTTGATGGCTCCAAGACATTGTTCCGAATTGCCCTTGCGATCTTCAAAGCTGGCGAGCCACAGATTCTCAAGGTCAGCGATCCGATGGAGATCTTCCAGGTCGTGCAGACTATTCCTAGGGGGATGTTGGATGCCAATACACTGCTGGAAGTGTGCTTTCGGAGGAGGGGCGGGTTCGCCAGTATCAGTCAAGATGTGGTCAATCGAAGACGTCGAGAAAGGAAGAGGTTGGTACAAGAGGGAATTATGCGACAGGGCTTGGGAGCGAAGAGTGAGGACATGGTTAGAAGAATGAGGACGAGGCTGAAGACCAAAAGCGGCAGAGTCGCGACCTGATCTTTGACTGCAGCGAGGTGTTTGGCGTTGGAAACATTGAATCTGACTTTTGGTTGTGAGCAAGAGAGGCGAGACTTGTCGCCGTGTATGGCATACCATTTCATATCATCAAGACACGGCCGGCAAAAGGTGGAAGGAAGCAAGCAAGATAAAGGGCAGCAACCCGAGGAATTGTAAAGGAAAAGTGCACAGATCATGTATCATCACACGTCTGCTAATCAACACATGTAGTGCACGAACATCAGATGGGGTCTCTCATCGCCTTAGCCTCATAACAAGCAAGCACGCTAATAGCGGGTCAGCAGTAGGGAAGACAGACATCGTGTAAGAGTCGGACTGCTCGCAGTGAAAGGAACCAACTGGTGGATTCTAGAACGGTGGTCTTTTCACGGCCACTAACGAATGTTCTCCGGAAGTGCTAGCATTGCAGTTCATGAGTCGTAATCCGCGGAGGCGGACTACACCACACTTGGGAGGGGCGTGGTTGTCTGATCTGATCTGATCTGATTTGGATGCTGTGTTCGTCACGCATATTCCTAAAAGCCTGAAGCGCGGCACCGAAAACATCGATCGTTACGAATTCAAGGTGCGAAATGGAGCACATACAGCGCCAGAAGCGCGGCTGTTCTCCGTGAAGGTGGTTGTTGGCGAATGACGCACTCTTTCCGTCCCTTGTTCCTCGATCACGTATCACTGTATCGACGATGGAGAGGAAGAAAGAAATTAAATGTGGGAAGGTTGAACTTGGGTCTTCCAGCAACACGAGGCGGAGCACAAGGCGCAAGAGGTTTGCTTGCTTGCTTCCCGAGTCCGACGGTGACTTTTCGGATCTTCGATGACCGCAAGTTGTTGCCGTGAACAGGCAGCAGGCTCTACGAGCAAGAGAGCTTCCTTCTTGTTGGATAGAGAAAGAGAACGTGATTGGTCCAGGACCGCTGGCCTGCCTGTTGCTGGGAACGCCTGCTTGTCACGAAAGCTTGTCGTGATGATCTGACCACTCGATCTTTGGTGTGAGAAGCTTCTTCTGGAAGTTCTCTGGCTTGATGTAGTGAGCTGGGTATTTATTGGGATGAAGGATGATGAGCTGAGAGCGGCCGCACCGCAGTCTTACAGTACTCTACTAATGCCCTCGGACTCACGACGAGCAAGAAAGCTATCTGTACTACTCAAATCATTCGGGCCCGGACTGCGAGACTGGACGACATCTCCCGACTCAAGCTTTTCCCGGGACCACCTCTCACATGGTACAGACCAGAAGCATACAAAAAAGGGCAATGCCACCTGTCCAGGAATCCATGTGAATAGACCAACCTTGCTGGTAAACCTTGGACATGAGCTGTTTGCCGCGGCGGACAGGCTGCGGACTGCGAGAGGCACACTTTGCCTTTGCGGCGTGAACATGCGTTCATGCATACCCAACCGTTGGCATAGTGCGCCCTCTACTACTGCGGCTGCTGCTGCTGCTGCTGCTGCTGTCGCTGCCATCCCGCAGTGCAGCGAACGACAAATCCTCCTGCTCACACCGCGTCGTTGTTCTGCCTGCTGTAGAGGCCGAGATGCCTGGCAACATGTGAGTGCCCAGCATCACGTCAGCGACCGCCCGCTGGCCCTTTAGGTACATCGCTAATCACGTCGAGTTCGTGCTCCACAGCATCAATCTTAGCCTCGACGATGTCGCCGCCTGGCCGAAAGCGAACTACACGAATCCCATTCGACGGCGATGGATGCCCGGATATGCTGCTATACTGTACGCCTTCGCGACCCTCTCCGTCCTCGTGCGCGGGTTGTCTCGAATTCGCAGAGGCCAGGGCGGCGGGCTCGGCGTCGACGATATTCTCCTGCTCCTCGGATGGAGTCTGCTGACGTGGTTCTCGACACTGGCCATCTTGGGCTCGGAAAAGTACATGACCAGTCGGCACATGTGGGACATTCCAACGACCATGTATGAGAAGATGGCCAAAATCACGTGGTTGGCGGAATTTGTGTTTTTGCTGTGCGCATGCTGCGTCAAAGTTTCTGTGCTGCTGTTTTATCGCCGGATTGGAGAGGGGACGTATTCGAAGCTGTGGAATTGGGCGTGTGTGGGGGCTATCATCTTTACTGTCGCGTGGTCGTTGGCATTTGTGCTCGCGTTGGTGTTCAATTGCACCCCGACCGAAGCGTACTGGAGGGGTTTTAGCTCGACTTATACGAAGAAGTTCCGCTGCGTGGATACGACGGTGAATAACTTGCTGGCGGGGATTCTGGCCGTCGTGTCGGATTTGTATTCGGTGGCACTGCCTTGTTTCTTGATGAGGTGAGCTTTGGATCCCCCCAAACTTCTCAACAGAGACAGGAAATGGAGAATGTTGCTCACTTTCAGTGTGGAATGATAGGCAGATCCAGCTCCCCAAAGCACAAAAAGTCGGACTGTACGTCGTCTTTTCCGCAGGTCTGATCGTCGTGGCCGCGAGCTCGGTGCGGACATATCACCTCTACAGTGGGCTTTCACTCTCTCCCCACCACAACTACCACTCACCCCTGAACGACCTCTGTGACTGACACATTTCCACAGAAGTCGGCCACTCCTCCGATATCAGCAGCGCCGTCTTCGACGTCTTCGTCTGGTCGCAGCTCGAACTCTGCATGGGCTTCATGTGTGCCTCCGCCCCTAGCCTCCGCGTTTTCTTCCGCACGCACCTGCAATCGCCTCTCAGCAAGCTGAAGCGAACGTGGACGAGCAGCAGTCGCGGGACCACGGCGCGCAGAGGGACGGATACATCTGTCGAATCGTCGCCTCGACTCCGCAAAATCGAGACTAACTCCCCGTACGCGCAGTTTCGGTACGAGCACGGTCATACGAGGCGGAAAGCCCCGGAGCCGATTTTGACGGACGTGACGACGCTGGTGGAGGAGCTGGAGTTGGAAGAAGTCGAGTATCCGAGGAAGCCACCAGCGATGAAGAGACGGGAGAGTAGTTCAGGGTTCTTCTTTCAGCAAAAGCAGAAGCTGCTGAAACAGCCGCGGCTATCTCCTTCGCATTCGACGCAAAACTCAGGCGGCACGCAGACTTCTCGGCGGAGTGGGCTCACGAGTTTTACGCTGGAGAGCCGCGATATTGATCTGCAGGACAATATTATTGTTGATGGATACAATCGGGGTTGGTTGCATGAGGGGTTTGAGGGGGATGTTGTGAGGACGACGATGAATCCTGTTTGAGTAGGGAGGAGAGGGGGAAGAAGACTAAAGATGATAAAAATGTCGTTTGACACAAGACAGTGGGAAGTCTCTTCTGTATGTACGCCATCGTTCACGCAGTCGATCGTAAGGGGACTATGCCAAGGCACTGACCAGGCACCGTACAGGATGCACAAGATCTCAATGCGCACGCCAAGTGTCGTGAGTGCTATCGCTGGCTGCCTCGCCAAGCAGTCCTAAGGTCACCTGAAGACGAAGTTATACATCTTGAGACTTCCATTTGCAGTAATCGCTCGAGCTGTGTAGCCAAATGCCGAAGAAATGCTTTCCCAAGACTGGTTGGCTGTCTTTTGGCTGTGGCAGAAAGTACAAGAAGCTTCTCATCGACAGCAAGACCCTACTCGCAGCTGACTCTCGCAACGCTGACTGGCCTGTTCGCGCTCGTATATGCACGACTAGATGCATATGAGCGCTGTAGAAGGACTACTGCAAGTCCTAGGTCTTCTTCATGATGTTTGTTTCGACGTCGAACCTTGGTCGATTGGGAAAGATGCTGTACGAGCGACCTTCTTCAGCGTGATGCTGGGACTCCGGCAAAGTACCACGACGAGAAAGCATCGTGGTGCGCTAAGTCCAATGCTCCGAGGTCATTATGATGGTGCATGGACGACATGCAGAAGATGATAGAACAAATCGAAGGAACTGTGCGTAGGTAAATGTCAAGAAGCGTTCATGGTCTATAAAAGGTGTTTCAAGCGCAAGCCTGCTCGAAGGTGCTGTCTCACTGGAATCACGCTGACCTGTTTTCCATCTTCGCTGTTGATTCGAACCAGGTTAGATCTGCCCCGGAAGACCGTCAACCTGCCAACAGAGCGACGCGAGAAACTGCTCACATAGTGGAGGCAACGCGCGAAGCCGGATCGCAGAAATTGGCCAAAACGGGGTCTCCTGAGACACTTGAGAGTCACTAGAGAAAAGGAGCGATCGAGAAGAAATTTGTTGAAGATGTGAACTTGCGAAGGCTGGAAGGCGGAAGAATGGTACTGCACTACTGTTAGCCTCTGCTCGCAATGTATGCAGTGCTTAGAGTCAAGAGCGGATGTGGATGTGCATGTCAGAGTGTGAATACGTTCTCAACAGTAATCTTCAGACAGGGATAACTGTAATTGATATGTGTTTGTTCATCATTGCAATATTGGGGCAGGGGCATGGTGCTGGAGTAGTACGCCACGAGAAGAAGGGCACTCACGGGAGAACAAGGCCGGCCGAGGAGGCATCAGTCAAGCCGAAGATGCTGTCAGCAATTTGATGCAGTGCATCAAGACATATCGACTCAGGGTTTGTGAACTGGCGGCTTGGACCTGAGGCTCCTGAGCCGTCTAGGGACAGGAGACCATCTGGATTGCATGTCAGCATACATTCCATCATGTCGAGTCGTTGAATATGCGGGCAGTGCGAGTAGGGATCAGACTGTTGAGCTTGAATATTTTTTGAACTTCATCGACGAGCTCAGAAGTTATCGTTTGAAGTGAAGTCATCATTGAATATGGGATGGGCTGTGCAGGAAGGAGGGATGGCATACCATTTACATGCTACTGGCTTGCAGTGCCTGCAGATCAGTTAAGCAGATGAAGAACGCAGCACAGCCTTGAGATTTGTGCAGTCTTCGGCCACTGCAGCTATTCATAGCTTGCAAGTTCGATCGCCATGGCATGCGCAGCTTGCGTGTCAAGGACAGTAGCTCGCCATCATTTCGTGCAGCTGGTGGTGCATCGTTGATGTGGCGTGGATGTCGAGTTGCTGTCGCGTGTGTACACAAAGAGAAAGAGAAATCGTAGAGCGGAAAGAATTTCGGATGGACATGGCTCGGGCTTGGATGGAATAGTCGCGGGACGAGACAAAGATCGTGGCCACCGCATGAGGTAAGCAGGGCAGGTCACCAGATGAACAGTTGGAGGCAAGACATGTCACTCCTCATAGAACCACCACAGCAGTCACATCTTGGATACAACAGCGGCTGCGCGACTTCCCTACGCACTATCCCAATCACACGTCGCGGAGCCGGAGGGCTCCCCATCGCCTAGCACCCACCATGGGCGGAGCGCTGTCCCTCTTCAGCAAGCTCATCTGGTCGAAGAAAGAGATCCGCATCCTGATCCTCGGCCTCGACAACGCCGGCAAAACCACACTCCTCTACCGCCTCAAAATCGGCGAAGTGGTCACCACGATCCCCACGATAGGGTTCAATGTCGAATCCGTCACATACAAGAACCTCAACTTCAACGTGTGGGATCTAGGCGGACAAACGAGCATTCGGCCGTACTGGAGGTGTTACTACAGCAACACGGCCGCGGTGGTGTTTGTGATTGATAGCTGTGACACGGAGCGGTTGAGCACAGCAGGGGAGGAGCTGCGATCGATGTTGGATGAGGAGGAGTTGAGGGATGCGAGTCTGCTGGTATTTGCGAACAAGCAGGACAGTCCCGGGGCCAAGGGCGCGGGAGAGATTAGTGAGGTGCTGAGGCTGGGCGAGTTGAAGGACAGGAATTGGAGCATCATGGCTTGTTCGGCGGTGACGGGGGCTGGTGTGAACGAAGGCATGGATTGGCTTGTGGTGAGTACAAACAACGGAGCGGTGACGACTAGAGACAAGTACTGACTTTTGCATCAGCAAACCGTTGGCGAGAACGCGTGAGGCGCTTGTACGGATTGAGATCAAAAGCACGAATATTTGGTTGATTAGGACAACTGTATAGAGTTGCATAGCATGGCGTTGTGGTGTGTTGGGACATTTGAGAGGGCAAGCATGGTCGAACAGACGTGCGGACAGAAGACGGCAGTACTTTAGCCAGGTATGCATTAGAATTGAGCAGTGCCTTATGCTACGTTTGTGATTGCAGTCTTATAGCTGATAAGTGACCGTGAAGCATGTGCCTCCCATACGCGTCTGTTGCCACATTTGTCGGCGCACAAGAAATGTGCCAGATGTGACTCTCCATCAGGTCTCTCCAGGCCGTTAGCTTGTCCATCAGGTACCTAGTTGCTCGCATCTGCAGCACGCTATCCATTCACTCTCGAACATCAGCTCCGTTCCGCCACCCAAGTACGCTCCAGCTGCAGAGGTTCTGTCGCAAGGTCTTTGCCAACTAGGTCTTTATGGCAGCGCAAGCACGCCATGTGTTGCTTGTGGCGTTCAAGGAAGGCTCTCGTACGGACCATACGGAGCAACCCAGGCCTCTTCGAAATTGCAACAGTGCAATGTGACCGTCGCAGCAGCACTTCCGAGGTTCGTATCATCCGCGACTCCAAAGCGAGGCTCCCTTGCAAGCCAGTGCGCAGCAACAGGTCGCCGACGGAGCACACATTGCCTGGCTGGATTGTGGTCGGATATAATGTATATCAGATTGTCGGGCACTTTCATCCGCCTTGGTGCATCGATGCAGGGCTCCAGTACTCGATTTCTTCGGCTTGGTCGTCGACCCAAACAAGACTGTCTGCCACCAGGTCATCGATGACTGCAACAGCTCGAGCTCGCTCCCAGGCTAGATTGGCTTGCAGCATTGACACCGTGATGAAGCCCATGATCTGAATCACTTCCAAGACAGTTGCTTGATCGCGGTTCAGCTCCTTTGGCACACTTCGAATGTACTTGGTGCTGCCCAACGTGAGAACCTTGAACTGTCCACCCAATGGCTCCAGACTTTCTAATGCTCTCTGAACATCGTCGTCGGTAACTTCCATTCCACCGCCTACGAGTCCTCTGCCAGCAGCGATTCGCTTCCTCGCCTCGGAGAGAGCGATCATGCCGCCATTTTCTGCTCTACTCTCTCGGCACACTTCCACGAGCCGCACGCCGAGCTCAAAGTAGAAGTCATTCACACTCCTCCCGAGCATCTTGGCCCACACACTTCCGCCCTTGCCACTCGCATCTTTGGCTGCTTTGACATTGCTGCCTGCTAGTGGGTCTACACCGATCGCATGGCACATGCGAGCAAACTCCGCCCGGAAAGTAGGGTTACTGCGGATGTCCTTGGCGTGTGTGAGGGAGAAGTTGTGCAGGGCCGCCTGGAAGACGGACAGCTGGTTGGCGAGAGCATCGGCATGAGACGACTTGAGGGACGCGCCGTGAGCAGCATACTTGTCCGAGGAGATGGCAGCATTGGAGAAGGCACTGAGGCCGACACCACGCCTGTTGGACGACATGCTCACACGCTGCTGTGGTGAGTGAGGTGGGTATGTTGACGTTGACGTGAATGTTTCAGGCATCCAGGCATGAAGTTCTGCCAAGAGGGAAAGCACGGCCCATCGCACTTGCCGCGATTGAGCTCCACACAAATTCAGCTTTTCGGACTTCTTGTGTCTTTTGTTCCTGCATCGCCCAGCGCCAACGACCGATACATTTCTCGACCAGGACCACCGATCAACACTCACAATGGCTCCAACCAAGCAGGTCAAGACGTACGTCGCCACTTGAGCCTCGCCATGGAGAATTGCAGCACAGTCGGTCCGCCGCCGCTCAGAAAAGATTGCTCGCGCGTTTTGGTGGCAGAAATGCCTCATCATGCAGCAGCACACATACATACACTCCAAATCCCGCCTCAGTCCTGCGCATAGTCACACGCTGGCTTGTCAGAATGTGAGGCGGACGGCTGCGAGGAAACTCCAGCCACTGCCACTCGAAAGAGTCGGCACTCTCGCTCGGCGAGGTCTTGTCAGCTGCGATGCGTCGCACTGATCAAAGTCACTCTTCATTGAGTGCTCAGCGGAGAATGCATGAGAGCCAGCAGACCACTGTGCCGCAATTCTTCGTGTCGAGCAAATATACATGTGCCCTGCGGCCGACTGACTTTCTCCCACAGTTCGGTCGCCACCAAGGACCAGATCCTGGTGCCAGAGACCCTTCTCAAGAAGCGCAAGAGCCAGGAGAAGGAACGCGCTGAGAAGGCTGAGCAGCGTGAGACTCGCAAGAAGGTTGGTCATCACCCGTACACCTGCCCAATGCACAGTGATGAAAGAATATCCACACTTTAGAGACTAGCTTTCGGGCGATGTTGTCTTCTTTGTTAACCATCTTTCGGGACTGATCGTGAACACAACCGCACAATACGCAACATCGAAGGGCATCTCGAGAACACTTTGCTGACAGTGCCCCAACAGGAGAACAAGGAGAAGCGTGCCCAGATCTTCAAGCGCGCCGAGTCCTACGTCAAGGAGTACCGCGACCAAGAGCGCGAGAACATCCGTCTCGCCCGTGTCGCCAAGTCTGAGGGCTCTTACTACGTCCCAGCCGAGCCAAAGCTCGTCTTCGTGGTCCGCATCAAGGGTATCAACAAGATTGACCCAAAGAAGCGCAAGACCCTCCAGCTTCTGCGTCTCCTCCAGATCAACAACGGTGTCTTCATCCGCCTGACCAAGGCCACCGCCGAGATGCTCAAGATCGTGGAGCCTTTCGTTGCCTACGGTTACCCCAACCTCAAGTCTGTCCGTGAGCTCATCTACAAGCGCGGATACGCCAAGACTAGCCAGAAGCACCGCATACCTCTTACCGACAACGCCATCATTGAGGAGCACCTTGGCAAGTTCGGCATCGTCTGCATGGAGGACCTCATCCACGAGATCTACCAGGTCGGACCAAACTTCAAGCAGGCCTCCAACTTCCTCTGGCCATTCAAGCTGTCCAACCCAACTGGTGGCTTCCACAAGCGCAAGTTCCTCCACTTCATCGAGGGTGGTGATCTTGGCAACCGTGAGGAGTACATCAACCAGCTCATTCGCCAGATGAACTAGAGCATGTCTCTTCTCTCTTTGACGGAGAAGTTCTTGACGGCGTAACGTATGGGGCCTGACGACATTGGTCGCAATGGGGCTCGGAACAATGCAAGGCGAATGGCGTCGGTAGCTCGTACGGAATTCAAGACGTCGTGCATACCACAAATGTGATACCCAGTTCTACTTTTTAACATTTCTTGCCATTCCCTTGTTCGTGATACGTGCTTTATACATGTCTGCAGCTTGTCTCTCCTCAGAAATAGTTCCCCATTCAACAGGCTTCCTGCTGAAATGTTACTGAGTGTCTACGAATGTGATGACTGCGTTGAATGGAATCGGCGTCCATTGATCAGTCACTCTCGTCCCACGTGTTGTTGATGATCTTGGCGTGGGATGCCGATCCGAACCTGTCACGCGGACGGCGACGAGGACCGGAGACAGACGTACATCACACACCTACTACAGTAGACAGCATCTTTTGCATCGCTTTGGCACGCCGTGGAAGGTTGCAGCATGGATAATCCATACTTTGCCTATTTCCAAGCCCACCCTGTAATCAGATCTTCGGCGGCTGCCTTATCAGATCCGGCAACGTCAACTCAGTACAATGCGACAGCCATTGCGGAGCAACAACAGTCTGAGCATTTCCAGAGGCTGGTAACCGGATTTGAGTTCTCAAGATGGTTCTTCGTCACTTATCAAGGGGCTGTGATTGCGGTCGTGCTGCTGGCAGTCGCATGGAGGTGGAATGAGCGAAGAACACGAACATGGAGGAAGTCGAGGCGAAGAAAACATGGTGGGGGGAGGTATGAAGCGGTGGCAGGAGGGATCAGCAACAGGATTGACGTGGAAGATGCGGAGGGACGGAGAGCGAGTATTGCCACCGAGGTCTATGCACCACCGAAAGCTGGACGGCATGACGAAGGGTCGGCCAGCAGCTCGTCTGGAAGCACACGCGTGAGCTCGTCCAGCAGTAGCACGAGGTGTGGCGATGTGACACCTTCGGGAGATGCGAAGCATGAAGACGATACCGGACACCTCAGTCCTCTTCTGGCACCGGCACTTCGCCCGCGAAGCTCAAGTCCTGCCAACTCTCCGCGAAGCTTCAGGCTGTTGGTCTGGACCCGCGCAGCACTCATATACCAACCTCCACCTCTGCCCCTCCTCAGACGGATTACCCCCTCCAATCGCACAACTCTCATCATCCTCTCCCTCCTCGGCCTGAACCTATTCTACCTCTTCCACAACATCGACTTCTCCCACGCGTCCTGGTGCGACATCCTCTCCGACCGATCAGGCCTCATGTTCACGGCAAATCTGCCCTGGCTATATCTCCTCGCTGCGAAGAATCAGCCCTTGAAGAAACTCACGGGCGATAGCTACGAGAATCTCAATCTCATCCACCGGCGTCAGGGGGAGTACATGTGCTTTCTGGCGCTCGTGCATTTTGGCGGCATGCTGGCTGCTTGGTACAATTTCCTGCGACCTGCGCCTTTTGCTCTGAGTCTCTATGACTTTCTTACCATCGACTACATTGTGTGGGGCATTGGGGCTTGGTTCGCATACGAGGTGCTCTATCTTACCAGTCTGAGCTCATTTCGGGAGTGGTGCTATGAGCTTTTCTTGGCTTCACATGTCTTGCTGCAGATCGTGGGACTGGTGACGCTCTGGTTGCATCATTTCCGCGCGCAGCCGTATGTTGGTGCTGCGCTTGTGATCTTTGTTGTGGATAGGACGATCTGGAGGTTGGGGCTCAAGTCTTGCACTGTGCAAGCTGAACTGCAGATTATGGAAGATGGGGAGACTGTCAAAGTCTCGGGAAACTGGCCTGTAAAGACCACTACTGGGCAGCCTGGTCTCGCGAAGCGTTTCTTTGGACGGAACATGCTACATGGCTGGCTACCGAGCCACCATATCTTCTTGACAGTGCCCGGCATCAGCAAGAAGCACATGTGGCAGGCACATCCTATGACGATCGCCAGTGCCGCTCCGACACGAGACAGCGATGGGCAGAGCCATGCGTGGTTCAACCTGATTATTCGCGCCAAGGGGGGCTTCTCACGTGAGCTTCTCGAGCACGCTCGGGTTTACGATCATACATCAGTCCGATTGGACGGACCCTATGGCTCTCTTCACGCGCTGGAGATGTTGCACGCTAGTGATGTCGCAGTCGTCGTTGCGGGAGGTAGTGGCATAGCCGTCGCTTATCCCATGCTCTGGGATCTGCTACATCGAAAGGACGAGAACGAAACAAGAGTTTGTCTCATCTGGATCGTGCAAGACGCAAGTCATGTTTCCTGGATCGGAAACGAGAGACTCGAAGAGCTGAGAGAACTCGGATGCCACGTTATTGTGCCGCCTCCTAGCCGGAAACATGGACGCCCTGACGTGAAGGCATTACTGCGCGATGCTGTTGATGAGATGTCGGAGGATATCGGGGACAAATTTGGAGTCGTAGTATCGGGGCCGGACGGTATGAATCGTGATGTCAACAATACCTGTGCGCGGTTGGTGATGCAGGGAAGGGATGTTGAGGTTGCGGTTGAGAAGTTTGGCTGGTGAGAGCAGCTTTGGGCATATTTACGATTGATGAGATTTGCATGAGATATGGCTGGCAATTATGCTACGAGGCTGATAGATATTGTAGAACATACTAGAGAGAGTTCTACTAGATTCTCGTGATGTTTGGGAACCTTTCTTGTACCGGGAGATGGCTCTGGCTGTATTGGCCCGGGTAGGCATATCTGTGATGATGAGCGTTATGATCGGCATTCTATCATACTCTTGAGATTTTCAAAGATTCCACTAGAACCGACTCAAGTCTTCTATCGTTTGTTCATTCACTCATTGTTTGTGTCGCATCACTCTGCTTACGTAACCATGTTGCTTGCTGGCTTCACTTCGGCTTCGGTGCCTGTTGAAACTCAAACATCAAGATCAACATCACCTGCTCTCTCACACCACCAAAATTTCGGTCCAAAATCATGGCGCCTCATATCTCAGTACGTGACTGGATCCGCGTCAACCCGCGCGCCCCAGAAGAAGAGCCGACTTCCACACTTGTCCTCACGTCGAGTGGCAAACGCTTCGTAGACATCCGAATCCTCAAAAAAGGACGAGAGCCCGTGCCTGATCTCGCGAAAGATGCGGGTATGTATACATACTCACATCGTCTCTTCTGATCATCTAAATCGTGGCATCCATCTAACCCGAACCAACCAGCCATCCTCCCCCTCTCCCATCTCGAATGGGCCTTTGCAGGAACCTCCTCCACAAGCAGCACAAGAGACGTTGTCGACGGGACCGAACTCATCCAATCCGTCTGGAAACACTGGATCGATAGCCGTACACTCGACGCCGAGAGCGTGAGCGACGAAGGTTTCATGTTTCCGCAGTCCGACGGCCGGACGCTGGAAAAGGGCACGATGCTCGACCCCAAGACGGGCGAACGCGAGAGTGGAGCAGAGATGTGGAGTGATGTTGAAGCTTTGAGTTGCGAGAAGGAAGGGGGAGGTGGTGTGAGGTGTGTTGTGTTGCAGATGGAAAGGGCTCTGAGTGGAGAGGGGGAAGAGGAAGTGGTGAGAGGGATGGTGATTCGGCTCGGGCAGTATTGTCAGGGGGTCATCAGGAAGGGTGAGGCTTTTGCTTTGGAGAGGTGGGCTTGGACGGGGCCGGGCGAGACGGAGGGGTGGAAGAGGCTGGTGCGGATGGGGGATTTGTTTCTGCCTTGTGGGCCGGTGATGGAACACTTTGAGCGGTTGCAGATGGGTGGAAAGGTGACGCATGAGGGATTTACATGGAATGTGGTTGAGCTGGAGGAGAACTGAGAGCTTTGTCGAAGCGCTGGGCAGAAGCTTCATAGTAAAGCATGGGCGACCGTGACACTCGGACAATGATGAGTAATGCCAGACCTCCCAACCCCTCCTACCGGTCCCCTTTACGGAGGCGTAGTCCTCGCTGCTTGATCTGTATACTGCCAAAGGATCATCGCCATTTGACCAGTCCGGGTACACACACCCAAATGCATCGATAGTCTGTGCCACTACTGCCGTTATGCGCGCTTGGGGACTGCTTGATAATACGTGATGCCGCTGCTGTTACGACTCACGTGTGACTTTACCACTTGGCCGATTCGGGGGCTGATGGTATGTAGACGAAAGTCTGGACTCCGAGGCTTGATGTTCTCTGGTGATAAATATATTCTTTCTGGGTTTCGAAAATTGGATGAATACTTGTAGCTCACGGTGCGCTTGTTGAGCGAAGGAATTGGAAAAAACTCTTGGTGTCGCATATGGTCTGGTCGCTGGAGCATTCGCGGTTCGCGCCCAGCATCGTGTTCACGGGGACCCTCTCGCGATCGCGATCTGCGGTAAAAATGGATATCTTCCCTCTCCTTCGTTTCGGTGTCCAGTTCTTGGCGAAACTCCGAGAGGGCCTGCCCGCGTCCGTAGGCTGAAAGGTCATCGTCGTGAGCAACGGGATTAGACTCGAGGCGAACACCGAGCGCAAGAGATAGAGACTGTCCCTCAACATGTGCTCGGCCAGCCGTCTCGTCTCTGGATATCGTGGTGCAAAACTGGATCGATTTCCACTCCTCGCCACGGCCGGCATGCATCGTGACCATGCCGGGATGCGGATGCAGTCGCGGTGGTGCATCGGCTTTGTCGTCGAGCCTGAGTACCCCGACCTCAACGGGCCCCGACGGTTCTCTCCACGAGGCTGTGCTACGATTCTTGTCGCCATTTACATAGTAATCTTCCATTTCTGCTGGTCTTCTCTTTACTCCGGGTAAAGCCACTACCCTCTCTATGTTGACTTCTTTAGAAGCGAATTGTCTCTCCGCTTTATTCGAGAGCTATCATTAAGAACCGTGAACATAGCCTAATGGAGGTGGCCGGGAGTCGACTGTCAACGCGCAACAGATTGGTATGGTGGCTGTCGTTGAAATGGTGCTAGACAGTGCGCGCAATCGATGTGTGCTACAATATTTGAGTCGAGGCCGAAGAATTGCTCAGCCCTCTTATCTCAGCCCCAGGTGACTAATTTAGTGCGGAGTTGCAGGGTTGTGATGCGGGCACAGCCCTAGGATGGAGGGTGAGTCCAGCTGAGCCAGAACAATCACCGAAACCTTTACATCGGTCACATTCACCGTCAAGATGTTCCCAAGTGATGTCGGTGGCGATCACAGTCAACACGGACACGAAAGCCGAGACCAAGAGGATGCAGACGGCCTCAGCATCAGAAGTCTTGCCCCATCTGCCAGTGTCAGTCAGCGTCGCTCAAGCGATAGCACGAGTGTGGCATCGCCGCCCTTGATAGACATCGACGGCGCAATTACAGATAGTCGCCAAGCCGGTCTTTCGGCGCAAAATGAATGGCAGTACGATGCTGATGCCTACGACGCGCCTGTCCTTGGCGATCCGTACGACTTCACAGCACTGTTTAAAGAGCATGAAAAGCTCAAGGCCGAGAACACGAGGCTCCAGGCCGACAACAAGGAACTACGAGACAGATACACCAATGCTGATGAATCCGCTTCATGGCATACTCTGTACAGGGTGCAGTGTCCACACAACGGGACTAAAGTTCGCACCTATGCGGATCGCCCAGTTATCGCACGACAGGGCACCCACGACCATGTCGACTGCTTTCGTCGAATCCCCGATGAAAGATCCTGGGAAACCGCGCACAACGACTTGCCCTTTGTGGTATACAAACATTACGTCTGCGGTCAACACGAGGCACAGTCCGCCGGCGCATTTCCAGCTGCATTGAGTGAACAGGTCAAGATCCTCAGCAACACCTTGTACGATACTGTGGAGCGGCTCCTACACTCTCATGACGGCCTGAATGTATATGAACGTGAGGGTGTGTTCCACAACGGCGCTTTCCAGAGTCCATACGTTATCTTGCATCACTTCGAGGCCGAAATTCATTCGTTCGTCCGTACTTGCGGCTTTGAGGGGGGTGAACTGAGCCTGCTCGTTGGGTACATGACGGAACAGTCAAAGCCGATGGCTTTAGAAGCTGAGAGTCGATTCCGAGAGGGTCAGGCGACGTGGAACCTTCTGCCCTACTTATTTAAGCCGACGAGCCAGATAGTTACCACGGTTGATGGAGATCTGGTGGTGATGACTGTGTCATCACCCTTTACACTCCACCAAGATGAATGGCTGTGCAATGCCACAACGATTACCTTTGACGGGGAGTTCCGGTACCGGTACCAGCAGTTGTCGATTCCGGAAGACCAAAGACGTGTGTTTCCGATCACAGCTTTGCCATTGTACCCACTACCGTATCTCGACGAAGCCCGACGACTTTCGCTATTGAACAGGGGAAAGATGTTCTACGAGTGTCGCGAACGGCAGTACGTTACTGCACGTCGGAGGGAAGACACCGACCGTGACAGCTTGGTAGGTGGCCAAGCCGCCCTTGCACTCTAAAATATCTAATGTGTCGTAGTCGAACATGCGATACATGGTGGATGTGAAAGCATTCCACCTGATTCATCCTCGTGACTCGGAGATCATAGCGAGGCGTGGAGTACCTGTCGATCCTCAACCTGGCGAAGAAATTTTCCTGCTCCAGCTACCGGCTCTAGTTGAAGGGTTCCATATGCTCGACAAGAAATGGGGTATGCCTCATGTCCTGATAGCTTGGTGGAATGCTAACAGTTCATCATAGTCATGCTGCATGTTGCTGATCTGAAGCCGGTGAAATGGAACAAGCAAGCATTCGAGGACCTGGTAATATCCAACGAGCATGACAGCGATATCAAGGGGCTTATCCGGGCTCTCGTGCAAAACAAGATTGAAGCAGAAGAAGGCATCGATTTTGTGGATGGCAAGGGAACGGGTCTCGTGCTTCTTCTTCATGGGTGCGTCCAATCCCTGACATGGCATTAGACAGCAGCTGAAATGTTGCAGCGCCCCCGGGACTGGTAAAACGCTCACTGCAGAAAGGCAAGGTGACCTCTCGTGTCGGTATTAGCCGGTAGCTTATCTGTACCAGTGTCGCAGAGATTGCGCAGAAGCCACTGTACCGGGTAACTGGTGGCGACATCGGTACAAAGCCAGAAAAGGTTGAAGAAGTGAGTTCACGGCTGTTTTGTTGGGAGTATAGGGCTGATGTATGATTCTCTAGTACCTCAAGAGCGTGTTCGACCTGGGCAGGCGATGGGGCAGTGGTGAGTCAATGTAACACAAGAATGGACAGCATAGCTAAGTCACTCCAGTTGTGCTCCTCGACGAAGCAGATGTCTTTCTGCAGGAACGCTCGCTCAAAGATCTGGAGCGGAATGCGTTGGTGTCTGGTATGCAATTGCGATGGAGCCTAGCATATTATACACACTAACATGCATAGTTTTCCTGAGGACTATGGAGTACTACGACGGTCAGTAGGAACGTCGAGTGAGCTATCCAGTCAGACAATTGACCATGCCAGGAATCCTCATCTTAACCAGCAATCGCGTGGGCCACTTCGACGAAGCTTTCAAATCGCGAGTGCAGCTAGCACTTCCTTACAAGCCCCTGACCAAAAGCCAACGAATCCAGATATGGAAGAACTTCATCCGCATGCTGCAGTCTGTGTACGAACACATGGACGTCGAAGAGATCACAGCAAAAGTCGATCATCTAGCGAGTTATGATATGAACGGCCGACAAATTCGGAATGCCATTAACACGGCACGACAGCTTGCCCGCTACAACAACAGAGAACCTTTGCGGACTGCGCACCTTGAGCGCGCCTTGGGCATAATTGAGCAGTTTGAGAGGTACATTGAGGGTGTACGGCACGAGGGAATCAGTGCTGAGCAGATGGCTAAGGAGAGGCTCGATAGATGAGTCTCGGTAGCTTGTATACTTTCCTAGGCGGAGTTATTTCATCAACGATTGTATTCAGATGAGAGACCTCGTCCGCGCCAAATTGCTGAAATGTAAGGCAGCTGAAAGGCCAGCTTTCATGTGACCAAATGGAAGGATCGCTTCCGTTGGGGGCTAATGTGGCGAAGCGACGCCCAACGAGGCTGTGCTGACACGTCCGCATCGAAGACTTCACACGCTCCGGTCTTCAACACGAGTTCGATCACGCATCCCGCTCAAGATCTCATCATGGCATCGCCGCTTTCATCGGCACAAGCTGCCTATGACAGTGCCCTGAGCCAAATACGTGCCCAGCATCCAGCAAACAGCCAGAAAGTTTCATGGCTCCATAATAAGCACACGCAACGCGACGTACAAGACTCTATCGAAAAGGCCAAGGCACAGTATGAAGGCCGATCAAGCAGCAAAACTCGCAAATGGCTCGGCAAATTGTCAAGTGGCATTCTTGGGTATGGCAAAGTGATGGATGTGCTGGCACAACATCATCCAGAATATGTCTCACTGGCATGGGGGACTACCAAGCTGCTCTTCATCGTACGTCGTAAGGTCATGTGATGCAAAGGTCGACGTAGACTTACCGGGATTGATGGCCTCACAGCTCTTCCAACATCACGAAGAACTCGTCTCAGAACTGGCTCGGTCCATGAGTGAGATCTCAGACATCCTTCCCCGAACAGATCAGTATCTGGATCTTTACAACGACGCTACACTCCAGAGCAAGGTCGAGCAGCTATTCATCCTCTTCGTCGAGCATTCTCATGCCATGCTAAAGTTCTACCAAGAAGGACGGCTCAAGCACGCCTGGAAATCGTTTATACAGCCTTACGAGATCCGCTTCAAGGATCTCAAGGACGGTATAGATGTCTGCTCGCGCTCAATCGAGCAGTATGTGCAAGTCAAGCTCCATGTCGGCGTGGAAGTCATTCAGAAGGATCAGTCAGCTTTGGTTGATAAAGTGGACCTGCTTGAGATCAAAATCAACCTGATTTATACTAAGATTTGCCAAGTTCAAAGTCAGTCATCGCCCTATCGCCCCCGAGTTCGTGCTAACATTGTCCAGCTGACACTGCTCTCCTCCCCTCCATGGCTCTCACACTACAAGAAACCCAAATCTCAGACATGATCAACTTCGCAACCGACGCCCGCCTGCCCAACCCCACCGACAGCCTCGAACTACGCAAAGCATTCTGCAAACGACACGCCACCAGCTACAAGACCCGCCTCGAGGACGTCTGGAACTCAACAGAGCTCACACGCTGGAGCACCTCGCCCACACCCGCAACTCTGATCATCCAAGGCTCAGCAATGACGCGCAAAGAAGTCCATGCAGCGGGCACGCAAATGGTCCAATTCATCCAGCAGTCCAACGTCGCGATCCTGTGGGCTCTGCCATCTACGGCCTCGCCAAGTCCCTACAAAATAACCTGGACCGGCCTCCTCCGCTGTCTCGTCACGCAAGCCCTCCAGCTCAACGGCGCAGCACTCTGCAGCAGATCCTCCTCCTCCTCCTCCTCCTCCTCTCTCCCTAAAGACTTCAGCATCCTCAACATCGCCACAGCAACATCTATCACACACTGGGAGCGAGCCCTCACGCTGGCTCTTCAGGGGTTACAGCTCGCGTACATTATCGTAGATTTGAGTATCCTCGAAGACGAGCTCCTCGCACCTGAAAATATCGAACACGTTTATCAAAGCTTGGGTCGATTGCTAGATGGGTCAAAGTCGACAACGACGATGAAAATTGCTGTGCTGAATGATCGGAGGACGGTGGGGTTTAGTCCTCAGGGGGCGTATACTGTTGCTGTAGATGGGTTGGCGAGGAGGGCGGGGGTGGACAAGAGGAATGCGGGCGTGAATGGTCAGCGCGGGAAGAGAGGGCTGGGGCGTGTTCCGTTGGCGTTTCGACGCGGTGGTGCTCATGTGTCGTTGTAGTGAGTGGGGTTGGGAGGGTGAACGACGTCTGTACTCGGGCGGGGTTAGTAGTTCGATGAATAGTGGACCTCTTGTGGGCTGATGATGTGCTTGATTCTCAAGCAAGTTCGTATTCGAAGGATATGTGATGAGACGAAGTGTGAACTTTGGCAACGAATTGGGTTTTGTTCAGGCATAAAGCAACATTAGGGCCTTTCGACCCAGTTCCGAAAGTCTTATACAGTGTAAGAAAAGGCATTGATTGGTATTGCAACTACAAGAAACGGCACATCTGGTCACAGAACAGCTTCAAGGACTAATCAGCAGCTCAGTCGCAACAGACGGAACGCCATTCTCCATCGCAAACAACCACCAATAACCAGGCGTGCAAATCCCCGGATCACCCGGCAGACGGAAGGTATACACGCCATTGCTGACTGAACTAGGCACAAGAGGAACACGTCTCTGATCGGAATTGACCGTATGTGTCGAAGAACCCAGCCGCATGATAGCAAACGTCCAGCTCCCGTTCGCGCCGGAGCTGCGGACTGTTGCTGTGAATGTACTCCCTACTTTGACAGTTCTCGAGGAGACTGCAGAGATGATCGGTCGTGACGCGGCAGTTCTCCCATCGGAGCGCAGCAGGTACGGGGGAGTGAAGATTTCGGCGTTGAGATGGTTCGTGTTGCAGCCTCCGCAGAGACCTCCGCCGCCAGTGAGGACCCGCCCGTCGGCCATGAGGATGGAGACGGAGTGGTATGTTCGAGGGACTTGGTGGTTCGCCATGCGCGTGTAGGCCTTGGTTGCGGGGTTCCAGAGTTCGGGCGTCATGATGGCGTTGTTGTCGGAGAATGGCACGCCGTAGCTCTGGCCTCCGACAACGAGGATCTGTCCGTCCGGGAGAATTGTGCTGGTGGCGTAAATGCGGCGGAAGCCCATATTGGCTGTCTGCTCGGTAGACGCAGTCGTGCCTGGAGCGCCGATCGTGACAATGAAGGAATTTGAAGTCGCCTCTGCATTCTCGTAGTCTGGCGAGCCAGATGCTACGTGAATCTTGCCAGCAACGGCGTCATACATTGCTGCGACGCCGCACATGGCATCGCCGTCTCCAGTACGGCTGCCAGCGGCTGCGAAACTGCCCTGGCCTTGAGTGTAGTACCACACCATCGCGCGACTGGGACCGACGTGGATAGCAGACCCGTTAGACCACCCGAAGAGCTGTGTCGTCAATTAGTGCTGGATGGATTTTAGTTGCGGCAAAAAGGAGACTCACCATTGCATGGTTATCGTTGCGAAAGTTGCCACCTCGATCAGCAGTCAAGATGGGGTCGACTTTCGCACCTGGCAGTGAAGTCCACTGTTGACCATTCCAGATTTCTCCGTGTTTGTTGCCACGAAACTCTGACACCACCCACGAACCGCCGATTTGGAAGATGCGCCCGTCACTGAGTGTCACGGATGTTTGGTATCCACGCGGAGTTTTCATGTCAGGACCTGAGATCCATGCCTTCTGCTGAGTGCTGTAGATACTGGAGCGACTCGCATCGTTGCCGCCGGTGACCAATAGGTTGCCATTGAAATCAAAGGAAATGCCTGGGCAGAACCTGCGTCGTGTGAGCAGGACAAACATGGCAGATGAAAAGCTTGACTGTATGCTTACATGTCGTGTCTAGTATTTGTCACAGTACGCTGAGAGACTCCTCCAGTAGCCGGGTTGTATATCGCCGTCTGAGTGCGTCCTTTTCCCGATTCGAACTCGGTTGGATTGAAACCGGACCAGACTAGGATCTGGCCATTCGTCCCAGGCAAAGGCGCTGCTGCGACAGGAACGACGGGGAATCGAATTGTCGATGACCATCTTCCGACATTCTGTGCAACAGCAGCTGAAGCGGAGACCAGTAGGAGTGCAATAGAAATGAAAGCCATGTGTGCGGGTGGGACAGCGTGTGAGCTGCAGGTTGAAACTGAGGACTGGATGGGCGCGCGAAAAGGTTATGTTCCCTAGGGCAAGCTTGATTGAAGTACAGCAACAGCATGAAGTACAGCGGCACACTCGTACACTGAAAATAGACCACGCCTTCACTACAATGTGCATCAGGAAGACAAGCCTGATTTCTCTCACTTGTGGCGGCTACGGTCTTTCCTGATCGAGCGCTCGCAGCATGCAGATCTCTGGAATGGGCGCGGCTCCATCTTCTTGTTCTTCGTATACAGTGGCCGCAAGGCTGACTCGCGTGAACTGTATAAGATGCCGAAAGTCTGTTGGACATTGGCTAACGTGTTTGATAAGTTAGTGAGCCAGATAGGTTAGTGAGCCAGTCCCATCTCGTATCCAATTCCACCACCCAACGCGTCCATTACTCCATCATTTTACGCGATGGCACCTCCAAACGAAGACTGTATTCAGAATGCTGTTCGTGATTACCTATCAGGTCGTTTTCCAAGCGTGCGACGCGCTGCAACTGCCTACGGAGTCGATCACATGACGCTAAGTCGGAGGCTCAAAGGAACGCGTCCATAGGCTGGTACACTACATAACAACAGAGCCTTGACTCCGATTAAAGAGGAGGTGGTTTATTAGAAGATCCTTGACCTGGATTCACGTGGTTACTCGCCAATATAGGCTGTAATCAGAAGCTGGGCCTCCTTAATAACTAAGGCACGGAATAGATAAGAGGTTGGCCAAAGATGGGCTTATAACTTTGCCAAGCGTCACTTAGGCTTGGAAACACAGTTGTCACGGAGGCTCTCAAACCAGAGAGCTAAGAATAAGGATCTAGAGGTTATTATGGAGTGGTTTAGGCTTGTTCAGAACATGATCGCCTACTATGGAATTATATAGCATAACATTTACAACTTTGATAAGAGTGGATTCAGACTTGGACACTATCAGAATACTATAGTTATTACTGCTACCGAGCGTAGGCAACGACCTAAGGCCCTGGTTTCTGATTCAACACAGTAGTAGACAGTCATCGCCTATATTAATACAGAAGGCTAGTCAGTACCTCCATATATTATCTTCTTAGGCAAGGAGATGAACAGGGCCTGGTTCTACTGCCTACTACTAACATGGAAGCTTGGAGTAAGTCCAAAAGGCTAGACATCCTTTGATTACGCAGTCCAGTAGATCCAGCACTTTAATGACTATACTAAGCACAGGACTATTAGTCAGAAGAGGCTCCTTATTCTAGATGGCCATAACAGTTATATGACTCCGGAATTTAAGTCATTCTGTGAGGAACAAGGCATTATTACCCTCTACATGCCGCTACATTCTTCTTACTTATTGCAGCCTCTAGACGTTAGCTAAGTCCATTAAAGAAGGCATATTCAGCCAGAATCCAAAGGCTTAGCATAGTTGGATATTACTACTTGATCAAAGAAGACTTCCTACCAGAGTTCAGGCCTGCCTATAAGGCTGCATTTACCCCAAACACGATCAGAGGTGCCTTTAGAGGCTTAGGCTTATTACTACTGGATCCATAGGCTATGTTATCCAAGCTGACACTGCGTTACAAAACACTAACTCCACTACTACCTTGTTCATTAGACACATAGAATACCCCTCAGAATCCAAGGCAGGTTAAGAGGCATATAAGCAAGATTAAGGCAAGGATTATTAATCATCAGAATAGTTTACCAACTTCAAT
Source organism: Septoria petroselini (assembly GCA_022559915.2). Lineage (NCBI taxonomy): Eukaryota > Fungi > Ascomycota > Dothideomycetes > Mycosphaerellales > Mycosphaerellaceae > Septoria > Septoria petroselini. The sequence goes on from JAFJTQ020000009.1 coordinate 493,921, forward strand.
CCTTGACGCAGTAGATAGGCTGTCAAAAGGGTTCAAAAGGTCATAAGCTACAATAACATTACTGCAGGCTAAACATAACAACATGAAGACTATTATTGCAGAATTACAGTCTTATAGGGCTCTAAGGAAGAAAATCAAGCTTACTCTTAGACTTGATACTAATGAATTAGCTACTAGAGACATAGCTTAGTTACAGGCTCAATTAGCAATACAGTTAGTTGGTCAGATTAAGAAACAGCCAAGAGCCAAACTAACCTACAGCAAGTGTGGTACTTAAGGTCATAACTCAAGGGGTTGTCTATTAGATAGAGTGACTTCTAAGCATTCAATTGATCCATTATTAGTATAATTCTGACTCCTGTAACCTGAGAAATCAATAATCAAAGTTATCCACTTCATAAAACTGGCTCACTAACCTATCTGGCTCACTAACTTATCAAACACGTTAACTTGAAGCAGCAGGTGTGAAGCGCGCCTTTCCTGATTTGGGTTGGCAGCTGGAATTGGGTCGTGTGACTGCCGGGGTTCTTTTGTGAGGATGAGTATCGCTGGACTGGAACTACTCAATGCAAGTGCAGAGATGTATGCGGCCAAAGTGCTTGGTGGCATGTCGGCCACACAGAGGGCGTGAATGTTCCTGCCGTCTGCAGAGCTAGTTCCAGGCGGGCGCCGATGGAATTTGACAGGAGGCCATGCTGTCGAAAGGAAGAGAAAGAGGAAAGGAAGAGAAAGAGGAACAGCAGAGACAGAACAGCAGAGACAGAGAGTCTCGTCGGGGTCTGCGGAGTCAGCAATGACTGCGCTGAGAGTTAATAACTTATGGTATCCGTAGTATCAAACGATACGTAACACATATGGAACTGTGTCGCCGACTTCATCACCTCAGGATTGGAATCCTGAAATACTTCTGGTGACCTCAGGGGCTGCCTCTCTCCGAACCGGCCAGCAGCGCCTCCTCGCTTATTGGCGTCTTGATGCTGCTTGGCTGATGCAGCGCCAAAACTTCTCCTTATTACTGCATCAATAACATTGCATGACTGCACACCCACGCAGCCCTTTTTTTCTCTCTCCCACAGAAGTGTTCCCTCCCATAGAAGTGCCCCCGGTCTTCTGGACATGAAACATAGAGTCTCCAGTCGGCAGCACATGCTTCGGCGACTTTCTTTGGTCACGAGAGCACGTTCTCTCACGGCCGGCGTAGATCCCCCTAGCGCCCTGCTGCGGTGGCGCCGTATGACCACTGCGACGCCAAGGCCCCAGTGTGTCACCAATGCGCCTAGCAGGGTGACACGTCTCAGACCGTCGGCGAGCGCTGGAGTACATGCAGCTCGCTGGCGATAGAAGATTGCAGCGCTACAGGACGTGTTTCGAGTGGTGCTCTCGAATAATGAGGTAATAATGTGAAAAGAACGTGGAGGGAAGGAGAAGCGCTGCCGACCGTTGGCGGTTTCCTCAATCGTGGCTCGGCAGCGGGCCGCCCGCCCTCCCCTTCCCGCCGCGCAGGAGATGCAGGAACGTTGCGCTAGATCTCGATTTGTTTATTACACACGCGACATCTCTTTCCACCTTCGTGACTCTTCTTCGACAAACATCACCTAAGACTACCATCTTCAACACTGCCCTGCGTTGGCCGACGATCAGAGACGCTTCATCTTCTCTGTCCTAGCATTTCTCATCGACAACCTAACGTTCCGCGAACCTTGACGAATTTTGCCCACGGACACACGCCGCCATGGCGACCAGCAACCACGACCCCGTCGTCATCGACATGGCCTCACAGGAGAAGACGGGCGACGTGAGAGCGAGCAGTATTCCTACTTCGTCAAACGGCTCCTACGCCGCCAAGTCAAAAGCGGAGCCAGATTTCGTGCCTCAGCCAATGTTCCATGTGCCGACAGTCCACCCGGTCGACATTGAAGACTACTTTCGAGGCCCACGAGACGTCAACCGGCACTCCAAATGGCCGCAATTCATGCGCTTGCACGGCTCGATTCTGCCCAAAATGATCGTGCCACTCTCCTTCCTCGCGGCGTGGGCGTCGCTGATCACCTGCATCCACATGCTCAAGATACAGAGCCTCGCAATAGACTCTGTGCTGCTCACGGTATTGGGTTTTCTGGTCGGTCTGGCGCTCTCATTCCGCTCAACGACGGCGTACGAGCGTTTTGCCGAAGGGCGCCGATACTGGTCACAGCTGCTTCTCAACGGCAGAAATTTTGCGCGCCTGATCTGGGTGCACGCACATGAGTGAGTGGTGAAAGTCTTACATGTGCAGGGATAAGAGAGACTGACAGTTTGCGCAGACGTCACGCGGAGTCTGAAGAACTCGGAAAACACGATCTTCTCGCCAAGCTGTCCGCTCTGCAACTCATCAATGCCTTCGCAGTGTCACTGAAGCATCATCTCCGCTTCGAGCCATCGACCGACTACCCCGACCTTGCACCACTGCTCGGGAATCTGCACACACTCGCCAGCGATGCCGATCAGTCGATGCTGCACGAACGTAAGACGTCGAAGCTGAAACGCTTCGGTCAGTTCTTGGGAGTCCCCATGGCCGAGTCGAATCCACGCAAGCTTATCAAGCGCTCCAAGTACAATCTTGGCAACACTCCCATGGAGATCCTCACCTACCTGGCCGCCTATGTTGAGTGCATATACGACAACGGTACTATGCCTATCGGGTCGCTTCAGACTCAGCTGGCAAACTACCTGTTCAACTTTACCGACGTTTTGACAGGTACGGAGCGAGTCGTCAATACTCCGCTTCCGATCGCATACTCGATTTCGATTGCGCAAATCACCTATGCGTACGTTCTGATGCTGCCCTTTCAATTGGTGTCCAGACTTGAATGGATTGCGATTCCGGCCACGATCGTTGCCGGTTATATCATCCTCGGGCTTGCCCAGATCGGCCGGGAGCTCGAGAACCCCTTCGGCATGGACGTGAATGATTTGCCCTTGGATGCATTCTGCCACGAGCTGGCCAACGACATAGACGCCATGACTGCGTCGCCTGCACCGCGGGACACTGCAGCCTGGATGCGCCACGCCCACTCCAAGCCATTGTGGCCTCTCAGCGGCATGGAGTACAAGGCATGGGAGAGTCGTAGCGTTGATGACATCCGTGCCGCGCTGAAAGCCAAGGCTGCGAGCCGTGACGTGAAACAGGAGAGAATGGCCACGTTTGTGAAGAGTGACAGAATGACGAATACAGAATGAGACCATGCGGTCGATGAGCTCAGCTGCATCAAAGGGCTCAGACGAGTGGCGTTTTGGCATAGCGAAAAGTGGATTTGAAAGACCTGGTGGCATAGAGCAGCCATCAGGCGGACTTGGAGTTTGAAATTACCCATCCTCCTTGCACGGCTGACGAGTTCTCATCGCGGTGGACTGGAGCCCCTCCACCTAAAGTCACCTGCGGCCCATGTCACTGCTCCACCATGTAGACCGCGGCGGTTTGCGTGGAGAAGAATGTGCAATGTTGGTGTGTAGATGTCGGCGTATGCCGTTCTGTTGGCGCGGCATGACAGTCTGCTGTAGGAAGTCTTTGACAGAGTGGCGCTCATCGTTCTTTCGGTGTTTCGGCATGCTCTGTTATTTCCATCGTAACAGCGAGCATCGGAGGCGATCAAGACTGTTATCCAACGCTGGTGGAGGAGCTGGAGTTGGAAGAAGTCGAGTATCCGAGGAAGCCACCAGCGATGAAGAGACGGGAGAGAGGCTTGGCGTTTGCCACAATGGATGGTTCTCTCACGCTCACGGCAGTCCAAAATTCTCGATTGCTTTCTCCTGTTCGAAATTGCTTCACGACCTCTTGAATAACCGTGGCTTGTCGACATCTGGGCGGCGACCGCCAACGAAGGAGTGAATCTTCAGGTTCTCTCCGTACCCGGACGGCCGTCGCGTAGCATGGCTTGACTTCCTCCGCTGTTGACGTCTCGACCGCCTCCAGCGACGCGACGGAGCCTTGCTTCCCGCGGCCACGTCCTAGCTGAAATGCTCGAAGTAAGGCTATCAGCCTCTATGATGGGCAAACCCTCCTCAGACTGATAGCATCGAGATCCGAGGCATTGGAAAACAGACAGTGACCAGAAAAGGCAGTCCTTGCCGTCGGGGTTACTTGCCTAGATGCAGGCTTGGCATCTCTGGTCTTATCTGTCGGAGCCAACATTATTTGAGATGAACATCTGTCTGCAGCCTCTCGTATCAAGCTGTGGGAGACCCACGTCAGCTGAATTCAACGTACACGGCAAGTCACCACTCGAGGGAGCTACAGGCGATGCTTGAGATGTCTAATGGACTCTGCCTGGCTATCAAGCATAGGCTGCATAGCTATCAGCTGTGACGACAACAGCATGTCAGCTTCCACTCATTACATTGCCTGCTTGTACATTCCCGAGCATTGTTCTCGCAGCCTTCTATCACAAGTCTTCTCAAGGACGCACTTTAAATCATGGCAAACCGGGGCATCACTTGGAATCCACAAGTGCACACGATAGATGATCTCAAGAACCTTGGGAGCGCGAGGCTTCCCAAGATGTACCGCGACTATTATAATGAGGGTGCTATGGACCTGATAACGTGAGTGGAGCGGCCCTTCCCTGGTGCACGGGACACGAGTTGACCACGGCCAGCCTTCGTGATAACGAAGCAGCTTACAATCGCTACAAAATCAAGCCTCGCATTCTGGTAAATGTCGAGAACATTGATCTGAGTTCAGAGCTCTTCGGGATCAAAACGTCAATGCCGCTCGGCCTATCTCCAACCGCCATGCAGAAGCTCGCACATCCAGACGGCGAGATCGGCACGTCAAAGGCCGCAGCCAAGTTCAACATTGCAATGTGCTTATCTTCGTACGCGACGGAATCAATCGAACGGGTGGCTGCGCAGGGCACGGGCAATCCGTACGCGATGCAGATGTGTGTCCTGCGCGACAGGAAGATCACGACGCAGATTCTCCAGAGAGCGGAGAATGCAGGCTGCAAAGCGTTCTTCTTGTCGGTAGATGTGCCCATGCTGGGCAACCGCCTGAACGAACATCGCAATAACTTTATGTTGCCCGAAGACATGGAGTGGCCGAATCTGCTACTGTCAGGAAAGGAGGAGTTCGGCGAGGTGGCCGGCGAGATCAAAGACTACGACTACGATCCGAGTCTGGACTGGGAGAGCGCTATTGAGTGGTTGCGAGGGCAGACGAAGATGCAACTGTGGCTCAAAGGGGTGACGAATTCCGAGGATGTTCTACTAGCAATCAAATACGGGATCGACGGAGTCATTTGCTCTAACCATGGTGGCAGGCAGCTTGACGGACAGCCCGCCACTCTGGACTGCCTGCGCGAATGTGTCGCTGCGGCGGCAGGCAAGATTCCCGTGGCTGTGGATGGCGGCATTCGCAGAGGCTCCGACATTTTCAAAGCCCTGGCTCTTGGGGCGTCGCATTGCTTTATTGGAAGAGTCCCAATCTGGGGACTGGCGTATAATGGACAGGCAGGTGTCGAGCTTGGTCTGAAGATTCTGATGCGGGAGCTGAAGTTGACAATGGGATTGGCGGGCTGTCGGTCGATCAAAGATATATCACGCAGCCATGTCACGTATCTGAATAGCGAGGGTGTCTTGGCCAAGCTATGAGGCGAGCACCAGATTATATCCTGCAGCGTGCATTAATAGAGAGGACCGCAGGCCCTACTAGTGTTCACAATCAAACGGCGAGCCACCGCCATGCAATCAGCCCAACGACGATGGGCGAAGTCCACAAGGCCAAGTTGCGCAGACAATTCCGAAACCCAAGCATCGCCACCACTACCTGCATTTCATCGTGGCTCGCCGACTCATTCACCCTTGGGAATGGCTCCTTTGGCACAGGCTTGTCGAGAAACTTGCACAACGGCTCCCATCCACTTCCCAACTTGTACTCCAGAAGCCTATCCGGCTGATCCTTTAAAGTCTCACGAATCTCCGCATAATGCTCCCGATAAACTGGCCTCGCATTCGCCCTCCACTCCGCTGCGTCTTTTGCACGGAATTGACCTGCCATGAAGCCTCTTCTCTGAATATTCTTGAAGTAGCCAAAGCCCTTGGGGTCAAGGACCGAGAAGACATCGACAAGCAACGGATAATCCGCACCGCGAATGAGGGCTTGCTCAAAGGACTTGTACCAGGACTCGATTTCTCGCTCTACCAGTACGACTTTCGCATTAGGATACGCTCGAATCAACTCTGGCGCAAAAGCATTATGTGGCGTGTCCGTCACGGCTGAGACGTGGCCGAGGAGTTGGTCCCAAAAGTCTGGTCTGTTCAGGTCGAGGGAAGTGTCGCCGTGGAATTTTGCTTCAAAGGCTTCGTCCCACATTAGGCAGTCTCGCTTGTTGGCGTGCATGTCGAAGCCGTGAGCTGTGGTGTAGCCGAGGTGGTTCAGAGCGGCTTTCATTGATGCTGTTCCGGTTCGTCCCATGCCTAGGGAGAGGACTTTCATGGGCATCTTATTTACTCAGCTGAGACGTGTTGGGGGCATATGCGATGTTGCTTCTCATACCTGCCGAGCACTGCCATGGCGATCAATGTCTGCGTTGACGAACAGCTCGGGATGTTTGCGCTTCGTTTTTTCGCTGAAGCCGAAGCAGAATTCCCAGAGACTCATGTTTGCGCTGTGCAGCAGGAATGGATTTGTGAGGAGCAGCTGTCGAGGTCTTGTTAGGGACATGCACAGACGGAGGATGCAACATCAGGATGTGGGCTGAATCCTTTCGAGCGCTTGGCCTTAACGGGCTCAGTGGACCCTCTCGCAGCTCATCCTTCGGGCCAAGCATTTGCACTGGACTCTCGGCCTACCTTTTCGTGGTCATATGCTTGTGACCATTACATGAGCTATCGTCTTGGAAGACAGACACAAGGCACCCAGAACAGCAAGTGGTTCCACATGAGCTACAGACGGCCTTTCAACTCAAGCCAACGTACCTCAAGCAACAACACCAATTCTGTCGAAATCTGGAGCATACTGCGAGTTGCCACTCAATCCCGAAATCTTGATAGTGTTGGTCCCAGTCGTGCTGAACCCGCTCAATCTCACCAGATGATTCTTCGTCACGTCCTTGTCCCAGTTCCAGCCCGTCAGCGGGAAAATGACACTTTGCCCAGCACCCCCATTCACAGAGATGCTCGCGCCTCGAGTGTTGGTGCCGCCGGCGAGGTAGCCAATCTCGCAGTCGAGGTAGTCGAATCGCACGTTTTGAGTTGCTTGGCTGGTGCGGATGCCGCTGAATGTCAGCGAGCCGCCGTCGTTGCCGACGTAGCCAACTTTGGAGCCGCCGGAACAGCCTGAGCATGGCTGCACGCTTGCGCCGCCTGCAACGGTCGCGGACTCGGCTTCGATCCAGTTTAGGGTTGGGGTCGCGACGGTCTGAGTTACGACGTTGCTCAGGCGGAGTGGTAGGGATCCGTGCGCGTTGACCTGCGCCGAGTAGGACGTTTGTCCGGTTGCCGTCTGTCCGGTCCACAAGTTCTTGACAGTGGCCGATTTGATGCCCAAGCTGGCAAAATCTACGGATAGCGAGCGGGCAGTGTTCGTCTGGTCGAGAAGCAGGACTGCACGGTCACCGTTTGCGAGCGTGCCGGCGTACACGTCTTTGTCGTTGGTAAAGCGCTGCACGAGTTTCACTGGTTGGCCAGCATCCTGGTTGATGGCAAGAAGGTCCTTGTTGAGCAGAATGTTGCGAGTGGTGTCCGACATGGAAGGTACGTTTGTGCTGATCATGAGGGTGCTCTTGAACATCGCCCAGATGGCAAAATGGCTGGCTTGTTCATCTGTGCTCATGCCTGGGTTGCCGACCTCTAGCATGTCCATGTCAACCCACCTCCCTGGACCGGACAGGCCTTTCAGGTTGACATGTATCGTCTGCGATGTGATTCTCATGACAGCTGCCTACGTGTCCTGTTAGCAAGATGTGTTCGAAGTGCGGAATCAACAGCATTCATACCCAGCCTTGAGTAATGTCGTCCGAGATGCGGTACGAGTTGGCAAGTGGCGGTGTCCATTCTGCTGGACCTTGCAGACCAGTCGGGCTCTGATATGGTGTTCCCCACTGGCACACAAGCATGCCCTTGATCCCGACATTCTGCAAATTGGTCGAGATGTTCTGGAATCTTTCTGGAAAGTCCGTGCGAGGGTCCTTGGGGGCGTTGTTGGCCGATCCATCGATGTAGCAATTGTCAACCTGAACTCTCGTTAGCAGAAGCTGTGGAGGCGGGCTCTTGGACTTCGTACCTTCATATAGGCAACGTTCCAACCTGCAAATTGCAGCGCATCCTGCCTTTCATAACCCAGAGAGCCGGGTCTCAATCCTTGTGCTGCAGTTCTCGTGTCACAGGAGAAGATGCCTTGATCGGTATACATGCTCCATTCAAAACCCAGGCTTCTAGCCAACTTGCTCAGTGGAGCAATACCTATTGACTCGTAAGCAAGAACTGTCACAGCGAAGCGCAGGTAGGCAACCACATACCATTTGGGAATGTCGATGCGTCGTATGTGAGTGAGCCATTCGACTGGCGCTTGAAGCCTTGCCAGCCACAGTCGACCTGAAAGTACTTGTACCCGGCATCCTTGAATCCCTTTTGCGAAAGTCCGTTGATCGCAGCGGTAACGTACTTCTCATCTGGCGAGCAGCCGATATCGTTGTACGTGTTGAAGCCGAGTATTGGTTTTACTCCGAAACCATTGTCCAGTGCATGAATAAGTGTGGCAGGAAATGTCAGCAAAGCTGCAGCGGCAAAAGCGTTGGAGAACATCTTGAGGAAGGTCTCTTGGGATCACGCAGTGGTTTCATTGCCACTCTCGGCCGCTTTATGGCAATACCAAGGCACAGCCGGCTAATCGTGGTCAGCACATTTCTGAAATCCTCCGGCTCGGGCGCATCAAAATGCGGAGAGCCAATCAATATTTTTGAATCGAATGGAGGTTCAATTGGTGGAGAATTGGTGAAATACGAACTTCGGCTTCTCTCCACAAAGATCGACAGGCGCGCGCCGTATAGCTCCACTGTCTTGGGTCTATTCTGTGGACTGCTTCAGTGCATCTTGCCCAGCTCGACGCCGGCGAACGTTTAGCGTTGAGAATGGCGGGTAGCACTTGACCGGCATACATCGGCATACATGTTGTGACGACTCAAAAATAGAGCCAGATCCGACAACTGTGACAAGCTTCGTTGTCATGGAAAAGAACTTCGCGTTTCGTGCTGCCGGCAGTTGCACTCTGAGTTATGCGATCTACGTAGTGAAGAAGTAGTTCGGATTCTTATCGCCCAGCTCTTCCACCTGCTCAGGGAGTTAGTTTGTGCCACAATCGAAAGAGCATGAATGCACTCACCTCATCGTCAGATAAGCCCTCAGCTCTCCAGTCTTCCTTGCCAGCTTTCTTGTTGGAGTTCCGTCTTCGCCAATAGAAGTGCATGCCTGTGAAAAGAGAGCCACTCAGACCTAGCAATGCAATAGCCACGGCATATCCTTCAGTGTACACTGGTCCGCTTCCGGTGAATAGGAACGGTGAGAGGACACCAGCAGCATTGCCTACTGTGAGCTGGATGCCATTCGCCGTTGTCCGCTTGCCGAACCGGGGATTATTGGAAGTGAACCACGGCATGGCCATGCCACAAGTTAAAAATATGCAACCTCCGACGAAAAAGCACCCTACCAGTGCAGCAGCGGGATTGGCATACGTGAGAAGGAGGATATAGCCAAGAATGACGCCCAGATTGAAGCACATGATGAAAGGTCCTCGCAATTGTATCTTATCAGACCAGAAGGAAGAACCGATGTAGAGGCCAGCTCCAAGAAGATAGATTGGGATCGTGAGGCTAGGAGTGTAAGTAGATTGTCTTACGAGGAATGCGAATGTGCTTCACTTACCATTGGACTTCCGCGATGGAGTACTCACCAGTCTGTCGGATGATGGTAGGTAAGAAAACACTAAAGGCATAGAGTGTAGTATTGGAGCAGAACTGGCAGGCCGCCATGACGTAGACCTTCCAGTCAACGAACGCTTCTTTGGCATCTTTCATGGCAAACTCTTGGCCAGATTTGGTTTGGCCCGTCTCTGCTTCTCGGAGCAGGATCATGTTACGGCGGTCTTGTTCATTTAGAAAACTGGCAGTTTCTGGCTTGTCGGCTAGGACGAAGGGGATTGCAAAGGATGTGACGACCGTCAAGGCTCCATTGATCTGAACCAATTAGCTAAATAAAGGCTTCAGGCAGGACTGCGGTTCACAAACTGCAAAGATCCAACGCCATGCTCGCCACCCAGCCGTACCAGGTGGAGTGACGTAGTCAGGATTGCCTGGGGTCACATTGGCTCCATTCGGATCGTTGTCCATAAAGCCGATACCGTAGGATACCAAACCGCCGAGCGCGCCGGCAATTGCAGCTGTTGCAAACAGGTAAGCCATGCGTAAGGCGATGTGTCGTTTGTTATAGAAGATCGTGAGGTAGACGACTAGTCCCGGGAACAGTCCAGCCTCAAACAGTCCGAGAAGAAGCCTAATGGCAATCAAGCCAGTGAAACTCTGGATGAATGCTGAGAAAGTCGCCACGACACTGTCATCGTTGGTCAGCTTTCACTAAAGGTGTAGGCAAAGACATATGTGTGTCTTACCCCCAAGCTAGAGTCAGCGCAGCCAAATACCACTTCGGACGCAGCTGCTTCAAAATCATGTTCGAAGGCGCTTCGAATAAGCAGTACGTAATGAAGAGGACGGAAACACCAATCTGATACTGATTTCCAACGAGGCCAAGATCCTCTTCCATGCCGTACAAACTACCGACATTGTCAACAGGTGCCTCACGACAAAAGCAGTTCAGTCGTCACTCACCGGGCGTTTCCAATGCTGACGCGATCCATGAAAGACATCAAGTACATCCACATAACCATCGGGATGAGTCTCCGGTCCAGCTTCCGCACGAGAGCTTTCTCGCTCGCGGCGTCTACTACCGAGACAGGCTCATCGATAGCATGCTCGATTCGAGACGCACAGCGACTGTCGCTGTCATCATAATTCTTCTCTGAAGGTGTTAGATCTCCTGTGGCAGGTTGGGCCAAATGTTGCGAATTTGGTAACATCTTGGCAAGAGTCAGGCAGGAACACTGGACGAGGGATGCCCTCTTCTTGCGGCCGGGGTCTGAGCATTCTTGTACTCGTTATTGCGCGATCTGATCTCCGCTAAACGTTGCGTAGGCGTCTGCATACTCCACGGGGTGGCATATCTTGGACCCCAACTCCGCAGACCATGCCATCAGACCAGAGCAGACCCAAGCCTTGGGAAAGCTAGGCGTTCGGATCCGAAGTTTCGGTGCGTCATGGTGTAGAATCGTGGTGCGCTGATCTCTGCGAACATGCAGACTGGAGAGAGGATCGTTAATTGACATTAGCCTGTTCGTCAACATTGCCGTAATGCGGGAAAAGCATAGTAGTTATCAAGCACATAAAAGGGAAGCTGAGACGAGCGTCGGCTTCGGATTGTCGGCTGCCGGCATCGGGATATATCAGAGCAGCAGTCTTGTTGGCAGACCGTCTTGTCCTCGCTACTCTGTGTGGACCATATCAAGAAAAGCAGGCAGGTCAGTCGAAGAAGCTCCTGGCAGACACGTGCGGGGCTGTGGTTAGTGGTCTTGTCATTCTGGTCTGTAGAACTATCGTTGCGGCTCGATGATTTCGGTAGTGTCATTCATGCCAGCGATCACTCGAGTCCAAGTGGGAAACCAGAGCTTCTTTGCGAGTGCCCAGACAGTAGATCTTGAATTGATTGAAGAAGTGCCGTAGAGAGGAAAATGGGAGAACGGTCGCCGTGAGCCTCGTGGCGCCAAGAAGGTTGAAAAAGCGCGTGCAGGGAAGAAAGTCAACCTTATTATTAGGGGTAGGAAGCTTTTATAGGAGTTGCTGACTACAGTACAGGCCTCCTCATGCTCAACACCTCGCTGCTATGCTACGACTGAGAGAGGTCATGTCGTCTTCTGCAAACTCGCGTTCGCCGCACGATGCGGTCACATGAGGGTACAGTCCGAGCAGCATCCATCAGGTTTCTGCTCGAACTTAATCAGGATGACGTAAAAGTGGTCGATATCCACAGTACACCATGTATGAGCATGTAGTGGGAGGATCTTCTGTAAGTGACCATAGACAACATGTCGAGCCAGAAGCAGGACTCTCAGCCTACGGGCAAGAAGGATGATAATGTATCGGAGGAGGAGATTCGAGAAGAGTCGGCAGAAGCGGCTGCAAAAGCACTCGAGGCGCAACACAAGGCAGACGAGCTCAAGCAGGCTGCTCATGGTGCTGCTGATGCGGACGAACGGCAGAAGCTCATGGAACAGGCCATCGACAAGCAGGTGGAGGCAGAATCGCTGGGAAAGACTGCCAAATACATGAGAGGCGGGGCCTTTCAGGGCATGTGTGTCGGAGCTGGATTGGGCACTGCGCCAGGCCTCACACTAGGCACCTTGACTGGGACGATTGTCGGCGGTCTTGCCTCTACGATCCTCGGCGGCCTGGGAGCTGGAGTGGGAAGTCTTGTCGGGTGGGCTCACGGTCCCTTCTGGAATGTGGGCGAAGTCATTGGCAAAGGTGTGAGAAAGGTTACAGGAGATCTGCCGAGCTGGAAAGCCACGGACGACCAGAAGAAGAAGCTTGAGGAGATGATTGCGCAGGCGAACAGCGAGGACATGCCGGGGGCAAAAGAACTGAAGGGCATGGCAAACGACGGCTGGAATGGCGCTAAGCGTCAGGGCAAAGCGTGGTACAAGACAGGAGCCTCATTTATGCCTGGGAGCGGGCAAAATGGCTCGGGACAAACAGATGATGCAGAGCAGTCCAAGAACAAAGATGACCAGGACGATGTCGACCCTGCCCGAACGAGTCCAGATACGGTCAATGCCGCGAAGCAGGCCAGCAGACCCGGGCAGGAGGCCCAGACTTCTCAGCAGGCGTCTGGCACGAATGGCACGAATGGCTCAGTTGCAGGTCGAAAGCAGCCTCGAAAGCTGGAGCGGCGGTCAGGTGATGTTGAGGCAGAATCGAAATCGAACTCGAAAACAGCAAAGACGAAACAACACAAGCCTCGCAAGCTCGAAGTGCGGTCTTGACAAAGGCGTCGTGTTGTGAATGAAATATAGGCATTGCAATGCTAGGAGGTCCAATTCGAGGGGTTTTCCCCATCCTCGGCATCCGTCATCCTGCAGGGTCTCGCGACTTCTTTATTCTATACGAACTTCTGTTTGAAGACACCGCATCGAAGCTAAGTGCAATTTCAGAGCTGACTCACCGGACGCCGCAATCGTAATTCCTGGCCTTCCAGATTGAACACAAGGTCGTAGATGTGTGCAAGCAGCTTCTTTTAGCACATCGGCGAACACTCCAGCCACCCTTCCTTAGGTTTAACAAACAAGCCATCACACTACACAGTCAGGCCATCGCGACAATGCCACCGCGTAGGACCAAGGAGCAGAAAGCCGCCGAACTTGCCGCTGCCGGAGACTCTACTATGACAGTCACGGCGCAGCAAAGCCGATTTCATACCGAGATGGACGAGGACAACAACTTGAAAGAAGTATGTTCAGCCCGATCTCCATTCCAGTGATGCGAATTGACGAGTACAAGATCGTGGTCAAAGACTTGAGCATATCTTTGGGGAATCGCGAGCTGCTATCTCACGCAGACTTGCAACTACAACGAGGTCGTCACTACGTGCTCCATGGCAGAAATGGTGTAGGAAAAAGTACCTTGTTGAAGGCTATCGGCACTGACCAGATCCCGAACATTCCACGAGGTGTCAAGGTGCTTCTCCTCGGCCAGACTCAATCAAATGTCGAGGACGACCTGAGCGGCTTGGATCTTACGGATCTGAGTGTGCTTGAATATGTGGTGCGCAGCGATGCACAACGAGAACGGTATTTGCACGAATCCAAAGTTCTGGCTGTTGGTCTTGAGTCTGCGACTGATCCGACAGCTCCTGTTAAAGCGTATCGTCAGATTCAGCACGAACGCCTGGAACGCAAGGTACACGTGATTCGACAACTTGCACTTCGTCGGAGTGGTGCTAGAGGACGAAGGACGCGAGATGAGCAACTGAAGCTCGAGGAAGAACTGAAGCTGTCCGAGGCAAACCTGCGGGAGAAGGTCTCTATTGAAGAGATTAGCGACGAAAGCCAGAAAGCTGCTGAATTGCTTGCCGATGTTCAAACGGCCCTGGAGCTCATGGACGCAGCTGGCGCCGAGGCAAAGGCCCGCGCAGTACTTCTTGGCCTTGGTTTCAGCAAGGAAAGCCTGCAACAGCCACGATCTCATCTCTCCGGTGGCTGGCGCACGCGATGTAGCCTAGCATGCGCACTGTGTCAATCCGTGGATCTGCTGCTCCTGGACGAACCTACCAACTTTTTGGATCTGCCTTCTATCATCTGGCTCGAACGCTATATTCAAGACCTCGGCGACGATACGACTGTGATGGTCGTTACACACGATCGCGCGTTTGGAGACGAGGTTGCAGATGAGCTCCTTGTACTGCGCCATCAGCAACTCGAGCGCTTCCGCGGCAATTTGAGCATGTATGAGACCGACCGTCTCAAGACATACAAACACATGACCCGCATACAGGGAGCGCTAGACAAGCAAAAGAAGCACGTCGAGTCTAGTATCCAGAACAACATACAAAGCGCGAAGCGTGCAGGTGACGACAAGAAGCTCAAGCAAGCAGCGTCCCGCAAGAAGAAACTAGACGAGAGGATGGGCATGGAAGTAAGCGCAAAGGGCACTCGGTTCAAACTCAATCGAGATATGGCAGGCTACTTCCTCAGCAATCGAGCTGACATCGAAATCCCAACTTTTGATCCGCCAGCCGAATTGAAGATCCCACTGCAGCCGGCAGATCTGAGACATCCTGGAAGTCTCGTCAGCTTCGAGAAGGTCAACTTCTCGTACGTCGTGGCCAAGAAGCGCGTACCCCTACTCCACGACATCGACCTGACAATACATCTTGGCGACAGGATAGGCATCGCTGGGCTGAACGGTTCAGGGAAGTCAACACTTGTCTCGCTGGCCATGGGACATAGAGCATCAGACCCGGCCAAGCCAATGCTTCCAACTTCAGGCACCATCATACGCCATACTAGACTGACGATGGGACTGTATTCGCAGCAGTCGGCGGAAGAGCTCGAAGCGCTGACTGCGTCCGAACCACAAGCCACAGCGCTCTCGCACCTCATGGAATTCGTCGGCCCCTCTCACTCAGAGCAGGAAGCAAGAGGTCTGCTTTCAGGTGTCGGCTTAGCCGGCAAAATCGCTTCTGATGTTCCAATTGCTCTGCTCTCAGGCGGACAGCGCGTTCGGCTTGCCCTCGCTAAGATCCTACACAACCCGCCACAGTTGCTCATCCTCGACGAAGTGACGACCCATCTCGATACAGACACGATACAGGCCCTTGTAATCGCACTGAAAGACTACACTGGTGCAATACTGGTTGTGACTCACGATCGATTCTTCATGAAGTGCGTCGTGGAAGGCGTCTCCATGCGAGATCTGGCTGCTGCAAGCCGTCCAGAAGACGAGGATGAGCAGAGTGAGGACAGCGAGGAAGATCAGGAACAAGAGAAGAGGACAAGGACAGTCTATCGCCTCTCAAAGGGCAAGCTTATCAAGCTAGAAAGTGGGATGTCGCAGTATGAAGAGATCGCGGCAAGAAGTGCCACTAAACTGGGGAAGACGTAGAAAAGTTGCTTTACTCACGGGCCTATGCCGAGACATGCGTGCGATAGCTGACTGTTGTCTAACAATCAAACATCCCATCGGAAACGGGACCAGACCTTTTGATGGCTCTGATTGACCTGTCGATGTTTCCAAGACCGCTTGCGACGAACACCCCCAGGGGCTCTGCTGCACGACGGACTCGATACGCAGCCGGGGTGTGTCCTGCTTCCGTCATGCTGTTTTCCAACAGGATAAATCCAAGCTCAACCAAAGCGACAAGCTGGTTGTCCTGATCCACGATCTTCCAACTTGAGCTCTTCACAAAATGCCACCGAGCCATCAATTATAGACTCATTGATAGGTAATTCTTGCTCCTTGGAAGTGTGGCAGCCACTGTTGTGGCCTCCGACCAGCTTGTTTGGCCGTTGAAGTCGATGTAGATTACTGTTCGCAAGCTACGAACAGTCATTCAGACCCCTCTCGAGCTGGCAAGAAGTGGCCAAAGTCTAGAAGACCTGGTGCTGGCGGGACCTCTCGCGAGGAAGCGGCGAACAAGGTATCGTCGGCAACGTGGCACAGCAGACCGCCATATTTGATTGTCCTATTGTGGCTGTAGCAAATCACAGTCAGGACTATTTTGGTTTGACGGTTCTGGAACCTGGACAGAAGATCAAGATGCGAGGACCATTGTATGTCTGACAGTCTAGCCTGGTATACACCTCATAGAAGGCATCCCTGTGTGCCGAGGTTCCCCACGTGACGAGGAATTTTCAAAAAAACGTTGATTCTACAAAGTGTAGCATAACTCAACGACCAGTGGA